>MNCI01006253.1:398733-436794 GCA_015680685.1 Gnetum montanum
AGTGTCGCCACTCTGCTGGCATCCTACTGATTCCTCGGATAAGCAAAGAGGCATCTTACTGATCCCTCGAAGATGCCGCCACCGCACCCGCCGCAGTGGTGGTACCTCTGGGAGTTTAGCCTCGCCAGTCGGAGCCCCGATGAAATCCTTGACGGTCACGGCCCCGGGAATCTCCACCAATCATCGCTATCGGACGTCGGCCTCTCAGATTCATCTGGCCGGTTCCTGGTGCAGCNACAACAGCGTGTTGAAATGGCTGCTCAGGTTTGCCCGACCACTTAGCTTTGCACGTCTACACCTCGCACAATCTTACCCTTAACTCTTTTTTTCCTCCATCCCCACCACCTAGTTCCCATACGCAGAACTTACATACGCAAGTATTCATTTTTCCGCATTCACGCTAGCAGAGACATCGCAGAAAGTGATGTGCAACGCTCCTTTTGCATGCATTCCTGCTATAACTGGTAACAGAGAAACCTCAGGCTGACGCAGTACGCTCGTCTGAAAGCATTCCTGTTGACCGCGTATCTCATACCCCTACCATCTATAACGCATTCTGCATCTTCCCCGAACCTTTTTCCAGCTATATCCCTCTATCTCCCATACTTGCCAGTCTTGCTCTTCCATATTGACAAGGCAACACTTGAGTAGCCATGGATGACCGCTGTTCTTGCTTTTGCCAATTCGGTGTTTCGCATTCTTTGTCGACGTCTTTCAGGTAAGCCCTCCAACCGTCAACAAAGAGGGGTCATTGAAACACCGTGAAAATTACGAGCCCGCCTCAGGAAAAATTTAAGCGAGAGCGCGCAGCAGCTTTGTTCCAGGACAAGTTTACGCTCTATTACGCACGGCAGCGTAATGAGCATAATAAGCTCCAAAATAGTCAAAGGCAGAGTCTAGAGAAGCGCAACAGTTTGATGCTTTTTCTCGCGGCGCATGATTAACTTGTCTTTACACTCGTTACGCGGTGGTGCGTACCATTGCGTATGTTATCAAGTTGCACATTATTTACGCTTCATTACGCGCAGCTGCGTAGTGAGCGTAACTTATACATTGCTTACGCTTTACCACGCGCAGCTGCGTAGGGAGCGTAAGTTGTACATTATTTACGCTTTGTTACGCGCAGTTGCGTAGTGAGCATAAAACAATGTTGAGTTTATTGTTTTTACACCAGATTACGCTCCTACACGCAACACAACGTGAATGAGCGTAATACAACCTGAAAGCAATTAAAGCGTGCTCAGCATGTGCCTACTTTTCACATGCACAACACGCAAACGAGCGTGTCGTGCGTAGTCACAGTCTGACTTAAAATGGTCATGTCGACAGGACCCGCAACATCCGGGATCCACGTCATCAGGGTTGCGCCTTTTCCATGAAGCGTCGCGGCCTATAAATACCTCAGTTGACAAAGTTACAAAGGTTGGCAAATCAGAGAAGCAAAAGCATATTTCTGAGCACCAGAGCACTTAGCACTTTGGAGCAGAGATACAGAGAACAGCGCTTTGGCAATCGTGGACATCATCACCTTACAGCCGAAGCAGAGTACAGTTCGCTTTGAGCACCGGTGACAGGAGTAATCTTTCTGCTGAAAAGACTCTATCAATCAGAAACAGTTGATAGGTAGACATCAAAGCTTGGCCTGCCTTGCATCTCAGCTTTAGCCCATGAGGTAGATCGGACTTCTGTTTAGACCATTTGCTCGTTGTTTTGTGCTTGTTTCACATCCTGTAATCGGGGTTTCCCTAGTGTAATTTCTCATACGAAATATACATTTGTAAGTCAAAGCGTAGATCTTGAAGCTACGAGCTTCTCTTATGTCAACCTCCTTTCATCGTGTTTAGCATTATCACCGTTGCAATCGTTTTCCCCTTGCTTTACGGCCCCTCGAATCAGATCGCTTTCTTTTACGTACTTTGCATTGTTTTACTGACCCGTAAGTCCCTGTCTGATCGACAAGACCGTTCAGGGTGCTACGGATTCGCTTTCTCCAGCATAGCCCTCGCGTGGATCCGTGGCTAAAACTGTGTACGCCGGGGATTTAGTCGGTATTTTCCAGCTGCCGACGTTTTTCGTCGTTACACTTGGCATTTTGTCCAAGGAAGGAGTTTATTCATGGCACACTCTTTTTTTTTGAATTTTGAGAAGCCACCAATCTTTAGGCATGGTTAACATGTCTTTCTAGTGGAACCCTAAGAAATTCATTCTATGCTATTTTATTTTATTTTTATTTTTGTCAACCTTCCCAGAGAACAATCTTCAAGAATGGGTAACATGTCTTTCTAGTGTCATGGTAAAGCAACACTTATCTTACTCTTACTCCCATTTTTTGTTATATAATTACAACCTTAGCAACATGATAGAACATATAGAAGTGGTCAAAGAGATTCCACAAGTTTCCTTGATGTCACACCCTTCACATTCCCCCTTGGTTCTTCACTTTTCTGTCTAGGCACAATGATTATGAGTTTATTCTAAGTTTGATGATGGAAAAGAATATCATTATGACCATGGTAAGAACCTCTTATTAATGGGATGGATGGATGGATGATGTGTGTAGCGATCGAAAACGTTGGTGGTTGGAAACATCGAGAGGTTGTTGGGCGAATAGTTTTAACCCCGGATCCGTGTAAGGATCGTGCTGGATAAAAACGGAAACAGGGCACCCTGAATGGTCTGGTCGATCAGATAGGAACTTAGTCGGTGTAACTTAACCTTATGTAAATGTCATTTTAAGCGTGAAATATGTGAAATCTAACTAATGATTAATAAATGCGATAATGAAGTAAATAATGTTGAACAGTGATGATAATATAGAAATAACAGAGTGATTGGGATGAGAAAGTGCACCACTGCAAAGTCGTAGGTTCAATTCTCTTCTCTACTTGAAAATGTATAGCAAGTGGTACAGTGCTAGAGGGGCACAGGGAGTCCAGGTATGACCAGAACACTCAAAAGGCGTCAATTATGTTTTTGAGTACAAGCTTAATAGCCAATAGTACAAAGTGCCAACAAGCAAAAAGCCAATGCCAAATGGCAATGCTAAAAGTGCCAACTACTGTAATTTTCTAACCAGGGGGATTGTCAACTTGCCAATCAAGTGAGTTCTCAATTTGCCAAATGCTAAAATTTTCCAACCCTTTGAATTGTTAAAATGCCAAACAATGTCAACAATGCTCAAAATTGCCCAAAACTGCCAACCAGATTTGCCAACCAATTTGTCAATAGATGCCTTCTTTTTGCCAACCCTTTGAGCGTCGCTCGTCGGGGTATTTATAGGGCTAGGAGCATGTGAGAAATGAGGCTTAGATGACATGTGTCCTAGACCCATAGAATGCTGACATGTCCATATTGCATGAACATGCAAAATCGGTCGTGAACTTGTCACGCTTCAATTATGTTGACGAAACTAGAGATGCTGGAATCAAGCATGCCAACAATGCAGACGAGGAATGAGACACACTGAAGTAGTGTAGCTACTTGCTACGTTGTGCTACGCTATGGAGCGTAGCACATTATTGGTGTAGCATATCCACTAGTTTGAAGAAGAAAATCACATTGAAATCAACCGCTGGAAGCCTTGGCGCATATTGGGCTAACTTTTTGAAGTGTTCTCTTTTGGTTTTACATCTTTGCTATGCTACGCTACGCTACATAGCATAGCATAGCGTAGTAACTGGCCTCATATGCGACCTGTGTTGCAATCGCAAACGCTTACTTGGGGCTTTGGTTATGCTAACAACTGCAACTTTCACCTTTTACGAAGGGAAGCTTTTGAACTTTGCTGAACTTGCATTTGAGATGTTCATTGCTACTTTTGAATCGTCGTTATGCTATGCTACGCTATGTAGCGTAGCACAGCGTAGAAACCAGTGGATCCTACTTTTTTCTCAATCTGCCACTTTCTAGTAAGAGATTTTTGTCAAAGGACTTGAAGTTGAACAAGGAAACTGGTTTTGAAGGCTAGAGTGCTTACTAAGTGCAATCAAAATCACTAGGTAAGCTGGACCTTTCTGACTTGCCTTTGCTATGCTGTGCTATGCTGCATAGTGTAGCACCTTATTCTACAACAATTCATGCTTGATTGCCTGAGCAATTGTCTTCTACGACCTGCTATGCTACATAGTGTAGCAAGCTTCTTCACTAGAAAACTTACCGAACTATTTTGCGCATCTTGAGCATCGCCGACAACTCCAAGCATGGTTTCTGAATAGATTGTTAGTCGGATGAAACACCCAGGTGGGCATGCCAAAGAGTCCATCAGGCCTGTCAGCTCTAGAGGTAGAAAACTTGTCAAACTGAATAGTCTAAACTCAGTGCATTCATTTCTTGCCAAACTATCATGAGGCTACACTTGTGGAAATGTTTGCCTCATTTCCAAGACCCTGGTGAAGCAAGAATGCCTTGAAATTTTAGGGTGTTTCACTGACCCCTCTTTGTCGACGTTTGGAGGAAGGACCCGAGAGGCATCAACAAAGAATACGAAACAACATGAAAGACAAGATGCTAACATTCAATTTGTAGTAGTCATCAAGATGTCGCTTAGCCATGCTTGAGAGTGTTGGATTGGCTATGCAGAGAAAGAAGAAATGGTTAAGCAAGGAAGAAGGTTTAGGAAAATGGTAAAGATGAAACTTAGTAGGGTCCCTCATCAAAATGCTTGTGAGGGAGTTGTTTGCATGGTCATCTTTGCTTTTGCTGACCTTTGACCTCTCATCGGAATTCTTAGAGAGGGTTACTATGAAATAGCTACTGTGCCATTTTTTTAGGCACGCTCTTTTTTTTTGTGCGAGCTTTTGCTCTTTTACACTTTTTCTTTTGTTGTTCTACCATTTACATTTGCAAACAATCTTGTCGCAGGACAAGCGTTTCTTTCCTAGGATGAGTTGTGTTACATCCATGTGGGGCTTCAATATGCCTACAGGTGCTTCCCATGTGGCTAGTTGCGTTATGCACATCATGGACTTTGCAGTTGGACATATGTGAGGGGTTTACAAGCATCAGGAAAATTCATAAAAGAGGTAAGAGTGAGAATTGCAAGTGTAAGGAATGAGGTAAAGGAGGTTAAGGGGGAGGACAGGATATGCACTTTGAAGTGGTTAAGCTAGTCAGGACGACCACCTTAGAACAATGTAGTGTCCTACCTCCACGGCGAAATGCACCTCTGACCAACGCCCCTCTGGTATGTATCTTGCAAACACAATAGCCTCCTCAGGGGAAGTGGAAAACCTGCTAGGATGTAGTCTTCCTCAGGGGAATAGCCTCCACCCACTTTGTAAAATACTCAGTGGCGGTGATGATGAAGCTATGCCCTGTAGAAGACTTAAGCATGATAGGTCCTATGATGTCTAGTCCCCATTGCTGGAAAGGCCATGTGATCTACGTTGGATGCAACTCTATACGAAAAATGTGTATAAGATTTGCATATCTTTGGCATGTATCAAAAGTCTTGACTTTGGTTAGGCAATCACGCTCCATGTGAGGCTAGTAGTACCCTAGACGTCAAATTTTTGTAGCCATGGCCCTAGGTGCTATGTGTCCACCACACAGTCCCTCGTGTACTTCATTAATGACCTTTTGCGCTTACTCCTTATTTACGCATGCCAGTAATATCCCATCATAGGAGCGTTTCCACAAGGCATTGTCTCCCATGAGCACATATTGTCTAGTATGCTTGCAGATTGCATCTCTCTGGGTAGATTTCAATCCTCTTGGTGGCTTGCCATGTTGCAGGTAGGCTTTAATGTTGACGTACCACTCCTAGGTGTCCGTAGCGCTAACAAAGGCTACGTGTACCACCTGAGTGATAGGCTCTGTACACTCTGTAATCGAAGTTGGAAAACTTTCGAAGAGGTGTGGTGGCACATTTAATGCTAGGGTGGCTAAGGCATCTACTACAATGTTTTCATTACGTGGCACGTGTTGAATGTCCATTGTCACAAACTATTTAAGAAAAATTTTTGCTAGGTCACAGTAGGGCTGTAGGTGTGTAGCTTTACAGGAGTAGACTTCAGTGATTTGATTCACGATGAGTTGTGAATCCTTGCAAATCACCAAGTGTTAAATGTTTAATGCTTTGGCTACTAAGAGGCCCCTAAGTAACCCTTCATACTCTACCACATTGTTTGTACAAAGGAACGCAAAACGATAAGCAAAAAGTTGCATTTCCCGAGAGGGGAACATAATGACAGTAGCTGCACTACCTCCTTGCACGGTCGAGGCACCGTCGAAATGCAAAGTAGCTTCAAGATGTGACGAGATGACGTTGATAGTGCTAACATGCTCATCAGGGAATTCGAGATCTATGATTGCCTAGTCGTCGATAGGTGAGGTCGTAAGTTGCATTACTATAGCTTGACCCTTTGTCGACGATTGGCTCACATAATGCAAATTGAATTCCGCTGTTATGGCTTTCCACCGGCCTATCCTGCTGCTTTCATATAGATTGTTTGTGATAGCCCAGAGTACATTGCTCTTGCAAACGATGTTAATCTTGCTACGAAATAGATAATGCCTCCATTTATTTAATGCAAAGACTAGGGCAAGGTAGTTTCTCTCCACCTCATTGTATTTTGCCTCATACGCTATCAATGCATGACTTAGATAATACACTGGAATGTTAAAGCCGTTGTCTCATCTCTGACATAATAGTGCCATGATAGACATTTCTGAGGTGGAAAGGTAGACAAAGAAAGGCTTATCTCTCTACGGTGGGTACACAGTCGGGAGGTATAAAAGCTCTTTCTTCAAATCATCAAAGGCTTGTTGGCATTGTGTTGTCCATTCGAAGTTAACCCCCTTCTTCAGTAGATGTTGCATGGGATGTAACTTGTTAGTCAACTTTGCTATAAACCTTCTGATGAACTATACCCTACCTTGTAACCCACGTAATTCTTTAAAGTTTGTAGGTGGCGCTAGATTAACTATGGCCTTAACTTTGTCAGGGTCCACTCGTATCCTAGCCTCTGATACTACAAACCCTAACATGCATCTGGTTCTCACCCCGAAGACACTTTTTTGGATTAAGGCGTAAATCATGCATCTGGCAACGCTTGAGGACTACACCTAGATCTTTGGGATGATCAATGACCTCTTTAGATTTGACTGCTATGTCATCCACGTAGTCATTCAATGTTTCTAGGATGTAGTTACTAAAGATGTAAGTCATGACTCTCTGGTAAGTTGCTCTGGCATTCTTGAGCCCGAAGGGCATCATAGTATAACAAAAAGTACCCCATGGGGTCATGAAGGTTGTTGTTAACTTATTCTCTGGGTTGATGTGAGTTTGGTTGTAGCTGGAGAAATTGTCCATGAAGGATAACAAAGCGTGATCGATCGTAGTGTTGATGAGTTGATCGATACTCGGCAGTGGGAAGTCATCCTTGATCATGGCTTTGTTCAGATCCCGGAAGTCTATACAGATTCGTATTCTTCCCGTTTTCTTAGAAACCACAATGATGTTTGACACCCACTCTGAGTAATCAACTGCCTGGATGAAACTAGCTTGATAGAGCTTGGTGATTTCATCCCGTACGGCTAGTGCGATCTCTGGTTTAATCTTGCGAGCCTTATGCTTAACTACTTTCATCTGCGGATCTAAGACAATGTTGTGTTGTATGAGCCTCGGATCTAAACCTGGCATGTTGTTGTAAGACCACGCGAATACTTCAATGTTATTCTACAGTACCTTGGCTACATCTTTGTGCATTTGCGAATCTAGAAGGGAGCTAAGCTTTAACATTTTTATTTCCCCCTGAATGTGGTCACAGGCATCTCAATGAGAGTGCCTTAGTTACATCCCCGACCTCTAAATTTAGGGCTTGGACTAGACTTTCAGGCCAGTCTGGGGATGTTTCTAAGGACGCTACAGTGCTTTCTGCAGGTGAATCCCAATTTATTGACTTTGGGTTCAGTTGTCTTGCAAGCTCACCATGTGGACCTGTCAATGCTAGAGGTGAAGAAAGATCATGGTGCATTTCCATTCTTGCTCAACTTGCTATAATGGGATGAAAGCCAAGTCAAGGGATACATGTTTTTAGCAACAGTGCGTGGTAAGCATTTGTAAAGTAGCAATGAGATGTGAACAGTTGAAATAACTATAAAATATGACACGAAATTTGCAACTTGCCAGTTTAAATTCATAGCAGATTGCCTGGATGCAAAAGTGTAAAATTGCTAGTTTAAGGTCTTTGCGGACTGCTAACGGGTTACTCTAGCGAAACTACGAAGTATTTAGTTTAAGGTCTTTATGGACCACTAACAAGATCGAAGCTACGTGTTAGAACTGCTAGTTTAAGGTCTGTGCACCATTTAAATGCAAAAGTTCGAAGTTGCTAGTTTAAGGTCTTTGTAGACCATTTAAATGCAAAAGTTCAAAGCTGCTAGTTTAAGGTCTTTGTGGATCACCTAGTTAGTCATTTTTGTGAAGGCCAACAGTTAGTTTAAAGTGGGTTGAAATTTTCAGACGGGCCCACCTGCCATAATGCAAACAGTGCCACTATGCTATGGGGGAATGCTACATTGTACAAAACATCCCTCATTAATTGAGGAGAGAAAATGACAAGTCCTTTTTCACTGTTTTAGCTATAAATAGGGGTTTACCTTTGATAAACTTGTCATTTTCACTGTAACAACGTAGAGTCTTCAGTCAGAACATAGAGAGATTATGCTAGCCAAGAGTAAGGTGGTTCAGCATAGCATCCAGGAAAGAATCAGCAACTGAAAGGATGGCTCCCAAGAGAGAATGCAAACACCCAGCACTCGCCAAGGTGGATGAAGTGAAGGAGACCTTGGGGCATGTGTCACAAGCATGCGTCGCGATGCGAGAGGAGACCCCATCGGCCCGGTAAGTTGCTACACTATTTTCGTTTATTTTTTATGCTGTGGTTATGGCTTCTACTTTTTCTATTTTTGTTTCTGCAATTTTTATTATGTAATCTACATTTTCTTTCATCGTTTTGTTGCTATTTTGGCCATTACACCATCGTTGTTTCCGATTCGACTGCGACGAGTGTACAGACACTATGCTAAGGTTGCATACAGTGTTGCCTAAACCACCATTGCTATGGCTAGTTTGCCACAGAAGCTTAGGTGATTTTAGCAACTCGGCATGCAAATAGCGTAACGTGCGATCCTCAGGAGGGTTTGGCCGTGTGCGTGATTTGATAGCTTAACACGTGTTTATCATGGCGTAATGCAAATCATTTTTTCAGATAGAAGATTTGTCGAAACTAGTGCAGTGCATTGAATTATTTCTTGTCAAAAGATTTGCGTTTAGCTTTTCATTGCTACACTAGGCTAATTCTACTACGCTATTGCCTTCGTGTTTTTTGCTACGCTACATGCATGGAGAGAGTCATGCTACGCTATCTACTAATTGCTAATTCTACTACGCTATGTGCGAATCCTACTTGAACACGACGTTAACATTTGGGATTATGTTATGTAGGATGGTGCTAAGGCCAATCTTAATTATCCTAGAAATCATAGGGGTCCTATGCTGCCTGAGTGAACCGGTGGCCAACATTCCTCCACCCTATGCGCGTGTGGGGCAGCAGGGGGTCTAGTTTTGAGAAGGTGCACGGGAGTTCCTACAATTTCTCCTCCAGCACTTCAGTGTGATCGTTTGGTCTCACTTGTTGAAGGAGGTAGTAGCCGTAGTGATAGAAACCCTGTTGCCTGGGGCAAATCGGGGTATTCTGATATTTTTGACGGATGGAGCAATTAGAAGCAGGAAGGGAGAAGGATCCAGTCAACACTCAAAAAATTTGAGAGGTCTAGCTTGGATCTGGGAGATGCCCGAATACAATTGCTACCATCCATACAACACTTTTTTTATAGCCCGCCACATGGGAACTTGTTTTCAAAACCCACCAAGAACCATTTACTGTGCTAGCGGGTGAGTTCTGTAAACATATTCCGCTATGCTATGCAATACTTGCTATCCTAGGAAAATGTTAACAACATGTTTTTGTTACCAGTATCAACAAGGATGGACTTCAAGGTGACATGGATGCGTTGTCCTTGACATGAATGGCGCTACTGGAGATTTCTTTCGCTGAAAATATGCGCGCATGCGTGATAGGCCAATGCGGGGGTGAGTACAAAACCTACCCAACCCAGTACTCTCAGCTCTACAACAGATGTAAGGAGTTTGGTTGGTTGGATGGGGATTGGGAATCCCTTAGGCCAATCACCGTTGAAGATGTATTGGTGGATTTTCCGCCATTCCCATTGCCGTTTAAACCTGGTAAGCTAAACAGTGAGTCGCTTGTATGTTCGATTGTTACTCCTGTTGTTGTGCTATTTCTGCTTTTATCTAAGTTTTTTCTTTTTTTCTTGTGCAAACTATTACAGTAGTGAAGAAGTCTGAGGAGGTGATGATGATCACCTCTGGGCATCATGAGGCCAACATCTACTTCAAGTATGGGGAGGTAGACAAAACTCAACGCTGGCTTTGCAACGGGGCCTCGGAATCATTGACCAAACACCTTCAGGATGCTGGCCTCATGGACTTCTTCCTGGCCGTGAACCTAAGCATCCCTGCTGCTGAGATGTTGGCCCTAGTCGACTCATTTTCTGAAAAGGTAGACCAGTTCCACACACACATGCACGATGTGCGGGTGGTCCTTGAAATCAATGACCAACTATTCGCGGATCTCTTCAGTGTCCCTGTTGATGGTCTCCCCATAGGGACAAAGACCAAAAAAGAGGTAAACCATTAGGAGGACATTGAGGAGTGGCTAGGGGTGGCAAAAGGGGGAAAGAGGATCCTTATGGAAAAAGTGAAGTCAAGAGTATCCAAAGACATTTACCCCATCTTCCATGCCCATGCTTTCCCCAAGTTACTTTCCCAAGGAAAGATCATTAGGATCAAACAAGCTTGGGTGATGAGGGAGGTCATGGAAGAGGGGCCCCGTTACAACTGGGCTAGGCATCTCTGCAAAGGCCTGCAAGCTGAAATGGTCGTACTTCATAAGAAGCATGAGTCCCGTTTCAATGTGCATCATGCCTTTTACGTAGATTTCTTGCAACATTTCGCAGAATTCTTAGTGGTCTGTGAGAATGGAGTTTGGGTTATGGAAGATCGTAACCAGATTTCCAAACCATGGATTTGCCAAATCTTCTGGACCACCCGAGCCCAGGATCCCCCAAAAGCTATTGGGGAGTCATTTTCCATGATGACTAAGGATCAGGTGGCCTGCAACTACCATGGCCAGGATAGTGTAGGAGAGGTCCCCCCCTGCTACTACGGATAGTGTATCATAGTGGAAATGTCTCATCGTGGAGACAATGCGCACCAAGTTGCGGTGAAAGAGGCCTCCTCCAGCTGAGGAACTTCCTTGTATGGAAGAAGAAGAGGGGTGGACACTACGGTTCAAGCTACGTAGGGTACAACCACCCATTGGTAAATTTTTTTCTCTATGTTCGTTTCTTCGCTGGTTTGATTAATGCTTGCTACGCTGTGCTACACTAGGCAATGCAGCATAGTGTAGCATCAATTTTAAGTTAACATGCTAAGCCTAATGAAAACTTGCTTTGTTGCTAGAGGAAGAAGAAGAAGAAGAATGCAATGAACATACGTTGGCCCCTGAAATAGGGGCGGCTAATAAAGATGTGGGGTCTTTAGCTATAAAGGGAAGAGCCTTGGTCAAAAGAGAAGGAACCCTTGTCAGAAAGGAAGGAAGTCCCATCGACAAAGAAAATTCCCTTGCTGATGAGGGGGATGTTTAAGCCAACGAGAAGGAATCCCCCACTGATGAGGAGGATGCTGGTACCAGCGAATAAATAGGAAGCTTGTGTCAATGAGGAAGGTGGACACTATGCCTACATTCCCATCTAAAGTAACTAAGGTGTCTTATCGTGTATATGATGAGGCTAGAAAATGTGTGTTACACTCGGCACACTCCTTATGGGAGTGTAGGTGCATGAATGAAGACCTGTGGAAACGGATCTAGAGGTAAGAAAGAGAAAAGGCCAATCTGACCGCCAAGGTGGGAGACCTCTATTCTAGGAACAAGTTCCTCCTAGCCCATGATACCAACGATGGAAATTGGCACATGGATGTCATAGATTATGCAAGATGTTGGACTGTTGTGCAGCACAACAATGAGGCCACCTGGGAGATAATATAGCAGCATATGTAGATGGACTTGTTAGCTCAGAAGAACCAAAGCTGGAAGGACTATAGCACTAGAGTTTACAAGTGGGGCCAGTCCTAGAAGAATCATAAGCATATGTATAAACTGGAATGTGCTTCCTATCGTAAACAATACCGGGATGCTTCAGTGAATTTGTATACTTATGAAGCATTGGTAGATGTCATTGGTGCTTCTGAGGCCAACAACAAGTTCATGTAGCAAGTGATGATCACTGAGTCACTTGAGTGGGAAGTGAATCTTCCCATAGGTGAGACCGCCACTACCTCCTTTTCTCTGGGACCGCCAAGATGGACGACCATCGAAAAGGAGAAAGCTGTAGCAAACACTAAACCGAGCGATAAACATTGGGCGGATATCACAGAGGAGGAGATTTGGCACTGCCTCGAGATCAGATTGGATCGCACATCCCCTAAGATAGATCCGGGGTCATCTTGGGTTAGTCATCTTCTGTGATGCAACAATTTATGTTTTTTCTAGCTGGTATATGTAACTCTAGCTGACTACTTCATGTTTATGGTGCAGATTCTGGATGAGGAAGCAGGGCCCCTAGAGGGTGGAAATGATGATGTGAAAGAAGGTGATGCAGAGGGAAATGATGAAGGAGAAGATGACATGTGACAACAGGGCTTTTGATTTTTGTATTTTTTTTAAAATTTTTGTAAAATTGTTGCAAAACTATTGCAAACATTGCTTAAGTGAAATTTTGAATGAAAAATGGATTATGGAAAGATCGATGCTACTCTCATTTGTGCATTACATATGTCATATATGCGATAAGTTTCTATGTTTTTCTCTTTAGTTTTAGGCCATTTCAGGCCATCGCTAGTTTTAGGTCATTTTAGGCCACCACTAATTTTGGGTCATTTCGGGCCATGGTGTGAACAGAAGGTATGTTAATGGTTTTAGAAAAGTGACTTGGTGTACCTAACATAGATGGATGAAAGCGAAGCTAGTAAGCGGTAAATGTAGAAAGGATGTTAACTGGGCAGGAAGCAGTGGGGTTGCTACGCTATACGTAACTACTTTTTGACCCATCGTGGATTAGGCGAGGCATAATGCTGAGACACTTTGCTAGGGAATTCATCTACATCATTTCCCTCTACTTGAAAGGACAACTCGGCCCACACATTCTCATTTTCTAAGCTGGCATGTTGTGCCGGTTCCTTTGCTAAGTGATTAGTATCTATGGAGACAAGCACTTCGTTCTCAGAGGTTATGACCTCTAAGCCTTGCTCCATATCTACTTTATTTATTACTTGCATTGCTACCTGGTCATCATGAATTACCACCTCCCTGCCTGCATAGGGTAGATGGACCTCCTGATGTATGGACGAAGAGACAGCCCTAAGTTGTGCGAACCATGATCTCCCCAAGATTAGGTTCAACTCGGGCATCTCTTCCACCACGATGAATGTTGCATTAGTGGGGAACTGGTCCCTTGCCACAAAGTCAATGTGGACTGTGCATTTCACTACGACCCGTGCCCTGTTAAACAACTTCAAGCATGACGTCGTCATGGATCTGATCTGGTCGACCAAACCCAGCTTATCCACTATAGGGAATGGGATGACATTTGTAGCAACCCCATCATCAATGTGTACCCTTCAGAACTTGTGTTGGTCAACCCGAATTATGATGAAAAGAGGCGTTGTAGTCACTTGATCCTTTTCGGGGTCTTCCCTAATGGAATCGTCGTAAAAAGTCAATTGGGAAGGCTGCGGTTCTGTAGGCGTAGAAGGAAGCATAATTGATTGAATCGCTTTTTCTTCTGCTGGCATGTTCTCGTCAACTAGTATTGCCGTTAACATGTGAACCAAAGCTTCATGGTATGTAGTAGAAGTCATAATCAGGTCATACATGCTCAATGTTGTGCTTTTTTGTTTTAGAGCTTGCTTGACCTAAGTGAGAGCACTTAAAAGGTCTAGGCCACCTTCTTGTTTACTGCCTTTCTCCTCTTCCATTTTTCCCAGGAGACAAATTTCCCAAGGAGGGATAGCTTTGGGTCTAGGATCAGACCCTTTCAGGTGAGGTGGCGATGACCGTGCATGCATAGGAATGTCATCTTTCAGCAACGAGGACGTAGATGCAGAGGGCAAGGGCGTAGGTTTGGAAGTACCTGGGGTAGTACCTTCTATAGACGCCTCACATGTCAAACGCTCTTCTAATTTATTTGGATGAGAAGGCTGAGGTGTTGTCTTATGCAGGGTGGGGGCAGTTGAATGGCTTGGCCCCCTGATGATAAATGGTGCTAATGGTGTTAATGCACATGGCGGTGGTGCAATTTTGCTAACAAGTGGTGCAGAGGCAAATGTCTGAGGAGGGACTCTTAGGACAAATGGTTGTTGCAGAGTTTGTCTAGCCACTAGTGGTGTTGGTGTGCTACGTTGAGGAGCACGAACCACAAACGGCTACTGGGGCAGTTTAGGGTTACTATCAATGTCGATGGTGTTGATAATGTAGTCGACGATGTTGGCGTTAAGAGGATCTGTGTAAACATGCAGAGATTTATTTTAGGGATGCACTGGGTTGCTTTCGTCTAAAACTAGTTTCCCTTGATCAATCATTCTTTGGATGTCGTCTTTTAACGCCATGCAGTAATCCATGTTGTGAACACACTGTTGATGGTAGTCACAGAACCGCTCCAATTTGAAATTCTTAAGAACTAGTGGCTCATTAGGTAAGGCCAAGGAGGGGTTCCTACAAAGTTTGTAGTACCGTTGATGTTTTTTGATTCCCTCCTCTAACATCCGCTTGTGTTGGATATACCCTGCTGCCAGTAATTACTTTAGAAGTTCTGAAGGTTTGACAGGTAGTGGGGTATATTTAGAGCGATCTTTACGCTCAAATTTTAGCTTAGGCAGTGCAGATGCTTCAAATGTAGATGTGGAGGGTTGAACTGCGTTGCCTTGGTTGGGTGTGGGGTTAGTTGCTGCTGCGACCACATTCTTGTTGTTGCTTTTGGGCTTGGCTTCATTTTCCATAGTGGCTACTATGGCTGTTGTAGCCTTACCCTTGTCTTTGTCCTTCTTTGTAAAAGTGTTCTTGTATGCAACATAGGCCAAGTCTTTGCTTGCCTCGGCCGCGTCTTGTATGCTCTTGGTCTGGGCAAAATTCTGACTAAGAGTCCATGGAGTGAGATAGTATAGTTTGGACTTAATAAAGTCATTCACTACACCCTTAAAGATCGCCAGTAGATGGGCCTCCACGATTAGCTCACAGATCTCATTAAGGGTAGCGCTCCACCATTGTATGAATTTTTGGACTGGTTCTAGTGGATCTTGCTTCATGCTCATTAGCTGATCTAGCGTAACTTTTGGTCTCAAGTTATACTTGAAACACATTATGAACTAGGTTAGGAGCTCCTCTAGGGTTGAGATAGAGGAGCATGGGAGTGTGCGGTACTAGTCTAGGGCTTTCCCCGTTAGAGACATAGCAAAGATGCAGATTATTATATGTGGCCACTGTTGCAAAAGAAGGGACTCAGATCTAAATGTAACAAGATGTGAGTTGGGATCACCCTCCCCATTGTATTTTGTAAAATAGGGGACTGGCATCCTAGGGGGTAAAGTTAGCATGGGGACTGCTGGGCTAATGGGGTCATCATGGTAGAAATCCATGATTTGTACCATGTCAAAGCCAATAGTCTTGAGGCATTTGATTTCCTCAGTGAGGGTCTAGATAAGATGGAATGCTTGATTCAGACTTAGAGATGATGCAGATGGTTGGAAAGCTGTAGAGGCAGCTCCCATTTGTGGTGCGGCAAGGGTAGCAACTTGGCCCATAAGTGGTGCCATTGGGCTAGCCCCTATGAAAGGTGTTGCTTATGCTGTCCACCACCCGGTAGGTGGTGCCGTTGGAGCAGCAGTTGCTGGTTGCGCCACAGGATAGGCCGCTTGTGTGGTCGGTGGGATAGACCAGAGTCCCGCACTTGGTTGTACCATTTGCAGGACTTGGTACGTTTGATGGCAAGCGTAGTGGGACATCTGCGATGGTTGCGAAATAGGAGGAGAAGTGAATGGGATCCATCATGTGGGCGGGATTGGGCCTGCCACTGATGGTGGGATAGGTGTAGACACCGGAACGGTCGCGGAAGCACCATGCAACTACGATATAGGTACGGTGTGAATGTAGGGTAGGGTAGCTATGATGAGTGCATGATATGCTGAGGGAATGGATTGATGAACAATTTGCGGGGGGGGGGGGGGGGGGGGTAGTGGTTAAGAATGAGACAGGGGAGTAGGCATGTTGATATGTCGAGGGCATGGCATGGCTACCTGTTGCTGATGAAATCACGGGTTGCGACGATGTGGACGTGATCATGAAGGGAGCAGTAGTATAGAGCAGGTTTTTCTAGAAAGACGAGGTGGGAGAGATGGTGGCAGGGTTGGTTTAACCCCCACCTTCAGACTGGGAATCCAATTCCTCTTACCTGTTTTGGAATGCGTCATCTTGGTGAGACGTCGTGTCTCGTAGCTCCCTAGGCCTAATGGCTGCTATCAGTTAATCTATGAGCCATTGATGCGTCTGTGTCAATGGAATAGAAATGTCGGGAGTTGGAATAAATTTCTTCCCGTTACAGTAAGCGAACTCGAAGCTACATTTGTCTTCGAGTTCTTGTGTGTCTAAGGGTAGATTCGCCTGAACCTTAGCATATAGAAAGTTATATTGCTTATATTGTTGAGCCAAGCCCTCAGGTCCTTGATTTTGGATCCTGAGAGATCGTTGTGGTCCCAGCATTGGGCTAGGCAGCTGCTTAGCACCTGTAATGCCTTGAACCGAGAGGGGAACTTGAACATTAGAGGTAGTAGCTGCGATGCTTGAGGAAATCATTTTCGTAAACCTAAAAGAGCTTGTAAACAAGAAAACAAAGAGATCAAGTGGCTATCGGAGGCTTTCTATCCTGCAAGATTCTAGAGGAATCATCGAAGCGACTGATCTGCACCACATGATGCATAACAACCGCACAAGGATGTCACATTTACGCTAGTGCATGATGGGGTATAGAACACGTGCAGGACTACCGTGAAACATGGAAAAGGCACCAAAAGCCCTCCTTCTAGTGCCAAAAAATTGTAGCGACCGAAAATGTTGATGGCTGGAAACACCGAGAGGTTGTTAGGCAAATAGTTTTAACCCCGGATCCATGCGAGGGCCGTGCTGGATAAAAACAGAAATGGGGTGCCCTGAACAGTCTGGTCGATCAGATAGGGACTTAGTCAGTGTAACTTAACCTTATGTAAACATTTTTTAAGCACGAAATATGTGAAATCTAAGTAATGATTAATAAATGTGATAATGAAGTAAATAATGCTGGACAATGATGACAATATAGAAATAACAGAGTGACTAGGATGAGAAAGTGCATCACCACAAAGTCATGGGTTCAATTCTCTTCTTTGCTTGAAAATGTATAGCAAGTGGTACAGTGCTGGAGGGGCACAGGGAGTCCAGGTATGACCAAAATACTCAAAAGGCCTCAACTATGTTTTTGAGTACAAGCTTAAGAGCCAACAGTACAAAGTTCCAACAAGAAAGAAGCCAATGCCAAATGCTAATGCTAAAAGTGCTAGCTGCTGTAATTTGCTAACCAAGGGGATTCTCAACTTGCCAATCAAGTGAGTTCTCAATTTTCCAAATGCTAAAATTTTTCAACCCTTTGAATTTCTAAAATGCCAAACAATGCCAACAATGCTCAAAATTTCCCAAAACTGCCAACCAAATTTGCCAACCAATTTGCCAATAGATGCCTTCTTTTTGCCAACCCTTTGAGTGTCTCTCGTCAGGGTCTTTATAGGGCCAGGAGCACACAAGAAATGAGGCTTAGATATCACATGTCCTAGACCCACAAAATGCTAACTTGTCCATACTGCATGAACATGCAAAGCCGGTCGTGAACTTGTCATGCTTCAATTATGCTGATGAAACTAGAGATGCTGGAATCAAGTATGCCAACAACGTAGATGAGGAATGAGACACACTGAAGTAGTGTAGTTGCTTGCTACGTTGTGCTACACTATGGAGCGCAGCACATTGTTGGCGTAGTGTAGCTGCTTGCTACGCCATGCTATACTATATAGCGTAGCACAATGTAGCCACCAATTTGAAGAAGAAAATCATGTTGAAATCAACTGCTAGAAGCCTTAGCGCATATTGGGCTAATGTTTTGAAGAGTTCTCTTTTGGTTTTGCATCTTTGCTACGCTATGCTATGCTACATAGCGTAGCAATTGGCCTCATCTGCTACCCGTGTTGCGATTGCAAACGCTTGCTTGGGGCTCTGGTTATGCTAACAACTGCAACTTTCACCTTTTGTGAAGGGAAGCTTTTGAACTTTGTTGAACTTGCATTTGAGACGTTCATTGCTACTTTTGAATCATCCCTACGCTATGCTACGCTATGTAGCGTAGCACAGCGTAGTAACCAGTGGATCTTGCTTTTTGCTCAATCCGCCACTTTCTAGTAAGAGATTTTTGCCAAAGCACTTAAAGTCAAACAAGGCAACTAGTTTTGAAGGCTAGAGTGCTTGTCGAGTGCAATCCAAATCACTAGGTAAGCTAGGTCTTTTTGACTTGCCTTTGCTACACTGTGCTATGCTGCATAGCATAACATAGCGTAGCATCTTGTTCTACAATAATTCATGCTTGATTGCTTGAGCAACTGTCTTCTATGGCCTGCTACGCTACATAGTGTAGCATAGCGTAGCAAGCTTCTTCACTAGAAAACTTGTCGAACTGTTTTATGCATCCTGAGCACCGTCGACAACTCCAAGCATGGTTTCTGAATAGACTATCAGTTGGGTGAAACACCCAGGTGGGCAGGCTAGAGAGTTCATCAGGCCTGTCAGCTATGGAGGTAGAAAACTTGCCGAACTGAACAGTCTGAACTCAGTGCATTCATTTCTTGCCAAACTGTCATGAGGATACACTTGTGGAAATGTTTGTCTCATTTCCAAGACCTTGGTGAAGTAGGAATGCCTTGAAATTTTAGGGTGTTTCAATGTGGCCTCATTGTCCAGATAATCAATCCTTCATGACTTTGACAACATAGAGAAAACCTCACCTCATTGGGCTACATCTTGTCATTTTATTCATAGTTGAGATTATTAACAAAGGAAATAAAAAAAAGTGTGGAAAAAGTTGAAAAGGATGGAAAAATTTATATGAAGAAATGACAAAATGATAAAAAATTGTAAAACAAAAAGATGAAAAAGACTTATTAATCCTTGATCTTAGGACAGGGCATCTCCCCCACAACTAAGCTTTTGACCATGACAAGAATTAATAAGTGGGTAGGCAAGCTCCATGCATTTGTCAAATAGTGTTAGACTTTCATTTTCAAGCCACTGGGTGTTTTTTGGTTTGGTGGCAGCTACGTAGATAGGTTATTGTTCACACACTTGGTTTTGAAATGTACAGTTGATCAGAATTGGATCTATGTTAACTTTGTGGATGTCTGGCCCATGACTACATCCTTTATCATGATTAGTGATGCATGGATTCTTCTATTTTTCCATAGTGCTAGGTTCATCATTTCTATTAGGTGTTGAAGTAATGATGGATGTTGGCCTTTGTATAGGATTGGAGAACATTGGTTGTAAGAGGAAGGATGTTGCACTTGATTGGCATTGTGTTTGTTTGGATGAGTTAGTAGGTCCATGAGTGTTGTGCTCATGCATGGGAACCATCCTAAAGAAAGGGTGTTTTTTAGATTGTGGTGGAGATATGCTAGCATTATCATTTCCATGTATGTTTATAGCACAAGTGGCATTCTTTCATTGATGTTATGGTGCTAAACCTTCCTATGTTGCTGGCCATGACATGTGATGGAGGTGAGTATGAGAATATTGAGGATATGATGGAGGGTGAGAGGTGTGAGGTGGTGATCTCATAGAAGATGTTGTGGGTTAATGATATTTGGGGAAGTGGTAGTAGTGATTTAAGGTAGAGGATGTAGAACTAGTTGGGAAAATAGGTTGTTGAATATAGTATCTAGATGAGTCCAACTAACAATAAGGGTAGTGTTAGTTTGATGATAGCCTCCCCTAAAACTATGGGTTTTGCCATTGCAATTGATGATAGTGTTGATGCTGGTAAGAAGTCCCACTAGGATAGTACGATTGGTTGTTAGACTATCTATAGTTACCTTGTGAGAAAGGTAATTTCCTAGGCATTTGCTTTTTTACAAACTTGGGATTCAAAGAAAAAGCCCAATACTCATGTAGATGTAACATAACTAGGTAATAGCCCTTTGGATGGTCATATAGCTAGATGTCACATTCATCATCTTCTTTGGTGGTTGAGTCTAGAGCCTCTTCTTCAATAGCCATTTCTCCTTTTAGCCAATCAATGTTCTTACCTGTCTCTTAGTTCCTTTTCCTCATTTTGTTATGATCACTTAATCTATTTTAAGTTACTCTCTCCTTTATAGTTTCTACACAAGTCATAACTTTCTCATTTGTCCATTCTAACATCTTATCTAGCCTTGCATGAAGTTCAATAATAGGTTGTTGTATTGGCAAGGTTTATTGTGAAATCACATCATTGAGGGCTACCTCTTTTTCCTTATCATGGAGATGGATCCTCATCTTTTGAAAAGTTGGATTCCAGTGATATTCTTCAAAATTCTCTCATTTACATAGTTCTTCTTCTTCTTTTGCCACCCACTCGATTAGCCTTTGTATTTGATGGACTTTTAATTCATATAACCAACCTTGGGCATAAATCCCAAGGGTCTTTCTCATTTGACTACGAAGCCCATCTATGATGTGGAAAAGTTGCTCTTCTTAAGAGAAACCATGGCCTAGACATGTATACAGTAGAGAATAGTATCTATCTAGGGCCATATCCAAGGATTCATGTTGTTCCTGTTTCCATTCTTGGATTCGTTTCCTTAGGTTGGACACCCTTGCATAGGTTTGGTATTTCTCATTGAAGAGTTCTAGCATTGTGGACTACTGATGGATTGAATTTGGTTTCAATGATCTATACCACACTTCGGCTTTGTCTATTATTGTTCTAGAAAAGAACTTATGCTTTTTCCACTCACTTTCAATGTTTTGTAAGACACAGGCATCATGGAAGACTTGTAAATGATGTTGTGGATCAAAATTATAGCCTCCTGCAAATTTAGGGATGTTATTCATATCAAGCCTTTTGATGTGACTTTTCCTTCGATGCTTGTGGGGTATTTTAATTACCTCTGTAATGTACATCCTACTCTTAGTGGCCAACAAGGGTCCACCATCATCAAACATGTCATGGTGAGAATTTCTATTTCTACTTATCTAATTGTGATGATCTTGTTTATGCTCACTTTGATGTCTTTAATTTTGCCCTTGGTTTTGATTTCTATCTTTATCTTGACCCCATTGTGGAGCTCTATCTCTATACCTATGTTTATCTTTGTTAGAACTAGACGGTGAAGAGGAAGAGGAAGATGAGAAACTGGGAGAATCACCATGGCTTCTATAGTTCTTTCCATGGTCCCTTGATTTATCTTTTCTAGGTTTTGAGGAGGTCCTAGGCCTTGCGGCCCTCATTGATCTAGGACTTACTCCATCTCCTCTACGATTGTCTACCTTAGGTGAATGTAGTTCTTGAATGCGGTAAGGGTGTTCATGAACATATGAAATCCTTGCATGAGGTTGGTCACTCCAATTTTCTTAAATATATAGCTCATTAGTTCTCCAATGAATGGTTTCTTTATATGATGCATTATCGCTTCCATGTGAAAGAGACATTATTATTAGTTAATGATGTGTGTAACTTAATATTTTTTAAAAGATAAATCATTAATGCATTTATAATGATTATGTATAATATAACTAATCTAGATAACTAGCATTTTCCTCAACAATGGCACCAATGATGAGTGGTGAATACCCCTATGCTCAACCATATGAATTACTAAGCATTCACACATGATCCAATTGAATTTCGTGGAACCTTTGTCTTCTAGTACACTAGCCTCTAGGAAGTGAACTTGCCCTAATAGTCATTAATTATCTTTCCAATTATACTTGTGATATGCAAAGGTATGGTTAAGTGTAATCGAGGTGTATGATTTTTATTATTTTTATGTTTTATGTTTTATGTTTTGGGTGCTTAAAATAAAGGATGAAAGCAATGAAGTAATTTAATCTAACTAACCAACTAGTGTCTAAATAATCCTAACATAACCATTTGGTTCCACTTTTTTTACATATCCTGAACATGTATAATGCTATTGGGTTACCAAACGTTCAGCGTTACTGAGATTACCAAGCATCATGCACATGCTCGAAGTGGTCATACTTATCTACTTAATTAATTGCTATTTAATCTACTTAATTTAGCTTAATTACTTAAAGCATTAAAGGAAATTGCATAAAACATTAAATGCATGAAGAAAATATTTAATCTAGTTGAAGTGTTGCAAGGTTTATCGGAAAGCTAATCTTTATTATCACACACACTGCCATGCTCATGTATAACAATGCTCAAATAAAAATCTGTATACTCAATGACTCCTTTTGTAGGCACTTGGGAAAATATTCCAACTCAAGGAAAGAAAAATTGCAAGAGCTCTGCTACACTATGACCAAAGACTTCCAAACCATGTTCCCAAGTGTTATATTTATATGCTAGCACACATCCTGCAATATTGGATATCCAACATCACTTCTTGGTCCCTAATATTGGCTATCCAATATCAAAGCCAGAGAAAAATACACTTCATCAATAGCCAATTCTAGACACTGGTAATCATATCCCAAAAACCACACGTATTCAATCCATAAAACTCAAAATTAGATTCCACTTGTGTTCTCCATGCCCTAAAAATAGCAATAAGATAACATCACGATAATAAAAAATAATTATAATCAATATGCTCAACTCAAATTCTACTATCTCATTAGATTGATCACATGAATGCACATAAGAATTAAAATACTAGAAATAGGAAAATGATAAAGACTACATACTAGAAATCCAAAGAATGTTGAAACTTGAAATTTGAGAACTAAAGAACCAAAATGCTTCAAACAACATCTTAGATCTACTAAAACCTAAATTGAGTCTTCCAAGCTATAACCTATCCCAAACCAAGATCCTAATATCCTAGAAATTGTAAAAAATATTTAGAAATCAAGGAGAACAAAGAATAAATAGAAATTCAAAAGAATTGAGAGAGGAACATACATGGAAAGGAAGAAATAAAATGTATTATTTTGTTTTATATATAATCTATTAACTTTTATTTTTATCTTTGAAGTGAATTTCATAAGTCCCATAATATTTCGTACATCCCATACTAATACCACAAGACTCACACATTGCATAATCCACTCTCGACATATCCAATTAACATGATTATCAAACCTATGCACTTCATGACATATTTACAACATATCCAAGAAACCATACCTACATAGCAAGGCATGCAAATTAGCCCTATAGTTAAAACACTATAAACGACCATTACTAAACATCACATATTATGTCGAGAAGTCCTAGGACTCTAACATGCATAATACCATAGAATTAATACATCATAACATGCATACCTATCAAGTGTTTAGTCTTCTCCTCCACATCCCTCATACCCTGCTAGCCATAAACACCAAGCTACACATCTAGCAAGATTTTTCTATATAATTATGATGAACATGTAATCATATCACATGATCACAATATCACAGAAAATATATCACATTAATATAACATCTAGCTATACATGCCTGAATCATATCTAATCACATACATATGAAACATGATATAATATTATGAGGCCCTATGGGGAGGTATTATAGTATCCACCTCAACATCCATCAACACCACTATTATCCAATCTATCTTTTGTATCTCCTTATAGGACCTTATTCATGGAGGTTTTAATTTAAGAGTTTTGTGTGAATATTTACTTTTTTTGTTTTATAAATTTTTATAGTTTTAAATTTTTTTTCTATTTCTTAATACATATTAAAATTTTTACTAGTTTTCTATTTCTTTATAATTTTATATTTTTTAATCCTTTATTTTATTAATTATTTTTCAAGAGTAAGAGTATAGGCATAATATCTCTTTAGAAGTTAAATATGATATTTTTCAAATGTATTACTTTTTAGTTACAACTGCAAGCATGAAAGCCTCTTATGAAGACTTGAATAATTAATTAGTTTTTTTACAATAGTAATTCCTTTATGTTTTGTGGGCTCAAGCTAAAATAGTTATTAGCTTCTATTGGAATTTTCTTTTTATTTTTGATTTTTAAATTTATTTTTAAAGAGAATATTCTTCTTACTTTTACAATAAGTGTTTTAGTAATAAGTGAAAACCCATAAGGGTACACTTGAATAAGGATAAGGCTTGATCTTTTTCCCATCTCACAAGGAAGGTTTTAAAAGGTTATTTATAAGGAAGAAAACCTTAAAAGGCATCTCCAAAATCATTAGGCTTTTTCTTTAGACTTTATCTCAGATGTTAATTGTGTGAAGTACTCTTAATTTTTTTAAATTATTATTCATTTTTGGGGGTCCAATATGCCACCCACTCAAATATATAATAGAAATAGAAATAGTTATAACCTCATATTGGGGGCTATGATCCTCTAATTTTCATATCTCTTGTATAATTTATAATAGACCTCTAAGGATAAATATATAATTCTTCATCTTTGTTTACATTGTCCTTATGAAACTTGGTATCTCTAAGGCCTTTCATATCCTTCTGTCATAGTCATTGTCTATAATAGCAAGAATTTAGTCTTACTAGTTGAGCTTTGTATTTCTTTATCTTTATCTTTTTTCATTTTATTTAAAAGTTTATAGCTTTTACACTTTAAATGGTCAATCATTTTTTATTACTATTAATCTTAAGATAATATCACCACTGCATTACCTTTATCTACTCATAATACTACAATTAATTAATACTTTTGGATGTTTTTTAATGCTTTTTATTCATTCAAAGAAAATTTTTGCTATCATCCAAGAAACTTTATGAAAGCATAAAATATTTTCTATAGAAACTGCTTTAAGGTTGTGATGATATCTTTCATTAGATCTTTCTTTGACATGAAAGTATATTAAAAACCTTTCTTCGTAATAGCATTAATAATAACATGTGCAATATTTTTACCATCGAGTTTCATCACCACTTGCCTCTCCTATTTTACATATATAATAACTTGCATTTCTTGTAGTTATTTGGATACATGGTCTAAACTAACATCTAGATGTAAAAAAATTCTATGCACTTCATTGAGAGATTTAAGATCTACAATATGATTGCTCTCCCTTTTTTTTTTTATCCTTCATTTTTTCATTGGAGCCCTACATGAACAAATCATCAAGTTTTTTGTTCTATTTTGTTTAAAAAAATTATATTTCCAAGTTATGCTCATGTCCTTGCTTCCCTATAGTAATACATTTGGTTCCACAATTATAAGAGAATTTATAGGTTTCTTGTTAAGAAAGTATAGTTTTTCATTAATGGAAGATAATGTATTTTTTGTAAAGCTTAACTTTGCTTTTTATATATTGCATGCCAACATTTTAAAATAACCTCTCTAGATCCACATTAATGAGCAATTGAGAAATTGTAATGCTTAAATATATAAATCTATGAGCATATGTGGTAGACTTAATTGAATCTAAACAAAGGCTAAGATCTACTATTACTTATTACAATTTAAAGTTGTTATCTTCACAATTAACAGTTGTAGTTGTCATAGTGTACAGTTAAGTGTTGTTAAGGAATATGATCAATTCTATTATTAAACAATGTATTAATAAAATAAATCATATGTAATTAATGTAAAAATCCTATTTTTGGATTATGTTAATGCATTAATAAATTGGGATGCATAACTGTATATGCATGGATGTAATCCTAAATTTTGGTCTATTGCATCACATATATTCTTTTTCTTTTTCATCATGTTTGCTTTGCTTTTATCAACTATTCCATGTACTCTTTTTCACTTATTATCTGCTTGCATTTAGTAAAAATACTATCTCAGATTGTTGGGACTTTCCTAATGATATGAAAGTTCCGTTTCAATTTAGAGATTCATTTCTTTAGACCATTTGGTGACCACAAAATGCTTAGCTCATTTTGTATAAGGTTGTCTTAAATCTTAGATTTACAATGATCTTAATTGGAATAACCTTGTGTAATTCGTTGGATGCCCTTGGCTAGCTTAGCATTGCATAGTGTCATCTCTTATACATTAGGAAATTCATTTTCCCTTCCAAGACCATGAAATAATCATTTCTGCTAGTGAATTAGGGCCTTATTAACTTAGCAATGAATTCTCTAATATTAAACTCAAACCTATAGAAAAATCTACAGTTATCTCTCTTTCTAAGAAATCTATCAATATCAAAGACTTGGTAGAACTAAATGTTAAGTTTATCGTTAATATTATATTTGGAGAATTGACATACTTGCTCCTAAGGAAAAAGCTTATCCTTATCCTTCTTACATAGTTGCTTCAAATTTTATCACTAATATAATAACATTAGATGCATGAGCTTTGCGAAACTAATCTATTTGTTAATTGCTTTTCTTAAATGGTGGATGTCTACTAGCCCATATTAGGACCAATATTAAAATTTTATGTTGACACTTAATCATGCTTTTACTTCTTTTTCTTTTTTCTTTTTTGTTAACTAGTAATGTTGTTTGCAAGCAATGATACAATATTGACTTACCATGTCATTTTCATAACTAGTATGATACATAATGATAGTTAACTGAAAATGACACAAAAATGATTTTTATTACTATGAAAACTTGATACAATTATTAAGTGTTATAACATTTGATGTCATGTATTATTTCTAAATGTCATCCACACTTGATGTTTCCAAAAAAAAAAATGACTCTTAGCATTAAACATAGATGATGCATGAAATTGACATCAAGAAAGCCACTTCCTCCTTGGTCTTTGACATTGACATCAAAGGGCCGCCACCACCAATGTTGTATGTAGATATTAAACTCCCTAAGTGTTGGCATAGTGGGGGCCTAAATTCCACCTTATAAGTAATGTCAAATTTCTTCTCTCCACCTCCTTGGCTCTACTATACCATTTTTGTATAGCCACTAGTTGTACCTCATATTTTCTAACCTATGGTTCTAAGGTAGTCTTACTAGTTGAGCTTTGTATTCCATCTCTCTATGTTCCTCTTCATAATTAGTGCTTAGATCAAAATAATAAAAACATGCACTGTGTTGAGTTGGAGCTTCTTAAAGAACAATTACAACTTGCTCTTCAACATCTACATGGATATCAAGAAGACATACAATGTTGTTACTACAAACATGTTAGAATTAGAGAGGTTCATGAAGGTGATCTAGTCCTTCATAATTTATCATACTTCAAGGATACAAAGTTCTCCTCTAAATGATAGGGTCCATTTCTAATACTTTCATCTTTGCAATATGGTGTCAATATTTTGTTTGATCTATAAGGACATTCATTTCTAGATCCCATTAACATAATCTTTCTAAAGTATTACTAAATGTAACCAATTTATAATATTCAATCTACTAACTATTTGAGACTGAATGTGTATCCTCCCACTATTGGTTTTTTTTTCATTAGCTCTTTTATACTATGATAAGATATGTACTATGTAGGGATAACATGTTTGCACTAAATCTTATTTTATTTTGCATTATTTTACTTACTACTCCCACTCTCTATCTTATATTCTACTATTTCTCTAGCTATTTTCATCATTTTTCCCTATGCTATCTATCTAGTTCTACTCTATGTGCTCATCACAACTAGCAAGGTTTTCGAGTGACTGAATATCTTATTACTTCATGTGAGGCTTTGAATAAACATATTATTGAGTGGACAAGACTTCAACAATATATATATATGACATCATTTTTGGCCATGCAGTATGTAGGATTTAGCCATGCCCCACTTTTATGACATAGCACCATCCTCATGACAAGTGTATAGGCAATATCCTCTTTTCACCACTTTTTTATTTTTGCTATTTGTCTTTACATGCTAATAATTTTTTCTCTCTTGTACTATATTTCTCTTTTCTTCTTCTCATCCCCTCTTCTCATCCATTCTCATTTCTCTTTATATTTAACATTAGTGAGACCAAATAAGTGTCTCTGCCCTGATACATTGATGAAATGTTGAGGGTAGAGTGATAGAGCAAGTGTGAATATTCATATGAGTGAGGCAAGAAAGAGGTCAGTTTTAGTGATCTAGCCATGTTCCACTTTTGTGACATAGCATCCCACCATTGGTGTATTGATGATGTTCCTACCATGCTTTCCCCTTATATATTGTTTTTTGTTTTCACTTTTGGCTATCGTCTTATCTTTCTTTATCCCTTTTTCCTTTCATGATTTACATTAGTGAGGCCAAATGAATATCTTTGCTTTATTTTGGTGAGGGTGTAATTGAGAACTTTTCTATTTCTTCAACATACTTAGAACTACTCACCGTCTTAATGCACTTAACCGGATAAGAACCTTGATAATTAAATCAACCTTACTTTGATATAAATTTGTTAATTTACACCTTGAGTAAGTAGGATAATAAAGCAACAAGAAGTGACAAAAATAGAAATTCAATTATGGAATTGAAAGAAATGCATCAAGAATATAAGAAATTATCTTGAGGAAAGCATACGAAAATCCCAACAATGGCTTTAACTCATAGCAAGCCTTAATTCCAACTAAGCATTACAAGAGAAGAGAATACATTCAATGGCAAAGGACCTTGAACTATTAATACCTTGCTCAATCTCTTACTTGGTGACTTGGTTAGCACTTTTTGGTTACATATTTGAAGTTTGTGATTGCAATAGGAGTTATGTATGATATGTTAACTACCAATAGCTTGAAGTAGCCAATACATTACAACATTTGGTAGTTTCTTAACTTATACGTTGCAATAATTGGTAGTTACATTGCTTAAAATAAGCAACATACCTTACCAAGATAGATAAGTATAAAGTTAACACATGGAAACCAAAGAACATACAAATTACAAAAATAATAGTTGAACATTATAGCTTATAAACTACACAAAACACAACTTAAACAAAACTAGAAAATGTTTATATACTAATTTGAGCATCAACTTCTCTAACTACTCCTCATCACAACCATTTGTTTCAATTGGGAAGCAAAAAAAAAGAGAGGAAAAGTTAATCTACATGACTTAGTAGAAAAAATAAATTACAAGTACTTCATTAAGGATTTCAGAATTAGACATCACGTAGTTAGATAGATATGCATGGGGTTTTTTGCATAAAAAACTGTTAGCTTCAAAATATAAATAAAAACATCTAAATCATCAAATAAATAAGCCTATATGGCCAAAATATCTAGATCAAATTCCACCATCACCTAATCCTAAATTTGTGGAAGCTAACCAAATTCTCAGTGTTCAAATATCAAATTTTAGATATTTTCCTTTTATGCATAAAAAGATTTGTTAAACCAAATCAAAATCGAATAAATGTAAATGCAAGACTTATTTATTATTTCTTAAATCTAATACCAAGTTCAATTGAAAATATCATCTTAATTTCTGTTGTTCACTAAGAGAAAAATACCACCCATGTAGCATTTGTTAAAGGCCAACGTAACATGAGTTTTGCTACTACAAATAATGAAGAATTACAGAATGTCTTAAGATCTCTTTAAAACCAACTAGTCACTTCCTTAGTGTTACCTTCATTCAAACCAAAAGATGAAGTTAAGTTATCTTAAATGTCAATTTACCTAATGCAAAAAAAAAAATGTTAGCAAAAAAAAAAAGTGTGTATGTGTGTGTGTGTGTGTGTGTGTGAGATTTAAACCTATGTGATTGGGAAATGTAGTAATCATGTGTCAAGGGTCCCAACCAAATGTTCATAAGCTCTAAGTCTTATATATTGATTTCCAAATCAAAAAAAAATTTAGCTATGGCTTTTCCATATTTCATTTCCAAATTTTCACGTCAGAATTATGTTCCTAGAATTGAAACTCCACAAGTATAACCCTAACAGCTGAAATAGCCTTTTTCAACATTATTCCTCATGCCAAAGTTTTCATATGATAAGTACATAACATCATAACCTGTGCCACGATCCCTAATGTAGGTCATGATGACCATACAATAATCAGAAAGTACTTTAAAATTCATGCTGCTACCATAGAAACATTTCCTTTCTAGACACCAAATGTTAGAGGATTTATTAGATTCAAAACATATAAAACAAATTAAAAATCCTAACAATTTAACCAAGAAATTCAATAAAATTTAACATAATTAAAATTAGATTAAAACAAAATAAAATGCATCATAGAATCCCATTATGTCAAAAGAAATGCAAATCCAAATTCAAATTGTAGATTCAGGCCTCACAAAAATTAATTTTACTAAACATATGTCATCTAACAAAATGTGCATTAATCAACATATTCAAAAATAAAAAATTAGCATTGTAATAAATTTTCCTACCTAATTAGAAACACTACTGATGAGTCACGATATCACATCTGCAATATTGCGTACGTGATATTAGAGCCTTCCACATGATATCGCGTATGCGATATTGCGGCCTGCCTCATTGCCTATAAATAAGAGACATGCGCACTTGGTTTACATTAGTTAGTCTTAGTCCCTTACCCAAACTCTTTCCTTTTTCCCTTTCCAAAGATAGAATTATTTCTGAGTGCCCGCAATAGGAGTCATAAAGTGAACGGATCTTTATTCAAGCATTGTGTACCTGAGCACACCTTGTGTACGGTAATACGGACGAACTTTGTGATAAACTTTGCAACATTCAGAATAGATTAATTAATGTTAATTACTATTACTTAATTCTTTCCTTTATTAATTAATGTTATCTCTCTCACCCTACAACTCTCCTAATTAAGACACTCAGTACGATCATTTTGAGCATGCGTGTAACGCTTGGTAACCCAGTAACGATTAGCGTTTGGTAATCCCAGTAGTGTTGCACTGGTTCAGGATGTGTACAGTAAGTGAGAACAGATGCTGGCGTTAGGACTAGTTAAAGCATAGTTGAGTGGTTAAATCAAAATTAGTGACTTAGTTATCTCTCTTCTCCCTTTATAGCACTAGGACATAAAAACATAAAAACTATAAAAATCATGTACCTCAAGTTTACTTAGCCATACAATCATGCTATACAAGTAAGCTTGGGAAGACAACAATTGATCAACCCATCCTTGTTCCACAAAGGCGCGTAAACACTTAGTCCTTGGAATTTGACCGGATCATGCATGTATGCTCGTATTCATATGGTTGAGCATAGGGATACCTCGCCACTCATCATTGATGCCGTTGTCAGGGGACTTTGTCGTGTGTTTGCTAATTAGAACTTAGGAAATCTTTCTCATCATTGGAACAAACCCTTAGGGTTGGTTACAAGAAAATATATATATATAATACATTGCACACTGAATAGACAATCATGTCTCCTTCTTTGTATGAAAGTGTTTCACCGCCTAGGTCTGATACAGGAAACAATTGGAGGCGTAGTACACATACTGATAATTTGCCAGTCCCTCAACAGTTTCACATGGTATATGTTCATCCCAATGAGTATATACCAAACTTTACCTTTATCCTCCACTAGGATGACCAATTGCATTGGCAAAATTTAGAAGGTAACATAGTGTTACCTCCCAATCGCTAAGTCTCGGGCATGCTTCTTCGTGATCTCACATGAATTAGTATGCAACACTTATAGGCAAAGTACGTTGTGCATGATCATGACTCGAGAGAGTATCAACCCATGGAGGCACAATGTCAAAGGGATTTACAATAGGAGAGACATCATGAATCCATGAAGGGAAAGTTGTCTCAGAATGTCCCACATGTCCTAAGTGAAAATGAGGGTGGTGAACCTGCCTTAGGCAATCGCCCACATAATGATGTTCTTTCCGTTGACTTCAGTCAAGGGGTTGTGTATCAAAATATTTACTCAACTATCCATAACTCAGATTTTGGTACTGATAGACATAAAGGGTCTAAAAAAGAAACACGAACACATGACAAAGATGGACATTTCGATCGTAACTGCGATCAAGGCCGTGACCACCGAAGAGAAGGAAGCTGACACTGACATGGTGAAGGTCCCCGTTTTTCTTCACCTTCATCATCTCCTTCACCCTCTTCTTCAAGATCTGGACGCAGTCACAAAGAAAAAAACCATGAGGATAAGGATAGGCAAAATGATAGTCATAAAAAAATTGTCAAGAAAGGGGACAAGGGCACTCTAGAGAAACACACCATGAAAGAAGGGAGAGTAGGGAACAACATGGGCATCATAGATGGCACAAACGAGACAACCACGATGAACCCCTACTCGCTACTTGAAATATGTTAGACATAACTGAGGTCGTTAGGATCCCAACAAGGCACCAAAAGGATAGTAAGATCAAGAGATTAGACATGAACAATATCCCACGATTTGAAGGGAGATAAAACACTGATTCTCAAAATCATCTACAAGCATTTCATGATGCATGTGCCTTACAAAACATAGAAAATGAATGGAAAAAATTAAAGTTGTTTCCACGAATGCTAATCAAAGAAGCAAAAAGCTGGTACTAGTCCTTAGAACCAAAATTCATTCATAGGTGGAGTACCATGTTAGAATTGTTCAACAATAAGTACCAAATGTACTCCTGAGTGTTCAACCTGCGAAAGTAAATCCAAGGCTAGAAACAAGGAGGACATGAACCCTTGGATGCTACCATGGGCCAATATTATGCACTATTACATCGTTGCCCTAGCCATGGTTATTCATAGAGGGATTAACTACACCATCTCGTAGATGGGCTTAGGCATGAAATGCGAAGAACCCTTGGGACTTATGCCCAAGGAAGACTATTCGAGCTTAGGACCCATCAAGTACAAAGATTATTGGAGCAAGTTGCTAAAGAGGAAGGTGAGTTATGGAAAAGAGAGAGTGTAGAGGAATATAACAGAGATCCTTCCCTCTGAAAGAAGGGAGTAATATTTTATGAAGACGAAGAAGAGTCACAGCTCGAAGAGATGGTGAATAGAAAAAATTTGCCCATTCAAAAACTTGCATCAAAAGTATCAACAAAGGTGGACCAAATGTGGGACTCCCTAGATGATAAATTTCAAACCATTCTCAAAGTAGTAGAGGAGGCTAGAGAGTAAGGTAGTGAACGAGAAAAGAAAAAAAAGAAAGAAGCAGAATATGCACATAACAAGGGTAAGGGCAAAGTTTCCATCATCGAAGAGGTTGTGGATTTGGATACAGATAATGATAGTGGATGCGAGATATGCCAAATGACCATCCTAAGGGATGTTGCCTTGTAATCTCACATCTGCAAGAGTCTGGGGTGTATGCACTCAATCCATGATTAAACAAAAGGCAAATACCCCAAAGGTTACCTTATCCTCAAGGTAACCCAAGGTAGTTCCACCAACCTTTAACATATTATCCAAGTGGAACTCCACCACAACCAATCAAGTAGTATCAACAGTGGCAATACCCACAATCATGGGGAATGCCACCACCATGGCAAGAGTATCCTTACCGACAGCTTGACTCGTATGGATATTACGTGCAGCAGCCAGCCTCTCCACATGCTTCTACTGGTCATGTCACTCCTCAACCTCACTACCAAGCCCATGAGTACTATAGGACTCCTTCTCCTAGAGGTGATGTTCCATAGATATACTACCCTTCTCATCCTACTGTACATCTTCCACCCTTATCTCCATTACCACCTGCTCCAGCTATGCACAGTGAACTCCCTACCTAGCTGCAGCAACGTAATGCTAAAAGGGCTATTAACTCTTAATTTACTATTGGTTCTGAGAATCGCATGAAGAAAAGACCTTTCTTCATAACCAATAGTCCAACTAAGCCCTTGCAACCACAAGCAGCTAATCCTTTAGATGCCTCATTACCAATCAAAACTTCAAAGCTCCCTTTAGGCCAAACACCACGCCCAACGCATACGGTTATCTTAACTCATGTCGTTACCAATTGGATTAATGATGAGTGGCGAGGTACCCCTACACTCAACCATACAAAACGAGCGTTGCATGCGTGATCCGGTCGAACTCCACAGATGGACTAGTTGTGGCACCTAGATATTTAGCCTTAGGTCACAGTTCGTTGTCTTCCCACCTAGACTAGTATTGCATACGTCACGTATGGTTTAGTCTAGATGAGGTGTATGATGTATTTCCTAATCTATGCTACTCCTGAAGGCAGTGGAAAATAATGTTAACTAAACTAAACTAAGAGGAAAAGGGTAAGAAAATCTAATCTAGCCTAAGTGCGACGAGCAACCGATTCCTTGATCAACCGTACACACCTTGGACCTCGTGCATGACTACCACTAGGACTACCAAGCATAGATCCTAGGTACGCCACTGGGATTAACAAGCACAGATCCCAGATACGCCATTGGGTTACCAAGCATAGATCCTAGCTACACCACTGGGCTACCAAGCAGTCACACTTAAATGCTCGTAATCAAGTCGTACTTGTTCCGCGTTCTAAGAGTTTAAGGGTGAGAGAGAGAGAAAATAATAAAGAACATTAAATAAATAAAAAAATAAATAAATGACAAGTGAATGCTGCAATGATGAAGTAATCTCAATCTTTATTGCCGGTCATGTGCGTGTCCAAGTACAACACACTCAAATAAAGACACCGTACAATTACATTCACCCCACTACGGGCAGACACGGGAAAAAATCTAACTCTAGAGGGATCAAACTGCCAGAGCTTCGCTACATCTAGAATGGGATCCCCAAACAAGGGAGTGCCACGTCTTATTTATAGATATGGCGACAGACTGCAATATCGTGTACGCAATATCGTAGGGAAGACGCGATATCACATACACGATATCGCAGCCTATGCGAATCACGTCTCATCATACCCCCATGACTGAATAAAAACTCGTCCTCAAGTTACAAGGAGAACAAGCTTCATTGATTACAGAGTGGATAGGTATGGGATTATTAACTGGAAAAAGAAATGGACTAATGCCGCAGTGTGGGAAGACACAACACAAAGAAAAACATACTACAACTACAAAAATGTGGAACTCATGTCGTTCCTGGTGGCGGTGGCTCCTCCATGGGTGCTTTCCCTTTGTCATGTGCTCCAAGCTTTGAAGGTTGACGACGCTGAAGAATAGCCTGGAGCTTCTCCTCTTTGGTCCGAGGGTCTTGTGTCATCCATGCTAATGTTCTGATGTTTGATGGAGTCAGCACCTCCCACAGACAAGGTAGTTGCGGGAACATCTAATTGGCTTTGACATACCACGCCGCAAACACTTGTCGTTCCTCTTCATAGGCTCTGGCTTTGTCCTTGTATTCGTGAAGCTCTGTTAGCTGTCGAGCCAAGTCGATTGCAACATCTTTTTGTCCTTGGTAGCTTTCTTTTACCACCGCAAGTTCAGAATTTGCAACATCTAGTTTTTCAACAAGCTTCTTGCGCTCTGCAAATTTTGCTTCATATTTGATGTGGGTGGAAGCTACCTGCTGCTCGAGCTCTGACCTCGGGCGCCCTACTGTTAACATGGCCAGATTGGCATATCGAAGGTTTTCCAACTCCATGTATTCAGTCAAGTATTAGATCTACAAGTCCCAGTTCTTAATTTTCGCTTGGTGGGCGAAGGCATAAGTGTCCAATATGGCCCCCCAATCAGTGTGCTGGGCACTAATGTTGTTGATTTGATCCTTGGCCATATGGATCTCCTTCTCCAGGATTTGTTTGTACATCCCCACCTGATCACGGAAATGCTCCTTCAGCTTCTCGTGTCGTTTAGCCTCATTCTACCACGCGCTTATCTCAATTGTTGATTTCTATCGAATAGCACGTACCTCCTCCATTGAGAGGATTCGGTTCTCTCTGGCTAAATGGCTTACATCCCGGTTGACTTAAATGAACTATTTTCACAACTGATGAAAGTGTTCATCAAGAAAATTCTTTTGTTTCTCCACAGAGGTTAACCGGAGGTTATCCGCAACCAACTACTTATTCTCTTCTTCCAAGGCCCTGAGTGCCTTAAGATGCGCATGTGTTTGCGCCTTTACTATGGAGGCATCCCAAGTGGCCGTCTCCTTTTCTTCTGCCACCTTTTTATTTTCTACAATTAACTTTGTTAATTGCTCAGTTCTAAAACTTTCCAGCTGGTCTGTGGAACAAATTGCAAAGGATCCCGTTGTGCTGCTTGTAAAGTTACGAGCTGCTCTTATAGTTTCTGCACTTCAGCTTCAGCATGCTCGNACTTTACAAGCAGCACAACGGGATCCTTTGCAATTTGTTCCACAGACCAGCTGGAAAGTTTTAGAACTGAGCAATTAACAAAGTTAATTGTAGAAAATAAAAAGGTGGCAGAAGAAAAGGAGACGGCCACTTGGGATGCCTCCATAGTAAAGGCGCAAACACATGCGCATCTTAAGGCACTCAGGGCCTTGGAAGAAGAGAATAAGTAGTTGGTTGCGGATAACCTCCGGTTAACCTCTGTGGAGAAACAAAAGAATTTTCTTGATGAACACTTTCATCAGTTGTGAAAATAGTTCATTTAAGTCAACCGGGATGTAAGCCATTTAGCCAGAGAGAACCGAATCCTCTCAATGGAGGAGGTACGTGCTATTCGATAGAAATCAACAATTGAGATAAGCGCGTGGTAGAATGAGGCTAAACGACACGAGAAGCTGAAGGAGCATTTCCGTGATCAGGTGGGGATGTACAAACAAATCCTGGAGAAGGAGATCCATATGGCCAAGGATCAAATCAACAACATTAGTGCCCAGCACACTGATTGGGGGGCCNTGATCCTAGCCTGTGCTGGGTCCTGCTTCTTATTGTTGGCTGGGACCTGTGGCTGGAGGTTGACTGGGTCTTGCAAGTTGAGTTGTAGGTGATCCAGTCATCTATTCTTCTTCTTCATCTAGTCCCAGCTCTTCGCCAATGCTCTTTCTTGGAGCTAGCGCCTTTAATAACTCAGCATAAGAAGCATTCTGGGCCTTTCAGAGGACGTCATTTGTGTATCCCCGAATACTAGCCCATTGGCACAGTTTCCTAATAAGGCAAGGAAAAGGCAACACCATCTTTCCTGACTTCCGTTCTTCGAATCGCCTTAGGATCTCTGTAAAATATAGATGGGGAAGGTTAGCATTAACCTTTCCCATCAACACTGCACATCCTCTTACCACATATGTTGATATTCTTTTCAAACCTTTTGTGGGGAAGAGGTGATAGGTTCTGATTTTGAAATAAACCCGCTCTTCCTTGGTCAGCTCTCCAAAAGCTTTATCTCTGCCATAAGCCTTCTCTAACCAATACTTTCACACATTAGGGTCTGATCAGGTAGATAATCGAGCAACATGGGGGCCTGAATTTGGAAGGTTTAACACTTCTGAAATTTCCTGCACAGAAAAATCTACTGTCACACCACTGATGTTAACCGTGGTGCCTTGCTCCTTATTATGCCAGAATAGGTACGTTTCGCCTAAGTACTAGGCACCATTTTCAGAGAGGACAGGCCATAAGGGAGATCCTTTAAGGTGATCCCTAACAGCCTCAGGAGCGAACTCTGCAAAAGAATCGAAGCTAAGTTCCACGATCACTGAAGCAATTGTGGACTTCGTATGGATAGCCTGAACACATTCCGGGGGCAACGTGAGTTGTTGTCCCAGTTCAGGCGCAGCAGCAACTCCTCCTTCTGCTTGCCCGGATCATCTGGTAGGAGGTTCTTCTTGATGGATACTGAATGAGTGCACCTCCTGTTTGGTATGTTATCTAGCAGGACCTTGCCTTCTACCTCTCCTAGGTTGTTTCGCTCCACCTTGGACAGGACCCTCCTGCTGTGAATGTTTCGGGGCCATTTGCAATCACACGGGCCAAACGTTAG
>MNCI01006253.1:438907-457167 GCA_015680685.1 Gnetum montanum
TTAAGGAGGCTCTTCACTGCTATTAGTAGTAGTAGCACAAGTGTTGTTCGTGGGTTGCGGTGGTACAAACACCTTAGGAACAGTTGGTGGCATTGTGGAAGGAGGAAAAGGATAAGAATGTTGAAAGTTAGGAGGAATATAAGGTGCACAAGGTGGTGGTGTTGTTGGAGGTATGGGCTGATAGTATTGTGAAGAATGGTATTGTGGTGAGATAGAGTATGTTGGCCCAGTTGAAGAAATAGGGTGTTGAATGTGATAAGCGTTCGAGTTCGGAAAATATGAAGGGTTCCTCCAGTCGAAGGGTGGTCTCCCCCACAACTGGGATTGTTGCCACTGTGGTCTAACATAGTATCTCTTTACGAACTCTGGATGTAACGTGTTTCCCCAATGCTCATGTAGATGTAACAGTATGGGGCATTGACCCTTGGGGTGATCATATAGGCATATGTTGCATTCATACATATGATTAGCAATTGAGCACTTAGTCCCTTCATTCTTTCTTTCTGATTGTCTCTTGTTTTGTCCTGCTTCTTGGGTTGTCAAAACCCTATCTCCAATGATGTTGATATATTCTCCACACTTTTGATTCATCCATTCCAACATTTTGTTGATCTTTGCCTCAGCTTCCTCTAACAATGGTTGTATTGGCAAAGATGATGTTTCCACCTTGGGAATTGTTGATCTCTCCTTGTTATGATTAGGGACCTTTATTAAGTTGTGATTTTGGTCCTGTTGATGTTTTTCAACACTCTCCCATGTAGCTATTTCTCCTTCTTCTTTTGCTACCCGCTTAATAAGCTCTGAAATTTGATGGGTTCGTAGGTTGTATAGTTGACCTCGGGCATACGTTCCTAAGGTCTCTCTTGTTTCATTACATAGCCCATCAATGATATGGTACATTAGCCTTTCCTCGGAAAACCCATGGCCTGGACAGTTGTTTAACAGTGCATAATATCTTTCTAGGGCCATGTCCAAGGGCTCATGTTTTGCTTGTTTCCATTCTTGGATTTGTTTCCTCAAGGCTGACACTCTTGCGTAGGTTTGATATTTTTCATTAAATACCTCTACCATTGTTGACCAGCATCGTATCGAATTTGGTTTTAACGATCTATACCATACTTTTGCTTGGTCAACAAGTATCATAGGAAAGAGCTTAAGTTTTTGCCAACTGTTATCAATGTTATTCCATGTGTAGGCATCGTAGAAGGCTAGTAAATGTTGATACGAATCTAAGTCATAGCCTCTTGAAAATTTGGGAAAGTTATTTAAATCAAGCCTAGGTAGTCGGCTCTCTTTACGATGCCTACATGAGATTTGAACAGCTTCTTGTATTTGTGTTAGGCTTGTAGTGGCCAGTGGGGGTTCATCGTCATCTTGTAAGTTAGGCTTTCGTGCATTATGATGACGTTGTTTTTGTTCATTCTTATAGGAAACTCCCACTTCAGGTTGTATACTCCAATCTTCATCGTCATATAGTTCATTGGTTCTCCAATGAACTTCCTCACTAAGTGTGGCTTTATTATCATCTTGTAGGAGAGGCATTGTTGTGTGTGAATTTATGTGACGTTTTATAATTTCTTCTTTTTAAGAGATATATTGTGAAGTCCTTTACAGCGACCTTGTATGATATAACTAATCTAGATAACTAGCACCATCCTTGGCAACGACACCTATGATGAGTGGCGAGGTACCCCTACACTCAACCATACGAACGAGCGTCGCACATGCGATCCGGTCAAACTCCACAGATGGACTAGTTGTGGCACCTAGATAGTTAGCCTTAGGTCATTGTTCGTTGTCTTCCCACCTAGACTAGTATTACATATGTCACGTATGGCTTAGTCTAGATTAGGTGTATGATGTGTTTCCTAATCTATGCTACTCCTGAAGGTAATGAAAAATAATGTTAACTAAACTAAACTAGGAGGAAAAGGGTAAGAAAATCTAATCTAGCCTAAGTGCGATGAGCAACCAATTCCTTGATCAACCGTACACATCTTGGATCTCATGCATGAATACTACTAGGACTACCAAGCATAGATCCTAGGTACGCCACTAGGATTACCAAGCGTAGATCCCAGATACGCCACTGGGTTACCAAGCGTAGATCCTAGCTACACCACTGGGCTACTAAGCAGTCACACTTAAATGCTCGTAATCAAGTCGTACTCGTTCCGTGTTCTAGGAGTTTAAGGGTGAGAGAGAGAAAATAATAAATAACATTAAGTAAATAAAAAATAAATAAATGACAAGTGAATGCTGCAATGATGAAGTAATCTAGATCTTTATTGCCAGTCATGTGCATGTCCAAGTACAACACACTCGAATAAAGACACCGTACAATTACATTCACCACACTGCGGGCAAACACAGGAAAAAATCTAACTCTAGAGGGATCAAACTGCCAAAGCTTCACTACTTCTAAACTAGGATCCCCAAACAAGGGAGTGCCATGTCTTATTTATAGATATGGTGGTGGACTGCGATATCACGTACACGATATCGTAGGGAAGATGTGATATCGCGGCGGACGCGATATCGCGTATGGAATATCGCGGCCTATGCGAATCGCGTCTCATCAATTAAGGCTGGCCATCTTCCTAAGAAATTTTCTAATCCTAGAAGTCCTCTTATATATTTATAAATTGCTGGGAATGAACTATGCAAGGATCTTTTGGATTCAGGTTCCAGTGTCAACCTAATTTCTCAAGAAATGTACAAAGCTTAGAACCTTCCTCCACTAAAAAAGAGTAACATTCATTTAGAGTTGGTCAACCAGTCTATCACTGTCCCATTAGGGCTAGTGGAGGACATTGTCACCACTATTTTTGGTTGGTCATATCCAGCTAACTTCCTAGTGATTCAAGTAAATAATGGTAAGGGGGACTTTCCAATCATAATGGGAAGAGCATGGCTAAGCATAGTTGACATGCACCTAGGAATCTGTGATCTTTCCTTGGAAATATCAAAGAAAAATATGTTTGGAAAGATCAAGAAGAAGAAAGTCCCATGCATCACATACAGTGACATAGGGTGTCTGCGTATAGAAGTCATGGTTCATGCAACGTTTAACATTGCCTGCATGCAATTAGTGTGCACAAGTGACTAATATACAAAGATGCCTATATGTAGCAGTCACAAGATAAGAAGGCACCCAGTGGCTGATAGCTGATCAAGAGAGTAGTTCAACTATATGCATGGAACGAACTAAGGGTTTGACTTACGCTTACATTGATAGGATAGATACAAGTCCATTACCAACTTCCAAGTCTTGACATTGAAAATATCAACTAGGGGAAGTTGAAAATTCCTAATAAGCTTAAGAAGGAGCCCCTTGAGTTAAAATCATTTCCCACCAGTATGGAATACACGTTTCTCAAGAATGAAAAACTGGTAATTATTAACTCTAAGCTTGCTCTGCAACAAAAGGAGAGACTACTGAAGGTAATAAACAAATGGTCGAAAGCCTTCGCTTGGTCATATCCCAAATTAACTGAAATAGATCCTAGGATATGCTAGCATAGAATTTACACTAGCCCCTCTATGAAGCCTCAACAACAACCATAGAGGCAATTGAACCCAAAGCTTAAGCAAGTAATTAAGGAAGAAATTGAACAACTTCTAAAAGCTGGGTTCGTATACCCCATTGCTGATAGTGAATGTGTTAGTGTTTTAGTTATTATGCCTAAAAAGGGAGCTAAATGGACGATGTGCATAGATTTCAGGCTACTGAATATGGCAACATTTAAAGACCACTTTCCATTGCCATTCGTAGACCAAGTCTTAGACACCATTGCAGGGCATCGCTACTATAGTTTTCTGGATGGGTACAATGGGTATAACCAAATACAAATAGCCTTATAAGACCAAGCCAAGAATACGTTCACTAGTCCTTGGAGAACATTTGCATACAAATAGATGTTGTTTGGCTTGTGCAATGCCCCTACAATGTTTCAACGATTAGTTCTAAGAATATTCCAGTAGCAGATAGGAAATGATGTGGAAGTCTACATGGACGACTTCTTCACTTAAGGAGCAAACTTTGATCAAGCCTTGGATCGGTTAGAGCAAGTACTAAAGCAATGTGTAGAAACCAATTTAAGGCTCAACTGGCAAAAAAAGCCATTTAATGGTCCAAGAAGGTGTAGTATTAGGGCATAAGATCTCACAAACAAGGATAGAGGTAGATCCTAAAAAGATCAAAGTTATCTAAGGAATTACTCAACAACTTAAAACTATAAAAGATATTCGGTCATTCCTTGGACACACTAGCTACTATAGACACTTTATTGAGAACTTTTCTAAGGTTACAAAACCATTGGTTGAACTAATGAAAAAGGACGTACCTTTTGAATGGACCAGGGAATGCGAACTAGCTTTCCAAACTTTAAAATAGAAGCTCGTTGAAACACCCATTCTACAAGCTCCTAACTAGTCGAAACCATTCCACATAATGACTGATGTGTCCAACTATGCTTTCGGAGCCCTACTTACACAGTTAGATAACCAAAAACATCCTTATTACATCCACTGTGCAAGTGAGAGTATTGCTAGTGCACAACTCAACTACACTACAACAGAGAAAGAATTAATGGTTGTAGTGTTTGCACTAGAAAAATTTAGGTACTATGTCTTGGGCTATAAGGTATTCATGCACACGGATCATAGTGTAATAAGGTTCGTAATGAATAAACCAATGGTGAGCCCTTGCATCATACGATGGCTTGTAATCTTACAAGAGTTCAATCTTATAATGATTGATTGAAAAGGCACTGAGAACGTAGTTGCTGATCATTTATCTCAGTTGCAATGGGACAACAAAGAGGATGAGTATTCAATTTTTGATCATTTCCTTAATGAAATCTTCTTTGCAGGTGTAGTAACTAATCAATTGACCACAAAAACAAACTTGTATAGTAGTATTCTCACCTATCTCCTCACACAACAAACACCACAAGAGATAGACGCTAAAAAGAAACAATAGTTCCTTCACCAAGCCAAGTATTTTATGGAGATCAATGGGCAACTTTATAAAGTATGCCTCGATGGCTTGGTTCAATGGTGCATTCTCGATATAAATAAACTGTGAGTTCTCCAAGATGCTCATGAGGGTCCTTGTAGGGGTCATTATGCCAGGAGATGAACAACCCTTAAAATCCTACTTGCAGGATATTATTGGCCTACATTGTTTCGAGATGCCCATCATTTCGTCCAATCTTGTGAGCACTTTCAACATGATGGGGGAATGACTGCTAGAATGGAGGGTCTGCAACAATGGATTCAACCTTTAGAACCCTTCAACATATGGGGAATTGATTTTATGGGGCCCATTACACCAATGTCCAATGGGAAAGCTTACATCATTGTTGCTGTTGACTACTTTACAAAATGGACAAAAGTAGTCACTGTTAAGGATTGTACATCATCTATAGCTGCACGATTTGTTCAACAACAAGTTGTAAACAGGTTTGGTGTGCCACGTGCACTTATTTCAGACAATGGTACATACTTCACAGGTGTAACTTTTGAGAAATTAATGCAACACTTAGGGGTTGAACATAAATTGACTACACTGTACCACCCTCAAGAAAATGGTCAAGCCAAGATCACCAATAGAGAGATTACAAAGATATTAACATAAACTATTAGCAATTATAGGTGATATTGGAGCACCAAATTAAATGATGCTCTTTGGGCATACTGCTCCACATGGAAACTCCCTATAGGCTACTCTCCCTATGAGTTAGTGTATGGTAAATTACCAACGCTTTCTATTCAGGTTGAACTCTGTACACTATCTATGGCTTGTGATCTCAACCTTGACCTTGATCTAGCATAAAAAGAACGGTTAATGATCCTTAACCTACTAGATGAGAACTGATAGCCATCCTATCATCTAACGAATTACACAAGGCCTTGAATAAATGACGTCATGACCTAAAAATTAGGAAAGTTAAATATGAACCAGGAGATAAGGTTCTTTATTGGAATCCCACACACGTGCCATAATGCACTAGATTTCAAACGCTGTGAAAAGGACCTTATATTATTTATCTAACTTTTCCTTCAGGGGCCATGATAATTTACAAACCTGAGAGCCTAGATAAGAATTTTTTGGTCAACATCCAACAAACCAAACCTTTCAATGAGCTTAGAACAACCAATACCAATACTACCTTTGTTGGTGGACAACCTTGCTCATTATTTTGGATCTCCTCCTTCCAACTCATTTGTGGGGGAGATAGCCACCAATGCTAACCATTCTAAGCCCTCAGCTCTTTTTATATTTTTTTCAAATTTACACCTTTTTGTTTTGCACATTTTTCAAATTTACTTATTTTTTCTTACACCATCGTTCACATTTTTTCCTATTTCTTTGTTTGATTTACTTTCATTCGTCATACAATAAGTGCTCATGATGGTGGATTGTACTATAATAATGTTGATTGCTAATGTTTGGTTTTTACCTTGGATTCTCAATCTTGATATTAAGATATGGTTGTTTTGCTGAAACAAGCAATGAGTCCACATCATCCATTCCTCCATTCAACTCTATGGTCTCCCTTGGTTTTGGAATTGTACTGTCCCTTTTTCTAAATAAACTTATTAATGAATTCCTAGCTTGGTATTCTTCAAACCGAGGAAGGACTCAATGGATGAAAAGGGTGTGACTTCAAGGGAATTCGATGTACATGTGCTGGCTATTCTTTTGGGTGCTTAGATGCTTTTCATGGGTTTTCCACCATTCTTCCATTGATCAAATATCAAGGAGCTGAGTGAATAAAAATAAGTCTTTGCATGGTGTGGTTCTCATGCGAAAAATCACAAAAAAAGTGAGAATTTAAAGCACACCCCTTATACATAATAAAGAAATCTGAGCTACAAGTACTGGTTATGTCACTGGAAAGACATGTTACCCATGTCTAAAGGTTCCCTCTAACTAATGCCCTTTTTTGTTTTCTACTCTCCATCCTTCTTCCCATTTTCCACCTCATTGTCGATTGTATGATTAGTCTATATTTTGGTTGATACATTTTTATTCTTTGGTAAAGTCTTGTGGGTCAATCTTTAACCATTGTTTCCATATGTCACTCTTAGAGCCTACGGACTCTTTGGTTTGTGGGTTTGTCAAGGCATAAAGGGTATGAGCCTACTTTGGGGAGGACCCACTAACATTCCTTTATGGTGCAATTGTTAAATTCTTCTCCTTAAACATTTCTTGCAATCAACAATTTCTCATTTCATCCCCATCCATGACATCCATTTTATTAGCATCATCGTTGTTATTTTTCCCATTTTCTTGTTCCCTATACTTTTCCACCATATTGCTATCGAAGGTTCGCTCTTAGTCGTGAGGGCCTTGTCACAAATTTTTTCATTCTACTACTTGTATCACCCCTACACCTTGGGTAGTTATCTACGATAAACCTCTAACCCAGTTTCTACCATACCCACAACCCAGCCAATGCACTTTATATCGAGGCAAGGTATCAATGGCATTATGGTTTACTTATCCTTGCTCATTCGTGACTGTGTTGTGTGTGCAGATGGCGATTACATGAACTATGGACTGGGATAGGAGGAAGCACTTAGGATGGACTGGAGCTAGAGTGTTTACACTAGGAACAAGTTTGGTCACGTGGCTATGGATAAACAATGGAAGGCACAATCGCGATGTCAACAACAATGCGCCTCATTTTGTTCACTCTCTCTTCAAGTTGTCAGATGAGGTCTGGATGTCATCTATGTACAGTGTTCACCATAAAGGGCATGAACACCAATGTTGTATACCTGTCGCTGTCAATTCTCATTTAGTCAATAATCCCATACCTTCCCAGTATTTTTTAAGGAACTCGAGGATGAGTTTTCATTCAGTCGTGGGGGTATGATGAGTTGTGATATTGCATCCACGATATTAGAGCCTTCCATATGATATCGTGGCCTACCTCATTGCCTATAAATAAGAGGTGAGCGCACTTGGTTTGCATAGTTAGTCTTAGTCCCTTACCCAAACTCTTACCTTTTTCCCTTTCTAGAGATAGAATTATTTCTGAGTGCTGGCAATAGGAGTCATAAAGTGAAAAGATATTTATTCGAGCATTGTATACCTGAGCACACCTTGTGTACAGAAATAAATATGAACTTAAGAATAGATTAATTAATGTTAATTACTATTACTTAATGCTTTCATTAATTAATTAATGTTATCTCTCTCACCCTACAACTCTCCTAAGTAAGACACTCAGTACGATCATTTCGAGCATGCGTGTAACGCTTGGTAACCCAGTAACGATTAGCGTTTGGTAATCCCAGTAGTGTTGTACTAGTTCAGGATGTGTACAGCAAGTGAGAACGGATGCTGGTGTTAGGACTAGTTAAAGCATAGTTGAGTAGTTAAATCAAAATTAGTGACTTAGTAATCTCTCTTCTCCCTTTGTAGCACTAGGACATAAAAACATAAAAACTATAAAAATCATGTACCTCAAGTTTACTTAACCATAAAATCATGTTATACAAGTAAGCTTGGGAAGACAATGATTGATTAACCCATCCTTGTTCCACAAAGACGCATAAGCACTTAGTCCTTGGAATTNATCAACTACTAACAAAAAACCTTGCATGGCTAAGTTTTCCTACTTAAGCTCTAAACCCTACATGGACACAAAGGTCAATGGTCAAATGTAAATAAGATTTAAAATGAAAACCTAAAAATAAAAATACTTAATGTAAAATTAAAGGTTGCAAAGGATTCTCTCCTATTTGGTAAGGTCTTCTTCTCTGGCTCTATCTCCTAGATGTTAGTGAGGCAATGGATGATTTCTAATGGAAGGGTTGCTAGGTATTTATATTCACTAGGGCGTGCTAAGGTCTAACTGATTGATGATACTAATGGGTGACTAAAACCCAAAAGAAAATATATAATCTAAATCTAAAAGTAAAATATAAATAGTAAGTTTTTTAAAAAATTCATACCTAACGTTGGTCCTCCAAGGTACTACTATGTACTACCTATCAAGCTATACCAACTACAAATATTAAGTTTGTTCCAAGGGTCAAATCTAGATATAATCAACTAACGGATATTATCTATACTATTGCTCTAAGAATAAAAATATAAAATATATATTTTAAAAATTACTAAAAAATTACAAAAGCTTGTTCCACATGTATCAGCAAAAGCATACAGCATATCCAATGAAGGTTCCCAAGTATCAATGACCCATCCAATACCTAATACTTAAGTATAACTCAAATTGGCAACCTCTTGCTTAAGAAGAGCATGAGCCAACCATTTGATCCACCTATCAAAGTCTACACACCTATGTGATATGTTATTATTATTAATTTCTAACATCTCTGTATTAAAGATCCTAGTAAATTAGAAATTTCAATTGACATAAAAATAAACTCTAAACAAAATCTAGGACTATGAATTATTAACCATCTTTCTAAAGCTTAGGTGCTATGTGAGGATTGAAAATGTTGAATTGGCCACTAGAACATATTTAACCATGAGATGATTCATAAATTAATTAAAGTGAAGAATGAGATGCTAGCCTAGTGGTAAAGACTCTTGATTTGAAAGCTTTAAGTCATGGGTTTGATTCAAAAGGGCAATGTTGAGCTACATATCTTGAAATAACAATGAGGTGTTATCCAATGGCAAGAATCTTAATTGAAATCTCCAAGTCACGGGTTTAATTCTAGTGGGCAATGTTGAGTTATATGTTTTGGGGTATACATATATTACAATTATTTTAGGGTACACACAATTTAAATAAACATTTATAGTTTATGTACATTAATAAATTTTCTTTAACAAAAACCAAAAATGATATGGTGCAAAAGAATTGTTTGATCATGACTTTATAACTTTTAAGAGATTACTATAATCTTAACATAGATCTTTTTTAAAAAAACTACTATTTTTTATTTTTATTTTAATTATATAAATTATTACCATTGAGGATTTATAAATTGAGAAAAAATTAGTTTTCATCATCAATTTTTTTTTAAAAAAGAGAGATTATCAAGATCATAAAGAATGACAAATATAAATTGTCACATTCATATTCCCAAATAGTATCATTCCATAACCAAGATGGTGTCACTATATAATAGGTGATGTAGTTATTATAATAAAACTCTGAAAAGATACAATGCGATAATGGACATGTCTCTTGAGGTATCAATTAGAGGTTTAACTTAAGGTATTTATACCCGATAATTAAAGGCCATATGAACCTAGAGTTGCAAAGTCGATAAAGGGTAGTAACAATTCCAAGTAAAGTGAGACAAGAAGGATTTTAGAACCCAAAAATATATATATTAAAAATTAAAATCAAAAGTACAAAAGTAGATGAGTACTTCAAAGAGGAAAAACTCCAAATCACTAAAAAGAAAAGGCCAAACTATTTTGGGGATATCTTTTTAGATTTTCATCCTCATAAAAAATCCTTAAAAACCTTCACTCTAGGGTAGGAAATTGGACATTCCATGAAAATATTAACATTAGGTGAAGGGGAAGGAATCCCCTCCCTTATCAATAGAATCAACATTATCAAAAGATATCATCTGCATATTTTGACCAATAACTACAAACAAATTATTAGTAGTTAAAATATCTTAAAGATATTATTCATTTCAAAGATTTGGCATGTAATCGTTAATTGATAGACTTCATCGACATTTTTTATTATGAAGAACTAGTTGAAAACCATCTAAATCAACAATAGGATTTCATGAAACCTAAGGAACATATATTTGTTTCCTTGTATCATTGAATAGTTTTTTGAAATCGATTTCATCAAAATTTTCCTTAAAGATATATTCTATTGAATAGCAGTAAAGAAAGGGGTGGCCTAACTGTTAAAACATTAGCAAAAGAAACCATCCCAGGATTTGCAGCATGTGTAGAAAAAACCTTAGTTGGATCTAAAACATTTGCAGAAAAATCCTTAGCAACATTTACAATAGCTTATTGCTGATGTGCTTACATTGCCTTTTTTTTTTATAACATTAAAGCACATGAATCAAACATGTGATCCTCTTGATGAAAACAATGATATGACTTTGGAAGATTGTAATAAACAAACTTCTGTGCATAATTAATTCTGCTAGCATGTAGAAGAATTTATTGCTTAAGTGAATCAAGATCCACTTCAATCATATATCAAATTCTATGAAAACCACTAGTTGCAATGAGGGTTTTAGAATGCTTGATTAACCCAATATGAGAGATAATATCCCTTTCAACTTTTTCAAAAAGTAATGAAAGCTTTGGTAATTCAACAAAACAAGGAACCTTTCAAAATTCAAGAGATGCTGGATTAAAGGAGGAAGTCTAGCTTTTAATAATTAATAAATCATAATGATGATTAAAAATACTAATATCAAGGACCTTAGAAACCATAGTCCTATCAACAAATTCTACTAACAAAAATGAGTTTGATAGATAATGAGAATAGACAACATCCAAACCTTGATCTTTCCAAACCAGATTTAAATAATTTAAAAAGCTTATGAAACGAGGTAAATAATCCATAATTTGTATGAAAAAATCCCTTCCAAGAATTTCTTGAGTAATAGATTCATATAAATCATTAGGCAATTCATAGAAAGGCAAAGAATCAATGGTTCTACTTGAAGGATTACCTACTGAATCTGGAAACATTACACATAATATCAATGTCAAATCCCTTACTACCTCAAATCAACACTAAAATGCTTATTGTTGAAACCCTTGCCACTGAAACATTTTCTTGCATTTGCTCATTTAATCCAAGAGGCATTCGCAAGTAAGACAAGAGGGAACTAACCATCCCTTCTTGCCAAGTCTAGGCCTAGCCATGGTGGTAGTGCTAAATTTCCTCTAAAGAATTGATGAGCCACGATATTGCGTCCACGATATCACGTCCGCCCTTGCGATATCGCCTACGTGATATCACAGCCCATCATCATGCCTATAAATAAGAGGCAGCTTTCTCTTGTTCAGACATCTAGATTTAGACCCTTAGCCAAACTATAGCAGTTTTACCATTCCAGAGTTAGAATAATTTCCATGTGCCCACAGTAGGAGTCTTAAAGTGAACAGATCTTTATTCGAGAAAATTGTACCTGAGTACATATTTTTGTATAGCAATAAAGATGAACTTTTTGATAAACCTTGCAGCATGTGGACTAAGCTAAATAGGATTTAATTATTGTTAAATGTTTAAATGCTTTCCTTGAAAATTAAATCTCTCTCAACCCTTGGCTCTCCTAGTTAAGTGCATTCAGTACGACCGCTTCGAGCACATGTGTAACGCTTGGTAACCTAGTAACGAGTAGAATTTGGTAATCCTAACAGCATTGCACTGGTTTAGGGTATGTGCGGCAAGTGGGAACGGATACTAGTGCTAGGATAATTAGAACTTAGTTAGTGAATAGTTAATGAAAGTTAGTCATTTAATTCTCTTCACCCTTTCCTATTAGCATAGGCATTAAAAAGGTAAAATATATAAAAATCATATACCTCAAGCTTACTTAACCATACAACCGTGACAATACAAGTTTGGAAAGATAGTGATTGATTAACCTTAAGTGTTCCATTAAGGTGCATAAGAACTTAGTCCTTAGAGTTCAATTGAATCGCGTGTGAGACACTCATATTCGTATGGTTGAGTGTAGGGATACCTTGCCACTCATCATTGGCGCCGTTGTTAGGGACTTAGTTGTTTGTGCGCTATGTTGAACATAGGAGATCATTCATATCGTTGGGACGCTAGAATGAACCCTTAGGGTTGATCAAAAGAAAAATAAGATAACGGTAAACGGCACACCGAACAAGACAAAAATTTCTTCTTCTTCGCACAAAAGCACTTCACCACCTAGGAACAACACTAGAGACAATCGGCAGCACAACACACGTAACCAAGATCCTCCAGTTCCTTAACAATTCCATGTGGTATATATTCATCACAATGAATATATACCCTACTTTACCTTCATTCTCCATCAAGATGAACAACTGCGTTGGAGAGACTTGGAGGTTAACATAGTGTTGCCTCTAGATCAAGCAGTCCCCAACATGCTCCTTCGTGCTCTTGCATGAATAGGCATGTCACAATTATACGCAGAGTACGTTGCATGTGATTACGACACAAGGGACTACCATCCCACAAAAGCGCAACGTCAACGGGACTTGCGACAGGAGAGTTACCACACATATTTGAAGGGCAAAGGACCCCATAACGCTCCACCTTTCTTAAGAGAAATTGAGGGTGGTGAACCTATTTCAATAGGTTCTCCACAAAATGATGTTCCCCCTCCTAACGATGTTGAGGAGGTGGTGTATCAAAACCTTCACTCCATGATTCACAACCCTAGTTCTGATCCCCACGAACACCAAGTGTTCAACGAGGGAACACAAATACATGATAAGGGTGGACACTCTGATCGTCATCACAATCAGGGCCAAGACCACCAAAGAGAAGGTAGGAAACATCATCATGGCAATGGTTCTCCTTCTCCTTCACCTTCATCGTCACATTCACCCTCTCCTTCAGTGTTAGGAAATAGTCATAAGGAACCTAACCATGAGGATAAGGGTAAACAGAGTGAGAAAACTTGACGAGAGAGTCGAGAGTGAGGACGAGGGCACTCGAGAGACTCATAGCATGAAAGAAGGGAAAGTAGGAAAGTGTGTAAACATCACAGATGCTATGAATGAAATGACCACGAAGAACCCCTGCTTGCAACTCGAAGCATGTTAGACATCACGGAGGCTGTAAGAATTCCCACAAGGCACCAAAAAGATAGCAGGATCAAGAGGTTAGACATGAATAATATCCCATGATTTGAGGGGGGATACAATGCTGATCCTCAAAACCACTTACAAGCATTTCATGATGCATGTGCCTTGTAGAACATTGAGAACGAGTGGAAAAAATTAAAATTGTTCCCAAGGACACTGATGAAAGAAGCAGAAAGCTAGTACTGGTCCTTAGAACTGGAATCCATTTGAAGGTGGAGAACGATGCTAGAACTGTTTAATGATAAGTATCAAACGTACTCCTAGGTGTCTAACCTGCGAAAGAAAATCCAAGGATGGAAGCAAGAAACTCATGAACCCATGGATGCTGCCATGGACCGATACTATGCACTATTACATCGTTGCCCGGGCCATGGTTACTCACAGCAGGATCAACTACACCATCTCGTAGATGGACTTAAGCATGAAACCAGGAGAACCCTTGGAATGTATGCCCAAGGGAGATTATCAGAGCTTAGGTCCCATTAGGTTTATAGATTGCTGGAGCAAGTAGCTAAGGAAGAAGGGGAGCTACGTAAGAGAGAAAATGTGGAAGAGTACAACCACAATCATTCCCTCCGAAAAAAGGGGAGTGAGATTCTATGAGGAGGAAGAGTCACCACTCGAAGACATGGTGCATAGGAAAACCTTTCCGCTCCAAAAATTAATAACAGAAGTGTCAAAAAAGGTAGACCAAATGTGGGACTCCTTGGATAGTAGATTTGAAACCGTTCTTAAAATTGTAGAGGAGTCTAAGGAGCGAGGTAGTGACTATGACAAAAAGAAAAAGAGGGATTTGGACCATGCACATAACAAAGGTAAGGGTAAAATGGCTATCACTAAAGCTGTTGTGGATTCTAATACAGACAATGATGGTGGATGTGAGATATGCCAATATGACCATCCTAAGGGATGTTGCCCAGTAATCTCACACCTACAGGAGTCTAGGGTGTATGTACTCAACCCATGACTTAACAAACATCAACCACCCTGACAGTTACCTTATCCCCAAGGTAACCCAAGGCAGTTCCACCAACCATTAATGTATTATCCAAGTGGAATTCTACCACAACCTATTAAGCAATACCAACAGTGGCAATACCCATAGTCATGGGGGATGCCACTACTAAGGCAACAATACCCTTATCGGCAACTGGATCCATATGGCTACTACGTGCAGCAGCCAATCTCTCCACATGACTCTGTTGGTCACGTGACACCACAACGTCACTACCAAGCTTGAGAGTATTATAGAACCCCTTCTCCTAGGAGAGACAACCCACAAACATACCATCCTCCAAACCCATCCGGAACTCTCACACCGATAGCCCCATTACCACCTGCTCCAGCAATGCAAGGGAAACTTCCCACTCAACTGTAGCAACGCAATGCTATGAGAGCTGTAAACCTTCAACCCACTGCTAGTTCTAACAACCATACAAAGAGAAGACCTTTCTTCAGAACCAATAGCCCAACCAAGCTCTCACAACCACAAGAGGTTGAACCTCTGAATGCTCCTCCATCAAATAAGGCTTCAGATCTCCCTTCAAACCAAAAACAGAGCTCAACGTACATGATTATGTTAACACATGTCGTGACTGATTGGATTAAGGAGGGCCACCTTCCCAGGAAATTCTTTGATCCTGGAAGTCCTTTAATCTATCTCCAAGTCGTTGGGAATGAACCATGTAAAGCTCTTCTGGACTTAGGTTCCGGAGTCAACTTAATATCACAAGAGATGTATAAAGCCTGGAACCTTCCTCTACTATAGAAGAGTAATATTCGCTTAGAGCTGGCTGATCAATCCATCACTGTTCCCTTGGGACTAGTGGAGGACATCATTACCACTGTGTGTGGGTGGTCATACCCAGCTGATTTCCTAATGATACAAGTAAACAATGACAAAGGAGACTTCCCAATAATAATGAGAATGGCATGGCTAAGTACCATAAACGCATGCCTAGGAATTTGCAATATTTCCCTGGAAATATTTAAGGAAAACACTTTTGGGAAGATCAAGAGGAAGAAAGTTCCATGCATCACATACAATGATACAAGGTGCGATTGCATACAGGAATGTTTAACATCGCCTGCATGCAACCGGTGTGCCCAAGAGATTAACATACAAAAGTGCCTGTATGTAGCAACCACACAATAAGAAGACACCCAGTGGTTAATAGCTAATCAAGAGAGAAACTCACCAATGTGCATGGAACCAACTGGGGGACCAACTTGTGCCCATGTCGAAAGCATAGATGCACTGGAGCATGAGTGTCGCCAACTTCCAACCCTTAACCTAAAAAAATCAATAGGTGGAAGCTGGGAACTCCTAAAAACTTCAAATAAGTACTCCGATAAAAAATTACTAGTTAATGTGCAATAGACCAAACCTTACCATGAATCTAGAATGGTTAATGCACATTACACATCGAAGAAAGGACAATCTCGCTCATTATTTCAGATCTCTCCCTTCCAACTTAGTCATGGGGGAGATGGCCGCCTATGCTGACTAATCAAGGCCCTCAATTCCTTTTTAAGTTTTTTTGTACACATTTTGTTTTGCAAATTTCTTTAACTTTTCTTGTTTTTGTTTTGCAACATCGTTCATACTTTTTTCGTTTATTTGTGTGTTTATTTATGTAGTTCAGTTTGTCACCTAATAAGTGCTCTTGAAGATGGTATGAATTGTATTCCATTGATTGCTAATGTTTGGTTTTTACCTTTGAGTTATGATGTTGATACTAAGGTTGGTTCTCTTGATATAATAGGCAATGAGTCCACGTCATCCATACATCCATGAATTTTTATGGTCTCTCTTGGCTTGGAACTATACAATCCCTTTTCTTAAATAATAAGAACTATCAACGAATTGGTGACTAGGCATTTCTAAAACTAAGGAAGGACTCAAGGATTGAAAAGGGTGTGACTTCAAGGGGATTTGATGCATTGGTGCTAGCCATTCTCTTGGGTGCTTGGATGTTTTCTTCTTGAGTTTCCTTACCATTCTGACAATTTCTCCATTATCGGGAAGCTTATCTAATAAAAATAATAAGTCTTTGCATGGTGTGGTTCTCATAAAAAAATAAGTGAAAAGTGAAAAGTGAGAATTCAAAGCACACCCCTTAGAAGAAATAATCATCTGGGCTACAAGCACTGGTTATGGAACTAAACAAACATGTTCCCTCTAATTAAGGCCCTCTCTCACTTCCTACTTTCTCCTTTCTTTTCTCGTCAGAATGGTGGTGACTTTTTGGCAGAAGCATTCTCGTTACTTCAAGTGGATGGAGGCCAAATGTATTAATACGAAGTCACTGGATGTGGATTTTTTGAGGCTGGATTTGGAATGAGATGTACTAAGTCACATTAACCATTAATACACAAGGGGTTGTACACCACCTTGTTCTTGAGACTCCATTCCATTCTCTCCTACCCATCCTTCTTTCTCCATTTTTGACCTCATTGCTGGTTGTATCAATAGTCCATATTTTGGTTGATGCATTGTTTTCTTTTTGGTAAATTCTTGTGGTTAAGACTTTAACTCTTTTTTCCAAATGACATTCCTAGAGCCTACAAACTCCTTGAATGTGGGATTGTTAGGGCATTAAGGGCATGAGCCTGCTTTGGGGAGGACCCACTAGCATTCCTATTTGGTGCACTCGTTAATTTCTTTCCCTTAAAAATTTCCGCAATCATCATTTATTTTGTTCATCTCCATCTTTGACATCCATTTTATCGGCGTTGCCGTTGTTTCTTTTTCTCTATCTTTCTTATTCTTTATATTTTTCCATTCTATCGCTACCAGAGGATCGCTCTTAGTCATGGGGGTCATGGTCCAAATTTTTCAATTTTCTCTTAACCCCTACACCTTGGATAGTCACCATTGTTATACCTCTAAAATCTGCATCAGCCATATCACAACTCAGCCAATGGACCATACACTGAGGCAAGGTATCAACTGCATTGCGATTCATTTATCCTTGCTAATTTAAGATTGTGTTGTGTGTGCAGATGGTAATCATACACCAATAGATTGGATCTGGAGGGAACACTTGGAATGGACTGGTGCTGGAGCAGTCATGCAAGGAACAAGATTGATGGCGCGATTATGGATGGACAATGGAAGGTGAAATCTTGGCATTGGCAACAATAGACTTCTTCTTCTTTCTCTCTCTCTTCTCTCTCAGCTGCCAAATAAGACTGGATGTCAAATGTGTATAGTGTTCACTCTTGTTGTCATGAACACTAATTTTGTCATGTATTGTAATGATGATCCGTTCACATGTCACCCCATTTACCATTAGTATCATTCAAGTCAATAATCCCATACCTTCCCTATATTTTGTAAGGAACTTGAGGATGAGTTTTCATTTAGTCATGGGGGTATGATGAGCTGCGATATCGCGTCTGCCCCTACGATATCGTGTACGCGATATCGTAGCCCGCCGTCATGCCTATAAATAAGAGGCAG
>MNCI01006253.1:457657-471666 GCA_015680685.1 Gnetum montanum
TGGTAACCCAATAACGAGTAGCGTTTGGTAATCCCAGCAACGTTGCACTGGTTTAGGATGTGTGCAGCAAGTGGGAACAGATACTGGTGCTAGGATAATTAGAACTTAGTTAGTGGATAATTAATGAAAGTTAGTCATTTAGTTCTCTTCACCCTTCCCTATTAGCATAGGCATTAAAAAGACAAAAGATATAAAAATCATATACCTCAAGCTTACTTAACCATACAACTGTGACAACACAAGTAAGTTTGGGAAGACAATGATTGATTAACCTTAAGTGTTCCATTAAGAAGCGTAAGCACTTAGTCGTTGGAGTTCGACCGAATCACGCGTGAGATGCTCGTATTCGTATGGTTGAGTGTAGGGGTACCTCGCCACTCATCAAGAATAGATGTTCAAAGAAGATATCCCCAAGGAGCCTTTAGAACATGACCCAAATACACTCATTTATTTTCAATTTCTTTATTAAAAAGTTTCTTTTCATTTCCTTTTCCATTTTCCCTACTATATTCATTACACATAATATTTAATGTTACATGTATTTGACATTTTTCATGACATCTCGAAACTGAATGCCACATAAGTAAGATTATATTCAATGAAAGGATTGTTAATGACTTTTTTCGACATTGAGGAATAAAAGTTAATGTCCAAAAATAAAAATTATAATTTGTGACACAAAATAAGATGTAAAATTTTATGATAAGATATGAACATGTGGACATACTTTCCTCTTACAAATATCTTGGCCTAGAATGCTCCTACAATTACAAATGGGATCAATGCATTACTTAAGAGTTGCAAGTGGTATGAAAGTCTTATTTAAGAAAATATAAGAAGGAATCCATTCTAGCATGGGATATTTAAAAATAACTTTAGCATGTCACTGTTCAACCTATTATTCATTATGAGTGTGTGTATGTGATCATGCTCTATCAAATAAATATTGAAAACAAATAAAAGAAATTTAAAAGCTTGTTTTGCTCAATGAATTTAAAGTGAATATACAAACACAATATGATATTATACTTCTTGAAGTAGAGATGATGTTGTTAAAGGTTTATTACTATTACTTATAAACTCTCTACATCTTTATTGGATAAATATTCTTAAAAAATGATGATTGAAACTCATGATAAAGGATGGTTTCATGAGGGAGTTATATGGCTTAATAAATGGAATATTCAATAATATATTCTTTATTCTAATCCTAACCAAGTTCATAATTTGGTAAGTAGCATATCAAAGGCTTTAAGGAAAATGTAAAAGGTAACAAAAAGAAAAACATTTTTATTTCAAGGGTATCAAGGGAGGCCTTAATTCAAAGTCAAATTATTCATCTATTGCTATTCCCCATCAATAATGATGCACAATTATCATAGCACAAATGGGATCTCATCATCTAAAAGTTGAAATAGATAAATGACACAAAATTCCTCATGAAGAACAAATATGTCAAAGACTATCCAATACATATAGCACATTTTCCTACAATAACTTGTATTGTAGCACATTAGACAAAGATGAAATTACAGTTGCAAATTTGATTATTTTGTTTCAAATATTACCAAGAATACTTAACAATTTTCTTAATGATGTTTTTAAAACATATAACATGTATATTTCTACTATCTAATATATCCAAAGGGTCTATAAACATAATAAAATTTCAGTTTTAGTTTAGTTTCATTATTAATATTCCTTCTTCATAATTACATATTTGGGAGGCATCGGCTTGGGACCCAAAACTTTAAACAATATTTAATCCCAATACATATAGACAAATTGCAACTTTATAATTTAATGTTTCCCAAGATAATGAAATTATGTGAAATTTATATGATTATTTTTATAACCAACCAGATGAAACTATATACACAGAGAATAAAAAGATAACTTTTATAAAAGTAAAATTTTGGACATATATGAACTTCCACCAACTATTATTGTTGAGTTGGAAGAAAAATGGAAACATAAATGCATTAACATTCCAATATGAAAGGGTTGGGGGTTGGACCCCAAAATTAACATTACAATATGAAAGGGTTGGGGGTTGGACCCCAAAATTAACATTCGAACATGAAATACAAGTACTAAAACTTCTATATGTCCATCATCATAATTAACACTAGAAAAACCAAATGAATCATCATGTTTTTTTAACAAATTTGGGCAAAGTATGATCTCTTGTAGCAAATAACATAAAGCAAGTCCTAGATAACATGAATATATAAATTTTTTAAAATATTGATCAAGAAAAAAAGAGATATGAATACCAAATTAGGGTGGCAAAAATGTGAATCTTCCAACAAGAAATAAATCGCACACTACAAACATTAAAGGAAGGCCTAGAGTGGTTTCTATTTCAAATAATCTATAGGAATGGTATATTAGATAATTTGGATATATGTAAAGAAGATTAGATAATGAGTCTATTATAAAAAAATTGTTATATTATTGTTCCAATAAAACCATTGATAGGAAGAAAAAAAGAGACACAAGCAAACAATAATTGAGAATGATATGCAAAAATTGTAAATAAACAAGGACCTAGCTCTTCATAGAGGTGAATGGTGAAAGAAAACTAGCTTGACCCTATTTTGTTGGAACAAGGTTATGACAATGATGATAATAATTTTTTTAAAAAAATTACTAATGTAAAGATAATCAAATAAAAACAATTAGATAAGTAATTATTTTGGATACCAGCTGATGGGACACGATATCGCATGGGCCATGATATCTCGTTCGCTGCGATATTGCAGTGCACCGTCAAATCTATAAATAAGAGGCGGCTCTCCCTTGTTTCTCAATCTAGGCCTAGACCATAGCGAAACTTTGGCAATTTTACCTCTCCAGAGATAGAATAATTTCCATGTGCCTGCAGTAGGAGCTCCAAAGTGAACGGATCTTTATTCGAGCAAATATTGTACCTGAACACAAGTTTGTGTATGGAAATAAAGACGACCTTCTTGGATAAACCTTGTAGTGCATGGAATAGGCTAAATAGGATTTTAATTATTGTTATTTATTGTTCATCATTTAAATGCTTTATTAGCCAATTAAATATCTCTCAACCTTTCTCTCCTAGTTAAGTGCATTCAGTACGACCGCTTCGAGCACGTGCGTTACGCTTGGTGATCCCAGCAACGACTAGCGTTTGGTAACCAAGGTTGCATTAGTTTAGGGTGTGAACGGTAAGTGGGAACGAATACTAATGCTAGGTTAATTAAGGCTTAGTTAGTTAGTTAAAGTTAGTTAATTAGTCTCTTCACCCTTCACCTCGTCAGCATAGGAGATAAAAACAGAAAAGATATAAAAATCACATACCTTAGACTTACTTAACCATACAACCGTGACAAATACAAGTAAGTTTGGGAAGACAGCGAACGATTAACCTTAAGTGTTCCATGAGGCGTGTAGGCACTTAGTCTACGGAGTTTGACCGGATCGCGCGTGTAACACTCATATTCGTATGGTTGAGTGTAGGGGTACCTCGCCACTCATCACCAACAATGCATCTCTCCCAATAATCTAGGATGCAAATGCCAAAATTATATTATAAAAAGAGATCTTGCCTATAACCATGAGTAAGCATGTCTGGATAATCTTCTCATTGTGAATATTTGATCTTCCTATGAGTACCTACATTAAAATTGGAAACTTTGTTATTAACCTTTACTACATTACTTAAATCAAGGAAAGAACAAAAATTAAGTTAAATCCCATGTAACCATCAATTTAACAACATCAATCTTTGTCAATGAGTTAACGAGGTAGTTGAAGTGGTTACCAATTCTAGTCATACTTTAAGCAAATCTAATATGGAGTTGCAGAATTTTAGTTTTAAATTGAATGTAATAGACACATTTTTGTATATGCAAATTAAGCAATTCAACTATTTTTAATATTATTACATAAGCTATAAGTAAAATGATGTAGCATGATGAGATTTATTGATGATTTAGCACAAAGGTAGCAATGGTACCCTTTTTCCATAACATGGTCCTCAAAGTTTAGCTAGTTATGAATTTTATAAGGATTTTTGTTTCATTTTAATTTTATTTGAGTTATTTTTTTTAATAGCAAATGAGCTTATTAGATTATTTAAGTTGGTTTTATTAAATCTTTTATTCTATCAAAATTCATTAAAAACCTTAGAGCATCTTACAATGGAAGTGTTTTTCCACTCATTTCATCACATCATGAATTCTTGAATACAATTTTTCTTTGATATTGCTTACCACTTAAAATTGTAAAACACCATTAAAATTTCTATACAACACAACAAACTAATATTAATTTTAAATATATATCTACTATGGCTAAGAGAATATTTTTCTTTTTCGAAATCCTAAAATTGATGCATTGAGAATTGATTTTCATATTTTAAAAAAAATCAAAATCATTGTTAAACAATTCTTGTTATGGCACTTGTTAAACCTTAAATTTTTTGTCCATAATTGGCCGAGAAATTATATACCCATAATAATTCCCATAAAAAAAGGTTAATCTCTTACCCTAGTGTTATGATAATGATAATTTATTTTCTATGAAAAATTTCAATTGGTAATGTTAGAGTTTGGTTTTATGCATTCTCTTGGCAACTCTAATATTACCAAGATCAATTCAAGTCAAGTCAAAAGAGTAAGTGTAATTCTAAACTATAAAATAATTGTAATTCATAATTCCTTTCTATGGTTACTATGAATTACCAAGTTTTACTAATCCTTTATGAATACTCTTAAGTGATGGATAAAGTCACATTGATGCAATTCATAGCTTAGTACTTATCATAAGCTATCATAGATAGGCTATAATAAGTATTGTTTCTAGTCCTAGTAACTCATAACATTATCTTCAGGCTTCAAATCACTTTAGGCTAGATTATACTCAGTTCATCATAGCTTCTTGTGTTTTAGCGATGTTTCTTTGGCCATGCTACAACTTTGGTATTGTTATAGTATCTTCTAGCATCATGGGTTTATGGCACACTTACAATGCTTGTATATAAGTCATTATCCTTAGGCTTACGTGGGTTGGACCACTCTAGACTCCTTCAATTATCCACTGCTAAGTTGGTTTAGTTATCAACAATTAATGGACGACTACCTCAATCATAGCTTGTGTTCCTCTCCTTCGTAGTCTTCATAGCTACTCCTTTCATGAATCCTTAATTTAGGTTAACTTGTATCAAATTTCTTTAATCTTATCTATGATGCACTATTTCTTCTTTTGATGTTGAGCATATTCAAGATTTTAGCTTCTCTTGACATTATGCTTCTCTTCAAGTACTATTTGGAAGAGCTAAGAGCTTCTTCCATCTCCTCCTCCTCTTTGTACTTATGATTCATAACCTCCTTCACTTGCCATCTTACAAATCACCACTCACTTTTCTCTAAGCTTATGAATACTTTCCTTTCTGTGGCTCCTATTGTTAATTCCTATTCTTATCTTACAAGGTGTGAACTTGTGCTCATTTGAACCTTGTAAGCAATAGTATTCCTTGGTAAATCATCATAACCTCTCGTAATCATTAGCAAGTTAAGAAACTAATGATTGTATTTAAACTTAGAGAGCATATTCTAATAGTTGAGCCTTAAAGTTTACATTAGTAATTGGCCAAGTCATACATACCCATAATAATTTCGGTGAAACAAATTGATCTCTTAATAATTGGCCTTTTGGCCAAAAATATGAAATTTCATTGGCTTCCACAAATTTTTGGATATAAAATTAAATGGTTGATTATACCTCAATATATTTTGATTTGAAAAAAAAAGTATTAAGATTATTATAATTATTATTTCAGAATTGTCAAGATCATGGGAGATGGTAGCATGCTTAACTACAGTAAGAAGTGTAGTATACTTGCATTTGAAAGGAGAGTCCATGCAAAAGGGAAAAATATGTATACCTATGGCAAGCTTGAATTCTATGTAATTAGTGTTGTTTTTTTGGGCATGTTTTACTCTAATGATTGTGAACTCTTATTGATAGCATCGCAAGTTACAATAAGGTTTTAATTTCCTAATAATTAATTTGTTTTGGTAAATGATTGTCTATGCGAATCATCATTAGTCAGACCTCTTGTCTTCCCCAAAACGTCATTGCAACTGACAGGAACAAAGAATAACAGACAATGATGAAAATGTCAACTGTCAATCTTATCAAAAGCTATTCTACGAAGAAACAAAGACAACTAATAATCGGGAATCATTAATCATATTGTTTTAGTCGGTATGTACTTTTGCTGCAGGGTCATAAACTTAGCAGTGCATCTTAAAATTACTAAATACCCCTCTATATTATAGTTAAAAATCTAATAAGAAAGTGAGACTCGATGAACTTGCAAATACAAGCAGGTCTTGCTGTCGCACATAAATAAAAAATAAAAAGTAAACGGTCCACTCCAACATTATCTAAATTCCAATAACGCTTTTGCAACTATCCCTAAGCTGGGGCGTTATAACACACCCATTCATTGTTGTTGTAGATTCAGGGAATCTTTGCAGGTCTGCTATATCAGATTATATGTTAAAATATATGAAATATATGATGCCAAGACAGAATTTTAAGGAAATCTATTTAATTTGAAGGGATAACTATTTCAGGATGAAAACTACAAATGCAAGCAATAAAATTACTAATATCTTTCTTCGGTTTACATGATTCTTCAACTCAGTAAGATAAAATGCAACACTATTTTCGACACAAGTTTGAGTTGAGTGATTTCTTAATTTACAAGGCCCTGAAAATGTCTATTACACCTGAACAGTTCCATAAAATAAAATTTTAAGAAAATTCTTACAAATTACAAATCTTCAGAACTTGAATGTTTTAAAATATTCTGGCCACCATGTGTCATATATGAGTTTCCACCAGCAATTGATCTGGAGTAGGAAATAAAACTGAAACATAACAAAAACAATCAGTATAAGATAAATTAAGTGCTCGTATTTTTATTTTCCATTCATCATAGTCAACACTTGAAAGACTAAATATAACCGTACCTTTCTAATGACTTTAAGGCAAAGCGAGAACTGTTATAGCAAATAACACAAAGCAACAGTATCATAATTATATCTATAAACGGTTAGGGAAACAACGTAGGCAATGACATGAACAGTCTTAAGTCGCATATAATTTTGTAAAAAGAAACACAGAGTTTAAATAATCAAATAAAACAATTATTTTAAAAGGTAATCACTCTGGATACTAAAAAGATATCTCTCCCACCAATCCAGCATGTAAAGGCCAAAGGTAACATTATATAGAAATATCTTGCTCTGTAACCAGGAGTAAGCATTCTTGATAGATAATCTCCCCATTCTAAATATCTATGCTTCCAACTTGGTACCTAAATTCACATTCAAATGGGAACATTCATCAGTAAACTTTAAAAATAATTCAATAAAACTGATACTTTCCTTAAACCAGAAGAAATAACACATGTTAGGCAATAACATCGAACTAAAAGGGTACAAACGGGGATGTTGCAGCGTTGTCAATGTTCATAAGCTTTAGTTTATAGGAAATATCCATTAAAATCCAACCAAATAAAATTCACTTAAAATGTAGTAACTCGTACGTAGAAAGCAGTCCAACTTTGCAAATTTGTACTTCAGTGGAATGATTAGCCTATACCTTAATGCATAAACTTTCTAAACCATGATCTAGTCCATCTTAAATCAATGACTTTTAAAATGTATGAATTTCAAATACTTATGACAATACTGTGTGCTTAAGAAATTAGGAGAATTGTGTAAGTACAGAAGGGAAATTTGACAAATATACTAATTAAAATAGAGAAGTCATAACAGATGCACAGCACAACAGCTGATGTCTGATATCAGAAGTTATCAACAACAGAAGTTTTTGGTTGCTTGTGAAAAAAAAAAAAAGTTTGCATGCAACCAAACATTGTTTCTACATCAAAATGTTTTTTTTTTCATCCGTCTGTCTCCCAGTAATGGAAAATATATTCTTCTTGGGAGAATTATGTTGCATTTGGTACTGAAAGTCGTAAAATTAAATGAGGTATTGTAATTACTCATAAATCTGACACTGTTAATATTATTTAAAGTGCATATCAGGTAGCACCGAAAAGACATAATAAGCCATCACAATGAGGACATGTATATAGACAAAGAGAAACAGTTGAAATGTAACTGTGACCATAACAAGAAATGTCCTTGTAACCTTTAATACCAATCAAAGAAAAAGATTGTTCCAAAAATTTCCAGGACATGTAAGACAGAAGAAAAAAAAAACACGGGACACTTGTATAACAGCCTACTACATAGATCAATAACGTGTAGTTCAATGGTAAGACTTCTAACTTCCCAATGCTGAAATATAAAGCAATTATGCAGCTGAATTTTGTCCGACAGACCCAAAGGATCTGCAGGTGGAATAAATTAAAGACAAGTTTCGCTTTCCAAAAGCAAACAATCTTTGAAAACCCAACCAACAAATAAAAAAAATAAAAATAAAAAGCATACCCTAATTAACATTGAAAGTAACCATGTGTAAAGCCAACCCTTTACAAGTAAAGTTCTCCCCATTCATTAAACGTACAAATGCACAGCTGTTTTGCCCTTAGTGCAGAGAAACTAAAATCTAGCCCCTGATCCATAAAAAGTCAAAAACATCAACCTTTTTCCATACTACTTGTTGAATTTGCATGATCTTTTGTTAAAGTCACATTCATTTTTAAACTGAAGATATCAATCTGAATCAATATTTATATGGCCTGTTTTACTGAAACCTACAGTCTAATCTTCTTTATTTAAAAGCATGGAAAATTTAGGGAAAAAACCATCCAAAAAATGCCCAATAAATAGATTTTACTAGGTGAATATGAGTTTTAAAAGAAAAGAATTCAAAAATTTATCGGTGACGATTTGCTCTTGTATTTATGTTTGCACGATTTTCTACCAGAACATGTTAGGAATGAAATTAAAAAAATCTCAAAATAAGATAATTTGTTATGTGTTCTCTGAATTTCATGATGTTTCTAACTTCATTGAATTACGTTTCTAGGTATTTTGTCATAGTTATATAATTGTTTCAAGCCCCTTTTTTCACTTTGATGACTAATGTTTACGGATCCCTTTACTCAATTTGCCAAATTTTCTACAGTTTTAGAAAGTGCCGGTTCAAAGTTAAACCTGACTTATCCAAGCAACATTTAATCCTCTTCCATTGGTTTTCAATACCCAGAAGCATATAAAATACATGTTTTCATCAGTGCGTGATGTTCATAGAGTGTGATTGCGGTTTTAAAAAAGTTAAAAAAAAAAAAACAAAAAACAAAATCTTACATGAATGCACAGCATCTCAACCAAACTTCCAGTATAATTTTTCCAAAACGAGATATTTATAATCTATAACTGGTTTTAATTCCTACAATATGAAAACATTTATCAGATCTAGATCTACTGGAACAGGTTTTTTATTTTTCTAGTGGGCAAACGTTCAAACAATCACTAAGCATGCGTCAAACGGAAACAGATAACCGGCACGAAACATGTTCGTCCCCGATTAGGGAGCAATAATACGAAAAGAAAGCCGAAATTTTTATGCCGAAATAAGCAGATTCAGGAAATCCAAATTCCTACCGTGAAGATTATCAGAGGTTGCTGCCGACCAGTGATGTTAGATCTAAAACCAACGGTTACGAGAACAAAATCTATTTAACTTTACCAATTCCCTGTTTAAGAATATGTGACGAGTTCAACCCCAATCTGAGTGCATATGCTGAAAGCCAAAGAAATTCTGAAACCTAAGATAAAATGGGAAGGGCCAAAAACTGAGTTATATTCCTTGGAAATTTGCCGAAATGTGTTTTATTGCTTGAAAAACGGATACTGGATTTAGTCCCAGAAATGACAAATGATTCAAGTGGTTATCTTATTGTATTGTTTTGTCATAGGCTTGTCCAAAGCTTGAAGCATTATTATCAAATTGTCACTGCTGGACCAATAGAATGCTCAATAGGAAACTTTCTTTGATTTTGGTGGACAATGCTGAGTTATAAATTTCTAAGTGGACTATATATCTTATGCTGGTTAGAGGAGCTTGGAGGAGTGGAAAGCAAATCCTTGGTTGCTACTTCCACAATGGAGGTAGAGTTTGTTTCTTGTGTTAAGGCTACTTCACATGGTGTATGATTGAAGAGTTTCATGTTAGGCCTTAAAATTATAGATTCTATATCTAGTCTATTAAGAATGTTTTGTGACAATTCAGCTATTGTCTTTATAGTTGAGAATAATAAAAGTGGCAATCGAAGTAAACACATCGACATAAAGTACTTAGCCATAAAGGAACATGTTAAGGAAAAGAAAGTGGTCATTTAACATATAAGCACTAAATTGATGATAGCTAATACTTTGACAAAAGGAATGCCACCAAAGTCATTTAAGGATCATGTAGTTTAAATGAGACTTGGTTCCATAATGTAATTTGTATGTACAATTTTATAGTCTTAATGAAACTCTTATTCAATTGTGATGTTTTCTTATATTTAATTTGTGCATATAATTATTAAAGAAAATTCACATACAACAAGACCTAGAATGAACATTGGGTTTATTCATAAAGTTTAGTTACCATATAAAGAATTAAGTTTAAGAAATAATACATTGTAATACATGGAAGATAATACTCACATTCAGAAGAACTATTGCCATGATTTATGTATTCATCTCTTGAAATTTGGGTTTGTTAGATATTAATTTAAATATGAAGACTAAGTAGGAAAATGTAACCATTTACGGAAAAATCGATAATTTGTAATGGTTCCATAAATGTCACTATTATAGGAAAACCAACCATTTGTAATAGTTCTATAAAAGTGACCATCATGGAAAAATCAATGGTTTGTAATGGTTGCCACAAGAGTGGTCTCATATTTGCCATTTAAACTGAAAATTTGGTAAAGCCTATAAAATGTTATTGATGAGAGAATAAAGGCACTGGAAAAAATCACGGCAATGTTACAGTTTTGGTCCTCATCATAAACGCTCAGAGTCTACATACACCATTGTTGTTTAACATCAATATGATAGAAGAATTAAAACACTCACCACAACAAGTTCATGCAAAGGCATCAATGGCTTATGGTTAGTTTTGAGTTATTTCAGCATCTTTGATTCCTTGTGCAATTCAATTATTGTGTCATTGGGCCAATGTTTTCTACACAATTTTTTTTCCAACACCACGTGGATGACATGGTTTGGGTACAAGCGGAGGAAGTAGTTGAAGAAGAGCTAGCACAATCACAGAATGAATGAATGAACAAACAGTAATTGATGTTGTTGTGTTGGTGTTGGCACTACCTTCAATGATGCCCTAATGTAATGTAATCTAAAACTGTGGTTTTCTTCTTCTTGTTACTAGCAATATGTTTATTTAGTTTTGCTTCACTGTAGCCCACATTGTAGAATTCTAGGAGAAGCTCCTAAGCGATCTTGAAATAGATGGAATTTTTATGATAGTTTTCATCACTGGAAAAAAGTGACCAAGCTTGTCCTTTGCCTCTAATAATGGCTATTGTTGTTACCGAATCTTTGGAAGCCTTATCAGAAACAATTGTTGTGAGAGCATCGAGACCTATAAGCAGTTGCTTGTTCTTCACTCCAAGGCAGACATTTTATTTTCAATTCCTATGTTTATGCCTTTATTTGTTATGCTAGTGTTTATCTATATGTGCATTTAATTCATGTTGTCTTTAGTTGGTGTCTTGTAACTGAGTCATGGGGGAGAGGCATAGTTGGGTATGTATTCTTTGATGCTTTTTTATATCATTCATCATAGTTGTGTACGCATTTACCTTCCACTATGATTTTGCTCTTCGTATTTTTCTTTGGAAATTACACTTATCATTATTTTCATGCATGATTTTTTTAAAGATGGTTTGATGCTTAAAGAATTCACATGCTTTTTAGCATTGTTAACGTCCAACATGTTTAGGCAAGTGCACTTTGCATATCTAAGGCCCATGTAGAAATTCATGAGGAGATCTTAAGCACAAAAGGAAGTTAATTGAGATCTCCTATAACTAATCTTCCTTTGAAAAATTCATTATGATGCTCTAGAAATATATCTCTTAATCTTTTATCAATGCTTTGTAATAGTCTTCCCCTCACAAAACTCATTTCATCAATGATTATATATTTTAGCAAAGGCAAAAAGTTCTTTGTATGCATCTATTTCAAGGCTCAAACTAGAATGAATGGTAGTTGCATCAATGTTACTTGTAGCAACCCCCATGAGTGCCATGACAAGTAAAGCATCATGTTTTTCATGAAAGTACTTCATAAAATCATTGCATATTGCACCTTTGAGAAAATACTTTCCCTTACCAGTTGTTTCTTAAATGATCATTTGTAAAGGAACAACAACTTCATCTGTTTATTATGAAAACAACATGTGGCTTATAATTTTACTGTCTCATTTCTTTTTCTTAGCACCTAGCTTATCAAAATCATAGGCACCATAGTCATGGTCCATGGCAATCATGGATCAAGACTATTTATTACTGGTAATAAAGGCTATGGTAAAATTTGCAACATCCTCTTCTAAATACTAGAACATTCAATCATACGTTCTATCAAAATCATGTAAGCTAAGCATCTCCAATTTTGTTCTTTAGAAATGAACTATTGATAACAGATAATGATTAAGTATTTCAAAATCATACTCCTCGTGATCCTGCACTTGTGTAGTTAGATCTATAAAATATTGTTCTTCCTCTAATGCTTGCTAAAATTCTTCTTCAATATTATTCTCTGATCCTTCATACAGTTGTTGAATAGAGAGCCATTTCATTTCAATCTTCTTATCATTATAACTAAGATCTTACTTCACATCTCTAAACAGATAATGCAACAACAACATAGCCCACAATATTCAATCCATATTTGTTGCCCTTGCTTTAGTGTGAAAAACTTGGAATAATATCTCACAACAACATCTTGCTCTGGGTGATGAGAATTCTAAGTTGGGTTCTCCTTATTCTTTATATTGTAATTGAACTCTCTAAAAGCTTGTAAAAATGATACACCCTCCATGGAAAGCAGTCATTTCTAACACACATTAATAACACTTGTGTAGTTTTCACCTTCTTTTTTTCCCTTTGCATTAATAAGAACTTTCTTGTATTCCTTCCATGATGATGCAAAAAACAAAACTACACTCCACCAAAGGAAGCTTATACGACATGCAAAAAATCTCCATAACACTAGTGTCTCTATTTGTAGTAGCATTCATCATGAGCCTTTTGTAGACAAATAAAGCATCTTCATAAGGATTCCTTAACTCTAAAATTTGCAATAACATGTTATGAAAAGATTGTGATTTCTTCTCAAATTTAGCTGCATATTTTGCAATATATTTTATGACAACATATCATAACATGATAGGTTAAAAATTTGTATTTTCCCTCTATGTCTAAAGCAACATTTTGTTATTGATGAAGCGGTTACTCTAATTATTAGAGCGGTTATTATTGGAGCAATTACTCTAATAATTAGAGCGGTTATTATTGGAGTGATTGCTCTAATTATTAGAGCGATTACTTTAATAATTAGAGTGGTTACTTTAATTATTAGATAGTTATTATTGGAATGGTTACTCTAATAATTAGAGTGGTTATTATTAGAGCAATTATTCTAATTATTAGAGCGGTTACTCTAATTATTAGAGTAGATGCCCCTAAGCCTATAAATACAGTGCCCAGGAAAATAATTGGAAGGAAGTCTGGTAGCAGTCAAGTAGCAAAACTCTTCTAGTCTATTTAAAAGTTAGAGTATTTTTCCAAGTGCCCGCAGCAAGAGGTCGAAGTGTGGATGGATCTTTATTCAAGCATTGTGTACCTGAGCACACCTTATGTACAGTAATAAAGACGAGCTCTTTGATTCATCCTTGCAGCACTTGAGATTTTTTTTCTTACACATTTCTTTTATTTTATTTTCTTATGCATTTATTTTATTTTATGCACTTTA
>MNCI01006253.1:486249-569861 GCA_015680685.1 Gnetum montanum
TAGCCAAGTCGTACTTATCACACGTTCTAGCCTAGCGATGAGTAGCCGATTCCTTAACTAGCCGTACACATTGGACTACTACTGGGATTACCAAGCGCAGATCCTGGAATACACTACTGGGTTACCAAGCAGTCACAATGCTCGTAGTCAAGTCGTACTCACGCGTTGCGACGAGCAGCCAATTCCTTGATTAACCGTACACATCCGTAGATGCTCGTAATCAAGTCGTACTCGTGTGCACTAGGAAAGCAATAAATAACAATAAAATAAAACCATGTACTGTAAGGTTTATCCAATCAAGTTCGTCTTTATTGCCGTACACAACTTGTATTCAGGTTACAAAGTTGCTCGAATAAAGAGCTGTTCACTCTAGGACTCCTACTACGGGCACATGGGAAATTAATCTAACTCTGGAGTGTTCAAACTGCCAGAGCTTCGCTACTTCTAGCCAGGATTGGGAAATGAATGGAGTGCCACCTCTTATTTATAGATATGGCGGCGGACCGCAATATCGTGTATGCGATATCGCAGGGGAAGATGCGATATCGCGGCGCTATGCATGTCACGTCTCATCAGACTGGAACTGGAGCATTTACAAAAGGAGTAAGTCTGGTGGCATGGCTATGGATAAACAATGAAAGCCACAATCTCAACATTGGCTACAACACGCTCCAGCTTCTTTCTCTTTCTCTTTTTCTCTTCAAGCTGCCAAATAAAGGCTTGGATGTCATTTATGTATGAGTGTTCATCACAATGGTCATGAACACTAATTCTGTAATATGCTTATTGATTCGTTCATTGGGCATGTTCAATCTATCATCCCATTTCATCGTCAATTGTCAATTAGTCAATAATCTCATACCTTCCCAATATTTTGTAAGGAACTCGAGGATAAGTTTTCATTCAGTCGTGGGGGTATGATGAAGCGGTTACTCTAATTATTAGAGCGGTTATTATTGGAGTGGTTACTCTAATAATTAGAGCGGTTATTATTAGAGTGATTACTCTAATTATTAGAGTGGTTATTATTGGAGTGGTTACTCTAATAATTAAAGTGGTTATTATTGGAATGGTTACTTTAATTATTAGAGTGGTTATTATTGGAGTGGTTACTCTAATAATTAGAATGGTTATTATTGGAGCAGTTATTCTAATTCTTAGAGAGGTTACTCTAATTATTAGATTAAATGCTCCCAAGCCTATAAATACAGTGCCCAAGCGCATAATTGGAAGGAAGTCTGGTAGTAGTTAAGTAGCAAAACTCTTGTAGTCTATTTGAAAATTAGAGTATTTTTCCAAGTGCCCGTAGCAGGAGGTCGAAGTGTGGATGGATCTTTATTTGAGCATTTTGTACCTGAGCACACCTTATGTACGGCAATAAAGACGAGCTCTTTGATTCATCCTTGCAGCACTTGAGATTTGTTTTCTTACGCATTTCTTTTATTTTATTTTCTTATGCATTTATTTTATTTTATTTTATTTTATGCACTTTACATATATGTTATTAGCGTAGCAATTCATTTTAATCAATTAAGCAAATCGTTAAATTACACAAGCATGACCACTTCGAGCATGCGTGTAATGCTTGGTAACCTAGTAACAATTAGCGTTTGGTAATCCCAACAGTATTGCACTAGTTCAGGATGTGTATAGCAAGTGGGAATGGATGCTGGTGTTAAGATTAGGTAGAACTTAGTTAATGAGTAGTTAAGTTAAATTAGTCACTTAGTTACCTCTCTCCTTCCCTACTAGTGCAGGACATAAAAACATAAAAGCTATAAAAATCATATGCCTCAAGCTTTCTTAACCATACAATTGTGACATATAGGTAAGCTTGGGAAGACAAGGATCAAACAACCTATCCTTGTTCCACAAGGGTGCATAAGCACCTAGTCCTTGGAATTCAACCGAATCATGCGTGAACTGCTCATATTCGTATGGTTGAGCGTAGGGGTATCTTGCCGCTCATCAGTTATGAATATTAAGCCTCAAATCATTTCTTCAAGAAACATAAGTAATCTCATTATTATTTTTTGAATCTTTGTAAAAACTTGATTCTAAAAATAACAACCAAGGAATATATTATCTAAAAATGAAAAAAAGAAAAGATAAATATTTATAAAATTTTTATGCTAAGATAAAATAAAGTGTAATTGCTAATAGAAAATAATGAAATGATGAGGAAGTAGTAAAGAAATAACAATTTTGTACAAATGCGGTACCTACAAACTTCTCTAACATTACATTTTCTTAAGCATGCACTTGGTTTGAAGATAGTATGTCTTTGAATAGCATTAAGCAAATCAACATTATCAATTTCAAGATCAATACATTATAGTTGTTAAGCATTCAATTCCCATAGATGATGCAACATATTTATACATAAAGGCTTAGTAGAAAGACAAAATGAAATATAGATCAATAAAAAAACAATTCTTACATATTTTATGCAATCTTAGTAAGAAATTTCTAAAAGAACATAAAAGATAAATAAGAACTTACATTGGTTGATTGTCCATTTGTTGTAAATCTTAGATTTCATGCATTTGTAATTGAATGAAAAAATTTCCTTTGCCCTATGCATGACATTAGGATCATTTTGGTTGAGTTTATCTACATTTGGAGCACCTTGTATTCATAGGAAACCATGCACATGTAGAACATCTCATCATACATCCTATCAACATCTCTTAATTTAAGCATCTCCAATTCTATTCTCTTCAAACAACCTATTGATAAGACATGATGATTAAGTATTTTAAAATCATACTTATGATTTTGCACCCATGGAGTTACATCTAGAAACTATCATTCTTCCTCTAATGCTCACTGAAATTCTTCTTCAATATTATTCTTTGATCCTTCATAAAGATGTTAAATAGAGAGCCACTTCATTTCAATCTCCTCATCATTACAACTATGATCTCACTTTACATATCTAATTTGATAATGCACCAACAACATAGCCCACTAATATTCAATCCATCTTTGCTTTCCTCACTTTTGTGGAATGGGAAACTTGGCATAAGATCTCACAACAACATCTAGCTTTGGATGACGTGAATTTCAAGTTGGGTTCTTCCTATTCTTCATGTTGCAATTGTACTTTCTAATAGCTTATAGAAATGATACACTATCCATGGGAAGTAGTCATTTTTTATGCACATTAATAACACTTATGTAGCTTTCACCTTCATCCATTTCTTATGCATTAATAAGAACCTTTTTGTACACCTTCCATGAACCATTAATGGTGTGGAAAATATGACTGCACTCTACTAAAGGAAGCTCATACAACATGTGACATATCTCCATACCACCAATGTCTCTATTTGTGCTAGCATCCATCATGATCTTTTTGTAGACAAATAAGGCATCTTTATAAGGATTCCTTGACTCTAAAATTTAAAACAACATATCATGAAAATATTGTGATTTCTTCTTAAATTTAGTTTCATATTTCGTAATATATTTTATGACAACATATCACAACATGACACATTGAAAATCTATATTTTCCCTCTATGTTTGAAGTAAAATTCTATTATGAACATTAAGCCTTAAATCATTTCTTCAAGGAGTATAAGTAATTTCATTATTAATTTCTGGATCTTGGTAAATGCTCGATTCTAAAGATAATGATCAAGGAACATTGTACATAGAAAGAAAACAAAGAGAAGATAAATATTTATAAAATTTTTATACTAAGATAAAATAAAGTGTAATTGCTAATAGAAAATAATGAAATTGTGAGGAAAAAGTAAGGAAATAACAATTTAATACAAATTTGGTACCTACAAACTTTTCTACCATTACGTTTTCTTAAACATGCAACATGCAACTAGTTTGTAGACAATATGTCTTTGAAAAAAATTAAGCAAATCAACATAATTAGTTTCTAGATCAATACATTGTAATTGTTGAGTAGTCAATTCACATGGATGACACAACATATTTATACATAAAGCCTCAGAGGAAAGAAAAAATGAAAGATAGATCAATAAAAAACAATTCTTGGATATTCTAAGCAATATTAGCAAAAAATTTCTAAAAGAACATAAAAGATAAATGAGAACTTATATTTTTTGATTGTTCATTTACTATAAATTTTAGATTTTATGCATTTGTAACTAAACCAAATAGTTCCTTTTTCCTACAGATGACATCAAAATCATTTTGGTCAAGTTCATCTACCTTTGGAGCATCTTGTATCCATAGGAAGCCATGAATATGTGAAGATCCATAATGTTGCTACTCATATTACATCTAGTAGTCAACAACATAGAATTCCTTCATCCAAACTATATTTACAAAGGTAATGTGATAACAGCATAGGAACTCTGCCACTATGTGTGGATTTTCTATGATATTGCTCTACCTCCATTATTTCAATTTTCATGAGTTCTCAGGTGGATCACCTTCCATTAAATTATGTAACTTAGGCCAATAGAGATATATTGCATTGAGAGTAAAAAAAATATTAGGTGTTCCTAATTGATTCACCATGTTAGTTAACTCCACTTTACATTTTCTCTTATAAGACAGTGTAGCATAAATGAAGGTAACATACTACATCAAATTATCAATAATGATATGTGATAGAGCATTATGCAATTGCTCACGTAGTTCCTCAATAGTTATGGATACATCAACAATATTTTTTTAAAAAAAATACAAAGGTAGATTCCATTGTCCATCACTTTCTAATGACACTATAGATACAATACCTAAAACTAAATAACACATAATTGCATCAAAGTACAAAATACAAGAATAATGAAAATAAAAAATAAATCAAGAAGTAATATTTACCTAAAAGGCTTCTATCATCCAAATCTATCATCTTTGTAGTGAAGAAGATATTTTGCATGTTCATGCAATTTGACATCTTTAACTCTTCAATCAAGAAAATCACATTTTCCTTCAATAAAAATACTTAGAAATGGCATTGTAAACAACTCCATTATGTTAAACTCATTAATAGGAGAATCAGACTTGGAAGGTCATTAAGCAATATCTAAATCCTACAATGATGGATTATGCAATCATGCTCTCATCACTTTCATTTCTCACAATATTAAGATGTTGTGCAACTGACAATGTATGTCTCATAATGTTTTCTTCATCTATTTGAAGCAACAGACCTTGAAACTGTAATTTGATTTCTCCATCCTTTTCTAATAATGCAATATAAGGAATGCTATAAAAGATATTAACCTCATTAGTATCAGCAACATCAACTAATGCATGCATATCAATCTCAACATCCTAATAGCATGGATGATTTTCCTTCTTAAAAAGTAAGGTATTATAAACCTATCTCTTGTTTAAAATGAAATTGCATTTCATGCCCATTTGGGCTATTCTTCTCAAAATAAAAAATAAAAAAAGATTTTTAATTCTAAGAGGAAGTCTCTTAACAATCTCTAAATTTTTCATCAATTGCATGTGTAACTTACAAAATGGGATTGAATTCTTCAATCAACATTTCTTCAACCTTAGTTAAATTAGCTAGGATAGGTGGTTGGGTTCCTGGATCCATGTTATTTGTGGCAAAAAATCATTAAATCTCATGACCAAAACTATTAATAATATTTGTATTTTTTAATATACCTATTGCATGTTGGACCTCTACTTGTTCTAATGATATGCTAAGATACATTTCATTACATACATTGCAATATCAAGTGTTTGCAAAAGTCATAACTACAATATTAAAATTTTGAATCGATTGAAAAGTTTCTACATGTGTCTTTTGTAAATTTGAAAAAGAGTAAATCACTTCTGAAGAAGAAAATTCCACAGTTGGTCTAGTAGTAATATCCAAAGTGATGAGTGGCGAGGTACCCCTACACTCAACCATACGAAATGAGCATAGCATGTGCGATCCGGTCAAACTCCATAGACTAAATGCCTAAACGCCCCATGGAATACTTGGGGTTAATCATTCATTATCGTCCCAGACTTACTTGTTGTTGTCATGGTGTATGGTTAAGTAAGTCCGAGGTATATGATTTTTTTGGTCTTTTCAGGTTTATCTCCTATGCTAGAGGGTGAAGGGTTGAAGAAACTAACTAACTCTAACTAAGGACCTAAGTCTAAATTAACTAGCGTCAGCATCCGTTCCCACTTACCGTACACACCCTGAACTGTGCAACTATGGCTACCAAACGCTAATCGTTACTGGGATTACTACACATAACACACGTGGTCGAAGCGGTTGTACTGAGGCATCTAACTAGCCTAAGTGTGATAAGCATCCGATTCCTTGACTAGCCGTACACACCCGTAGGTGCTCATAGCCAAGTCATACTTACCACACGTTCTAGGAGATAAGGGTGAGAGAATCTAATCGCGATGAGTAGCCAATTCCTTGGTTAGCCGTACACATTCGTCAATGCTCGTAACCAAGTTGTACTCATGCCACGTTACTAGGAAATCAATAAATAACATTAAATAAACCTATCCATGTACTGCAAGGTTTATCCACAAAGTTCATCTTTATTGCCGTACACAACTTGCGTTCAGGTATAAAGCTGCTCGAATAAAGAGTTGTTCACTTGGGGGACTCCTACTGCAGGCACATGGAAAATATTCTCTCTAGGGTGATCAATTCACCAGAGCTTCGCTACTTCTAACTCTATATGGGAAATGAGGGGAGTGCCGCCTCTTATTTATAGATTTGGCGTTGGACCGCGATATCGCGTACGCGATATCGCAGGGGACAACACGATATTGCGGCTTGTGCATATCGCGTCTCATCACAAAGGTTCATGCATTCAATCATATGATTCTTCCTTGTGTTAACATTACCTTATTAGATGCTTTTGCAATACTATGCTTGACAATGATCTTCTTTTAATTGTTCTTCTACATCTGTGATTTATAACATAGATGTATGTTGAATAGTAGGCTTAGATGCATTTTTGATATGCTGCATGAGCTAATCATGTTACAATACATGAATAAATTATTAAATAAAAAGAAATAACAACTAGAGAAATCATAGGAAATCAAAACCTACATTTCTTATTGATGATTTATATTATTATGATCACTACAATTAACCATTCGAGAGGATGAATTTTCAATTGATGAGAGTAGATTAGAAACAGATACAACCTTTAGTTTCATAAATCAAAGAACCAAATTAGAATTTTCCATTCTATAATTCAAATTTGCATAATGAAGAAACCAAATTAGAATGTTTCATTCCATTTCAAATTATCATAAGAAAGAAACCAAATTAGAATTTTCCATTCCATAAACAAAGAAACCAAATTAGAACTTTTTGTTTCATAAACGTGCTTCAAAATTTTTCATTACTGTAGTAGTTTCCAATTTTGTAGTATTTTCCACATCCACAAGATAGTGTGAACATTCTCCTCATCATTGTCCTACAAGTTGGAAATGAATTCATTTGCAAACTTATCAACATCTTTTCCAAAACTGTTTCTCACAAATGAGACCATCACAAGTCTCTTCTTCACCATTGCCACAATAGCCATGATCTAGGCATTTCTCTTCAATTTACATTTCTCATTCTTATCAAGTTTTCCATTTTCACTACTTGTAGATGCAATAAAGTTAGCTTGCTTCTTCTTTTTCATTATTATCTTCTTCTTAATAACAACATATGCAGTTTACATCCTTGAAAGATTAAGATGCAAAGATATTTGGAGAAAAACTTTATTATATAGAAGTAGAAAAGGTAGGAATGGACGTGGTTATGGTAATTTGAAGATTAATATTAGCATAAATAAGAAAAAAGAAACCAAATTAGAATTTTTAGCTTTGTAAATCAAAGAACCAAATTAGAATTTTCCATTTGTATTTGAAATTAGCATAACGAAGAAACCAAATTAGAATTTTCCATTTTGTAAACAAAGAAACTAAATTATAATTTTTTATTTCATAAAAATACTCTAGCATTTTTTGTTACTATAGCAGTTTCTAATTTTTTAGTATTTTTTATGTTCACAAAATAGTGTATACATTCTTCCCACCACTATTCTGTGAGACAAATTGACCTCTCAACTAAAATTATTGGGTAGATTAGTTAGCAATTTTAACAAGATACTATTTTTGAAAACCTTCTTTATCTTAATAATAAATTTTTTTATGAACTTACTTCTAATTAAGTGAATTCCCCATTAATCTTTGAAAGTAATCATTGATCCAGTGTTGATGAATCGTGATTCATTAGGCTCCGATATCGAACCCACGATATCATGTATGCGATATTGTGGCATGGCTAGCAATATCTGGTGCACGATATCATGACTCCTATGCAGGCCTATAAATACACATGTAGGCGCAAGGAGTTGGGAGTCAGTTTTTAGAGTCAAGCAGTAGTTCATTTTAGAAGTTAGCTTTCATTTTTTAGTTCTTCTCAACCCTTTTCCCCCATTGCATGCTCGCAGTGTGATGATTGTAATTGTATGGCACCTTCATTCGAGTGTAATGTACTTGGACATGCACATGACTGGAAATAAAGATCGAGATTACTTCATCATTGCAACATTCACTTAGTTTAATTATTTAATTATTATTTATTACTTTTATAATTAATATTTCTCTACCCTCATCTCCTATCCTTAGTAAACGTAGAATGAGTATGACTTAATCACGAGCATTTAAGTGTGATTACTTGGTATCCCAGTAGCGTACCTAGGACATGCACTTGGTAATCCCAATAGTAGTACATGAGGTTCAAGATGTGTACGGATGATTAAGGGATGGATACTCATTGCACTTAGGCTAGCTTAGACTCTCTTCATCCTTTTCCTCTTAGCTTAACAAGTTATTTTCCATTGCCTCTAGTAGTAGCACTAGTTTAGGACTGCATCATACACCTCACCCTAAACTAGACGATATGTAACAAAGAAAATACTAGTCTAGGTGGGAAGATAGTGAACTATGATCAATGAGTAACTATCTAGATACCACAATTAGCCTGTCTACAGAGTTTAACCGAATCATGCGTGAAACACTTGTATTCGTATGGTTGAGTGTAGGGGTACCTAGCCACTCGTCATTAGCAGCATTACCGAGGATGGTGCTAGTTATTTAGATTAGTTATATCACACAAGATCATTGTAACATTCACGATATATCTCTTAGAAAATAAATTAATTTTAATTAAGTCACACACGGTTCACAACAATGTCTCTCTCACAAGACTCTGACAACACAACAAAAATTAAGGCAATTCATTGGAGAACCAACAAATTATATGATGATGAAGATAAAGTTTGGAGTACTCAACCTTATGCAAGAGTCCCCTATGTTCATGAACACCCCAACAATACTCAAAGACTTTCGTCATCCAACTCTAACACCTCTAGTAAGGATGAGACATCCCATAGAATGAGGAGCCTCGAAAGGCCTAGGACCTTCCTGATAACTAACAAGAACTTATTTGGGGATGATTGGAAGACTTACAAAAGTCATAATGAGTTTTATAGTTCCCTCTCTTCCTCTACTCCTTCAACATTAGATTGTGACATGGATGACTATCTTTCAAGGGATTAGCATAGAACTAAAAATCGAGCTCACAAAGAAAATCGAGAATGCCAACATGAACAAGAACAACATCGTCCCAACACACAAACTCACAACCCACTTAGTGACAATGTTGGCCACTAAGAGCCTAATGCCTATACAAGAGGTCATTCGAATATCCCGCAAGCATCGTAAGGAAAGTTGTCTACCTAGGCTTGACTTAAACAACTTTCCTAAGTTTTTCGAAGGGATTTAGTTCCACAACATCATCTATAAGCCTTCTACGATGCCTATGTATGGAAAAATATTGATAATAGGTGGAAAAAACTTAAGCTCTTTCCTATGACACTTGTTGGCCAAGCAAAAGTGTGGTACAAATTGTTAAAACCAAAACCAATCCGTAGTTGGCCAATAATGGTAGAACTCTTTATTGAATGATATCAAACCTATGCTAGAGTGTTAGCCTTGAGGAGATAAATCAAGGAATGGAAACAAGAGCAACATGAACCCTTGGAGATGGCCTTAGAAAGATATTATGCATTGTTAAACAACTACGCAGGCCATGGATTCTCTGAGGAAAGGCTAATATGTCACATCATGGATGGGCTCCATAATGAAACAAGGGAAACCCTAGGGATGTATGCCCAAGGTCAAATATATGAGCTACAAACCCATCAACTCCAAAAGCTTATTAAGTGAGTAAAAAAAGAAGAAGGAGAAATGGCTAAATGGGAGAATGTTAAAAACTCTCAATGGGACCAAAATCTCAAATTAGAAAAGGTCCATAACCATAAAGAGAAGAAATCAACTCACCTTGAGGAAGTGCAACCGTTTCTACCTTTGCCAATGCAATAATCACTAGATGAAATCGTGGATGGTGCAGGTGCACGGAAAATATGGAGAATATGCTAATAATAGTAGAGGCACAACTATGATAATCAAGAAACAGGACAAGACACCACACAACTATCAGAACAAAGGGTAGAAGATAATAAGAATAAGAACTCAACTACCAACTTCTTATATCAATGCAATGTCTGTCTCTACGATCACCCTAAAGACCAATGCCCAGTTTTGTCTCATTTACATAAGCATTGGGGAGGAATGTTACACCCATATTTCATACAAAAATATTGGGTTTAACCACAATGGCAAAAGCCCCAGTCATGGGGGAAGCCATCGCCAACCCGACTGTATCCTTTATATGTCCCAACGCCAAATGCTTACTATGCTCAACACCCTGTTTCTCCAACCATATCATCATCCTCTACTTCACCTTATCGTTATCATTCTCCAGAATACTATCCACTCATACCCTCTCCAACAAGATTGCCACCTCATGTACCTTACACTTTTCCTCAACAAAAATACTCTCATCCTTTACCCCCTTCTACATTTCCACCAATTGTACTAGAAGGTTTTGCACCACAGCACCAACCTAGGAATGCTACTTGTGCTACTACTGTCAAAAGTAGTGAAAGTACTCAAAAGTGCCATTTCCTTAAGCATGGCCATAGAAAGAAGCAACACGATGTTGAACCCACTGCATCTCCCAAACCAGCGTAAGTTCAACACTGTGATGCATCCTTCTCCTCAAACTCAACACCTCATGTTACCTTATCAAGGCCACCAATCAATACTCCAACAACTATGCGGCCCAATGAATATAGCAATAGAAGGAGACATATTAATCCTTGCATGCAATCTTATGATCAAGGCTGCCATAGTGGGGTAGCTCCTTATCCCATGACCCCATCATATAACCTACCCCACTATGTCTATTATGATTGAGTGTGTGAACCCCAATATGGATACATTCCAACCACCATATCATAAGACACCTAGTGGTTTGTATATGACCAGGCCCCAATATTTCCAACATGCATGGATCCTACCCTTCAATTTATTAATTCTCACTATGATCAAAAGTTTAGTTATGGGGGATATCCCCCATTCTAATAAACAAAATTAATAAATTTTTTTCCTTTTCTTTAATTTTATAATTTTTTGTTTTCCAGTTTTTCATCTTTCACTTTTTTGTTTTACCTTTTTACTAGCTGGTTCATCTTTTTATTTATTGTTTTATCTTTTTATCTTTTTATGGATAATCTCATCTATGAATAAAACACTCATGTGACTCGTTGGTTGAGGTGTTTTTCTATGCTATCAAGTCTCATATGACTGATTATTTGAATAGCGATCCCACAACATCCATCCACCCATTCTATTAATAAGAGGTTCTATCCTAGGTACAATGATATTCTTAATCATTAAAACTTAAAGTAATCCTATGTTCATTATACCCAGCATGAAGAAGGATCAACTAAGAGGGAATGGCCAAGGTGTGACATTAAGGGGACTTGTGGATTCTCTTTGGTGACATATGTGGGAGTTATCATGTAGCCTAGTTGTACTACGATCCTTGTAGATCTAATAGAAAATGGGAGTAAGAGTAATAAAAAGGCACTCAATAAAGAAACCCAATGCTATTCTAGGGGGTCCCACTGGAAAGACATGTACCCATGTTTGAAGGTAGGTGGCTTCTCTGGATTAAGCATTCAAAAACAAGAGAAAAAAGAAAAGAAGAAAAAAAAAAGAAAAAGAATGTGTGCTAAAGCAGCCAGACAAAAAAGAAAAAAAAAGATCAAGATCAAAGTGCCACAAAGCAATCACTCCTCTCTTTAAAAAAACAAAGTGATCGTATGCCTTATTGTCATGGTACTCTTATGAGTATCCATCATGTGATGAAACAATGCGATGTCACTGATCAAAGGAATGGACTTGGTCTTGATTTTGAAGTGATGAGCTAATCACACATTAATCATGTCCTACACTCAAGATTCATTATGCCCTGGGTCAGTTACCTCATGTTCCAATCTCTGCAATCCCTTCTACAATTCACCTCATCTCGTTGTTTATGAATTTGTGGCTTGCATCTTGTGCAACATTGAATTCACACCTCATCATGGTGGTATCTACATGTGTGTGTTTTGTGGAACTGGTGTGGATTACCTTTAACCCTTCTAATGCCTATGGACATTTTAGGGTGTGGTTACGCAAGGGCATTATAGGTTGGAACCTGCTTTGGGAAGGACCCACTTGCATAACCCTTGTAATCTACACTCATAACACATCACCATCACATCATTTTATACCCTCCAAGGATTACAATACTCTTTCCCTCATCATCCTTCTGGTTCAAACGCTCCTATGTATCAAAACATGTCATTTCTTCTCATCTAATTCATGCATTCCATTGTCAAATTCTACACCATTATACTTTTTTTGCCTTCAAGACTATTTAATATTACCCTAGACCTTTTACACCAACTTCAAGTCCTTCATTTTTGACTTTCAAATTTCAAAAATTTATCAATTTTTCTAAGTACCCTACTTTAAATAAGTCGCGATATCGCGTACGCAATATTGAGTCCGACACGATATCGGGGCCGCGCTATCGCATACGTGATATTGCGTCAAAAAAAACTATATATGGATCCCCCACGCATACGTCAACATCATTTTCAACTGTTTACATGGGGGGAATTTTTCAAATTTTCTTCTACAACTCATGACTTACACACCTCTTTTTCCAATAGCCATAACTTGCTCACTAGCACTCTAATTCTTATTCCAAAAGAACCTACTTGAACATGGAGTGTTTAGCTTAGTCATGGGGTAGGGGTACACTCCAAATTGCACAAAAAAATTTTGGAATTCATCATCACCCAAAGGATACTATAAAGGGTAATTGATTATAAAAAACAGAAAATGATGATAAACATGTGCCAAAAACAATCTTATCTCCTCACCTACACTAGGAAATTAAATTTTAAAGCCACCTAATCAAATTAGGGGCCTAATATTAAAAATTTTAGGGGGACATTTTCGTAAGATGTTCTAACTCTGGATCACACAAAATAAGAAATGAATTCATTAAGGTAGAAGTAAGGTATAACTTAAATTCTGTAAAAAACCTTACTAATGGTTGACCTCATGTGATTGCAGATGGTCCCTAAATGTGGACAACAAGAAGGACCGTCTCAAGGTGTGTCCAAGCAACTTAGGAGAGGCAGAGGACAAGCGTCTCTTCAACAATGTGCAAAGTAAGAAGCGCAATCATTTAGCATCCATCAAGAGATTCCTACTATTGCATAGTTGGGATAGGCAGAAAGAGGAGCTATTAGAGAGTGTGTTCAGGCTATCCGAGAAAGGTTCACATCTGTAGTTGTGATTGTGGAATTAAACTTTGACCTCTCACAAAATTCGCTCCTAAGGTTGTTAAGGACCAACTCAAAGGATCCCCATTATGGCCCGTCCTCTCTGAAAGTGGTGCCTGGTACTTAGGAGAAACGTATCAATTTTGGCATAATAAAGAAGAAGGCACCATAGTTGCCATTTGGTGTGTCTGTAGATTTTTTCACCAAGGCCATCTTAGAAGTGTTGAACCTTCCGAATACAGGGCCAAAATTTGCTCACTTATCCACTCACTTCAATGCTGATGCCCAAAGAGTCTGGTTGGATAGGACATACAGCAAAGAGGATAAGACATATGGAGAGTTGACACTAGAAGGAAGGATATGCTTCAAGATTGGTACTTATCACATCTTCCCCACAAGAGGATTAAACAGAATTTCAACATATGTGGTAAGAGGAAGTTCGATATTGATGGGAAAGGTTAATGCTAACCTTTCTCATCTGTATCTCATGGAGATCTTGAGGTAGTTTGAAGAACGCAAGATAGGGAACTTCACGTTTCTCTTCCCTTGTCTCATCAGGAAGCTATGCAAACGTGCTGATATTCTAGGGTACACCAATGATGTTCCCAAAAGAGCCCAAAATGCTTTGTTTGTTGAACTACTAAAGTCACTAGCCCAAAGGAAGAGTGTTGGTAAGACATTGAAGCCAGAGTAAGAACAGATGGTGGCACCCACTGCAACTCAAATTGTAGGGCCTAGCCAACTCCCAAGCATAGGGCCTGGTCAACAACAAGCAGGGCCTAGCACAAGCCAGTGAGACCAACCATCACAACTACTGTAGGATTATCGACCATCGATGAGCCATCGCTGAGACAGTCAGTTGGGAAATTCATGATGCTGCTAATCGCTTCTACATCATCAATGACATCATACGGCCCATAGCTTCTATTGATCGTGCACGAGGTGAAGTGTCCATCCAAACAGAAGGAGGGGAGACCCATTGGTCACAATAGATTTTAGGGAACATTGCGTCTTTCCAGGTGCAATTGGAAATAGGTAAAGGGGCCACAGTGGTGGTCATGTAGCACCAAGATGCAATGGAAGCCATAAAAGTGGTTACAGACCACATCAAGGAATCCTTCAAAGTCCTTGTTTTTCCACTGGCGAATTTCACAAGAGCACATTATGCTCAAACTCTTGTTGGTTCCTCAATGACTCCTATGGAGCATGAGGATGTTCTTGATCGGTTGCTACAAATAGGACAAGTAATGATGTCCTTGTTTGACATCCCACAAGATGTCATATCAACACAATCAGAACTCATCTCCACCAAAGGAAGGCTAGTCATGGCAGAGATTAGGGATGAGCATGCAGAGATGGAGTTGGCAAGACTCCAAGAAAGGCTCGTTACCCTGCAAGCTACACAACGGGACCCATCTCAATTCATTCCTATAGACCAACTAGGCACTTTTAGGATAGAGCAACTTAATAAACTATTGGCGAACAATAAAAGAATGGTGGAGGAGAAGGAGAAGGTTGATTGGGATGCCTCCAAGGCACAAGCGCAAACCTACGCACATGCTGAGGCACTTAGAGCCTTCCAGGAAGAGAATAAACAACTCGTTGCTGACAATCTTCGATTGACCACTGTGGAGAAATAGAAGAATGTTCTTGAGGAAAAATTTTAGCAATTACGAGAGTAGTTGGTTAGGTTCAACCAAGACATGAACCGTTTGGCCAGAGAGAATCGAACCCTCTCAATGGAGGAAGTATGCGCAACCCATCACAAGACAACCATTAAAATAAGTGCATGGAAAAACAAGGCCAAGTGGCATGAAACGTTAAAGGAGAATTTCAGAGACCAAGTGGGGATGTACAAGAAAGTCATAGAAAAATAGATCCATATGGCCAAGGCCCACATCAACACTTTCAGTGCTCAACACATTGATTGGTGGGCCATATTGGACACATATGCATTTGTCCACCAAGTAGAGCTTAAAAGCCAAGACCTGCAAATTCAAGATCTCACAGAGCACATGGAATTGGCAAACTTGCAATGTGCCAATCTGCCATGTTAACAGCAGGATGCTCGAGAATAGAGCTCAAGAAGCAGGTAGCTGCCACCTACACCAAATATGAAGCCAAGAGTACAGGGACAAAGCCAGAGCCTATGAGGAGGAATGATGGTTGTTTGTAGCCTGGTACGTCAAGGCAAATAAGATGTTCCCACAACTACCATGTCCATGGGAGGTGCCAACTCCATCAAACATTGGAGCATTAGCATGGATGGCACAGGATCCCATAATAGAAGAAGAAAAGCTCCAGGCACTCTTTCAAAGCCATCAAATCCCAAAGCCTAGAGCACAAGACAAGGGGAAGCAACCCATGGAGGAGCCACCGCCACCTGGAACCACATGAGTTCCACAAAATTTTATAATTTTGTGATTTTGTATTTTTTTATGTCTATTCCAATTTTTTTCTATTCAATTCTCCACTACGGCATGAATAAATTCCTAGTTAGTTAATAATCCCATACCTCTCCACTGTGTAATCAATGGAGCTTGTTCTCATTTTGTTCGACTCGAGGACGAGTTTTCATTCAGTTGTGGGGGTATGATGAATCGTGATTCATTAGGCTCCGATATCGGACCTGTGATATCATGTACATGATATCCAGTACACGATATCATAGCCTGGCTAACAATATCGGATGCGCGATATCATAACTCCTGTGCGAGCCCATAAATACACATGTAAGCGCAAGGAGTTGGGAGTTACTTTTTAGAGTCAGTCAGTAGTTCATTTTAGAAGTTAGCTTTTATTTTTAGTTCTTCTCAACCCTTTTTCCCCCAAGGCATGCCCGCAGTGTGATGATTGTAATTGTACAGCACCTTCATTCTAGTGTGACGTACTTGGACACACACATGACCAGAAATAAAGATCGAGATTACTTCATCATTGCAACATTCACTTAGTTTAATTATTTAATTATTATTTTTTACTTTCATAATTAATATTTCTCTACCCTCATCTCCTATCCCTATTAGTAAACGTAGAATGAGTACGACTTAATCACGAGCATTTAAGTCTGACTACTTGGTATCCCAGTAGTGTACCTAGAACATGTGCTTGGTAATCCCAGTAGTAATACACAAGGTCCAAGATTTCTATGAATGATTAAGGGACAGATGCTCATCGCACTTAGGCTAGCTTAGACTCTCTTCATCCTTTTCCTCTTAGCTTAACAAGTTATTTTCCATTGTCTCTAGGAGTAGCACTAGTTTAGAACTGCATCATACACCTCACCTTGGACTAAACCATACGTGACAAAGCAAATACTAGTTGAAGACAGTGAATTGTGATCAATGAGTAACTATCTAGATACCACAACTAGCCTATCTGCAAAGTTTGACCGGATCATGCGTAAAATGCTTGTATTCATATGGTTGAGTGTAGGGGTACCTAGCCACTCATCAAATGTTGCTTAATTAATAATAATAATAATTAATAATTTAAAGGTTTGGATCTCAAATATACCCCTACTACTTAACATGTAAGTTCTAACAATTAGAATTGATGACCATGAGATCATAAAGCTAGGCCCCAATGGTAAAAAAAAACTTATCAAGTCATGGTCCTATGCCAAGCATGATAATGTTGAGATCAACATTATGTTTTTTCTTTATTTCAATAAATTTTAAAAATGGTTTAAATTAGATCATATTTGATAAGAGAATGTTGGTAAGAGTGATCTTCGCATTTATTAATGAACTATGATAATGAAGATCTAGATAAATATATGCCAACAGTTGTAATAGAAGGTCACTCTTAGCAATATGGAACTAGTTTTAAAAACTTTGTCTATGAACTGAGGTTGCATTGACAGAATGCAATATTTAATTATGAACAAATAATTTTATCAATAAATTACTACCATAAAGTATATGTTCAAATTTACAACATAAGAATTATGATAAATAATTGGTGGTTATGGCTATTTTACAAATTTGAAAATTCATTTTTCTACTATGAAATTGAGATTGCTCCATTATGTGTATCTAATAATGTGTAATTTGAATGGAAAAAGGATTTTGGTCATAATCCATATGTTATGACAGATAATTCTCCCTCTTTTGCTTAAGGTGTCAATCATGGTGATTATTTTCTTATACAAATCCTAAAGTTAGAAATATATGCACAAATAGTTTTCATTAGGCAACCATGAGTTATTACTTTATTTCCACTATGAAAAAAAGACCTATCACTTATAGTCCATCTAGGTTTTCTTTCTATAAAATAATGTATAAAACAAACAAATAGGACATAAGTTACTTTTGGCATAACAACATGCAAGTCAATAATGCAACTTCTTCTTTTATATATGATTTGTACATATTGAATATACAACTTAATGATGGACTAATATTGACAGACTTACGACAACCATTCAATCAAGTGCTGGTGGCAAGTCCTTATGTTGAAGATTCTGATTATGATGAAGATCCATAAATTCTATAAAATTTTCCATTTTGTAAAGTCAATAAAACCAACTTCTGCTTTTCACTATTATTATGTTCTATCTGTAATAGTTACACTTTTTTCATATAGAATTAAAACCGTAACTTAGAGCTTTCAAATCAAGAGTCTTATGATGAGGCTAATAGCTTATTGTTAATAATAATTGATATGATTATAATAATTAGTTGCTTCTATAAATTGGTAATTTTGGGAAAAATTTTAATTTTTGAAATTTGGCAACATATTTTCATTTGCATTGTTAACTATTCCTCCATATCCATTAAATAATAGTGCTATGCATTGAAATCCATTAGGACATTTTAAAATGACAAATTTTTTAAATGAAGAAAAGAATAATCATATTTGGTTTTGTACTGGCCATGTGATCAACTGACCAAGGCCCTCTCTTAAGCATTGGTTAAAAACAGTAAATGTAATTGGTCATAGGGATAATTATAATTTCCCTTAAATGATAAAAATTATCCTTTTTATGAGTAGGGATTAGTTAACAAGTGACTGAGATCAACCTAATTTTTTGTATTAGTAATTATGTAATTTGTACAAAATGTTAATAAAATAGTTACTTAAAAAAATTCAAACCTCAATAAAAATTTATTTTCTTCCTTTTATAAAACTAAAATATCTAATAATATGTTGAAAAATGTTCAAGTATAAATAAAAAAATCCTATTCAAAATACAAATAAAAAGATGGACTTTTTTCTTATTTATAATTCTTCACTTTGGGCCATATCCTTAAGGTACTTTCACTAGATCAATTTTACATCTCTCAAGAAACTAATGAAGCATCACTATTTTCTTTTTGAATAGCTTTTTCAACCAAAATTTTTGCTTTAAACCCATATTTCTCTCCCTTTGATCTTGATACAAAAGGAGGAGGTTTAGTATTAGGTTGGCAATCGATTGTAAAACCTTGCCAAATCTCATTAATGAGTTCTTTTTCAAATTTTGCAAATGCTAGGGCATTCTTAAGGTGTGATGCACCATAGTCATAGATTATTTTGAAGAAAGTACAAAAAAAATAGAAATCTATTTATTCATAAAGATGAATGACAAAAAAGAACTCATGTAGCTAACCCCATTTTGATGATATTTTAATGATGATGATGATATTTTAAAAGAAGGATAGAATTTTTAAAAAAATATCAACAAAAACACATGGTAGTTGATGAATTAGTAGTTGGTTATGTTGATGCATCCCTAGTGATGCATCCTAATCAATGCATGTGTTGATGCCCTGATGCATATGTGTCAATGCAATGTCTTTCCTTACCTATAAATATTTGAGCACCCACCACATATGAGGCACATTTTGGTCATTTTGTAGCTAGACTCTTGCAATTTTATTTTGTGATCTTAGGAAATAGTTAGTGTGTGTGTGTAGTGTGAATTTGAGTTATTTGTATGACATATTATTCTAATGGCATTGTACCTAGACACATTCCATGAACGAAAATAAGATCAAGATTGATTCATGTTCATTGCAGCACTTTGACTTAGAATAGATTTACTTTCAATGCATTTTATTTTTCATGATGCTTAGTTAATATTTACATTTTCATTCACACTAATCACTCAGTGAAATGAGTGTGACTATTTTTGAGCGTAAACACACATTCGCTTGGTAACCCTAGCAGCATTATTGCTTAGTTCACCCAGTAGTGTAACACTTGGTAATCCTAGTAGTGGATACGTGGGTTCAAGAAGTGTACAACAAGTTGGGAATAGACACTCATCATCCTTAGGCTAGTTTAGAATTTATCTTTCTATTTTTAATTAGATTAAATAATTAATATCTCTATTATTGCTAAGATTAGTTTAAGGCTGCAATAACTTTAACCATCATATGCCTCACTTTGGACTAAACCATACATGACAAACCTCTTGCTAGTTCAAGTGGGAAGATAATGTCCTACAGTCAATGCTTAACAATTTAGATGTCATACTAGACCCATCCATGGAATTTGACCATATTGCTAGTGAATGCTTGTGATTTGTATGGTTGGGTGTAGGGGGTACCCATTGCTCATTAGTAGTTGTACTTAATATTTTTATACATGAAGCTTAAATATTAACTTCATTAGATACATATCTGTAAAAATCATATTACAATATTAATTACTAATAAAACCCATCATTTATTGCATAATCTAAAAATGCTAACAGAAGGTCATAATATCTTTCAACATTTAAGAACCCTACTTAAATACATATAAGTAAAATTATTAACCGAGTTTAACATTAATGACTGGAAACTATGTCTACAATAACAAAAGTAATTAGATGTGGTCTAATTTAGAAGGCAAGAAACAATTTTATTTGCATCACATTAGATCTAATAAACTAGATGCAAAAGCTCACTATCTCTTTATTGCTATTTCAACTAAGTATCAGAATGCTATCAACAAGTTTCACTTAAGTTATCATCATCTTAGCAGGTAAAGTGAAATATGGATTCAACTTCCTCAAATAGAGGGTAGTTGTAGGTTGTGCAAACTAGGAGCCCTTGAAGATGAGTTTCATGTGTTTCTTTTTTTATGATGTGACTACCCATTTAAGACAATGTTATAATGTTACATGAAAAACTTATATGATTAATTTTTGCTACCTACATTAGTGCTTGGTCAATTTGTAGAGTCTATCTTTATTTTTTATGAAAATTTAATATTTGTCTAATAGATTCTATGGGTCTTTGGACGTAATAAATCTTCAATTTCAAAACCATGTAACATATTAGCTTATTATGGATTCCAAGTTATCTCTAACAAACAATCTCCATACCTTCTTCTATGATTCCAAAACTACCTAGTAAACATTAAAGAATATAATTTCAACTATAATGTAATATATCAAATATTACAATAGAAAAAACTAATCCAAAAGTACTTCGTAAAGCAATAAAAGTATTTGACTAATTTGTCATTCATGCTTTCCTCTCATGCATATTATTTACAATTTGAACATTACCAGTTGTTTTACCAATGATCTATGTGGAGTAAAAATAATAAACAAACACATAAATTGTGAGTATTATAACCACAATTATACTATAGCAACAAACACCAACTATTATAAGAATATTACTTATTCAGATACTATGGTATCACTTTGTTATTGAAGATGAAAATGGTAATCCAACATTTTTCAACATATACCTAAATGAGTTTGTTAGAAAAATAACTAAAGAAAAATCCAAAGTCATATTCTTACCCAACAACATTTCCTCCATTGTTAAAAATAATTTTAGCTCCTACACCCATGAGCACAATGCTACCTCTTCTATAAATATAATCTATCTTTTATACAACCTACATAAACAAACCACTATGTTAAACTAACAAAAACATATAAATCTATCATAAATACCTACAAAACGAAAAATGACTAGCATTATCATTTCTAACCCAAGTTTTCTAGAAAAATTTTGAAAACTATTTTTCTTCTTAGTTACTTCCACAAAAAGTTTAGATTCTTGACATGTTACTTATTCATAATTATCAATGCACTTCATTCACTTGACAAAATGGATGTCACTACATAATGAAGTAACTTCTTATCATATCATTATTTTTCTTTAACATGACTTGAATTTTTTCCAGCCATTAATATATTAAATAATAAAATATTTGATATTCTCTAGTAGTATTGTATCTATGCATTGCAAAGTATAAGTTATCCTATAACATAACTTCTTATGACTCATATCATAAATTGTAGTTAAAGCATTACTAGATACCACCTTGATAATAGCTTATACTTTTTTACATCTCCAAAGATGAAACCAAGCTTTGCAAGGTTTCCATTATCTTTAATGCTTTTCTCTAGATGTAGCAAGGCTAATAGGTTTTAGCATGGATACAGAATATAGGAAAACATGCATTGTTGATGGATCGAAGGTTTTTTTCCTCCAAAATGGGGGTTGAAGAAGAATGGAGATCCTTTTTGATTTCACGCTACTTAAACCATCATCTAAAACTACATGGGCCTTGATCCCTTGTGAATCTCGTTACAAGGATATGTAGGCTTGCGGAGGAGCTTTGGCTTTCATGCTTAGGCCATCAGCCTTTGTTTGAAGTGGTGCTTAGGATTAAATGAATTTGTATAGGAATGTATCTTAGATCTTGTAGGAAAATGATGTGTTGAGTGCTTATTACATGTGTGTATGTGTGCATGTGCCTTCTTAGTCTAGTTGTGTAATTAATGCTTATGGAAACTTAAGCACCTCTAACTATTGACTAACAAATGCACGCTCTATGTTATGAATAGGTATGCTAAGTTTAAGGCTTAGTCCACCTTGAGTCCATCCTCTTCTATTATTTCTTTCAAGACTCTTAAGTGGTGCCAAATGGTGTTATCCTAGGATGACACCATTACACTTGGTATTAGAGTTGAAGGTTTATGTTGCGAGTTTGGTGGTGGTTCATGGTTTGCTACTAGTGAGCCATGGTGCATAAGAAGAAGAGCAAGGGAAGCTACATCTCTAGTGAGGATCCTATAGGCTTTGATCCTTATGATAACATGGAGGATCATGTACATGTTGAAGTACATAATATGACTCTTGAACCAAAGAATGTCAACAATGATGATGAAGTACTAATTAGGGACCTTGACTCCTTTGACAAGGTACAAAAACTATGGGGATAGCTTCTTGATGTTGCTAGCATGATCCTTAGCCATTTGCCAGTGGGTGATAGGCTCAAGCTAGTCTAGGATCTCATTGAAAAATTCAGCATTCCCTATCTTTAGAAACTAATTTCTAGTACTAAGAATAATCTATCCATAGCATAAAATTTTGTGTTTTAGAATTAGGTTGAATAGATGGGTGATGTTGTTAATGATTTCTATGTCTTGATGGATGATATCTTGTTAATGATTAGGAAAAGAATGGAGTTGATGCACCTCAACATGGTAAGATATCTAGAGGTGAATCTTGCAAGTCAAGTGATAGAAATTTTTAAGGCAACTTTCTAGGACCATGCCTTAACATTACCCCTAGTTCTTAGGCATCTTAATAGGGTAATGGAAAGTGATGGACTTGCAAGGACTATGATTGGTTAAGAGATTAGTGTCCATGATTTGGAGGACCTCCTAATAAAACTCTTAGGCATCCAAATGTGTAGTGTTTTATCTACTCTAGAAATCATGTTACTTGAGACTACCCTCAAAATCCCAACCAATGACCAGCTGGAAGGGGTTCAAATGGTGATTGATGATTAAATGCTCTCAACTATCAATTGCAACCTCAATTACGGGTGACCCAAGATTAATGAAAAATATGAAGAGATGGAGTATTTAGGGGTTATTAAACAAATGTCTCATAGTTTGATAGCCATCCAACAAAATATTCAAGGAGACTAGCCAAAGCAAGAATATAGCTTACATTCAGTCTAGTTGATTCATATTCAATTTTTAAACAAAGACAATGGATGCATTGGTTGGTATAGGTGTCAGTCTCAATTTTCTCTCACTTATGATGTGGAGTAGGTTTACTTCAATAGAAAATCACCTTCAATCATAATAAATCTAGATATTATAAAAAGATAAATTATATGCTAGAAAAAAAGAAAATTAACTATCTTTAATTATTGAAAAAGAGGATTACAAAAAAGTTCCATAATCCAAAAAAGCATCCAACAATCCCTTACAAATACTCAAATGATGCTACAAAGCATGAGGCTCTACAACCATGCAATGGTTGTTCTCAATGCAAGACACAAATAATAGAGAATCTCTTCCATAACCTAGGACTAAGATCTCAAGACATAAGTAAGACTAAGAACACATAGGCCAATACATCACAAAATTAACCTTGGAGCTACAACCACACATGCACTCACTCAATGTGCTCCTTTACACTCTTTCTCAAGCTCAATACATGAACTTTCATGACATCTCATGGTTAGACAAGAGTATCAAATGAGACATCCTAGTTTTGATGAGATGTCTCAAATCTCTGTGAGATGTCTCAGTTGAGACATCTTGGCAATAGTGAAGATGTCTTAGGCTAGAAAGAAACGTTTCACCTACAAGTTTGGTTTTTTAGTGAGACATCTCAGGAAGATTAAAGACAACCCAAAATAAGCAAGAAAATTTTCAAATTTATTGTTCCAACTCAAGAAACAAAAGAGAGAATATGAAAAAACATGGGAAAGAGCTAAAGATCCTCAAGTTGACCTGGAAAAATGTTTCTAAGTATTTTGTCATCTCTTTAACAATCCCCAGCATAGTCAAGATGTCTGCAAAATCTTCCAAATGCCTCCTTTGAAAGCCTAAATATCAGGGAAGAGATCTGATGAGGGGTTGTAGTGATCCCCCACTCATGAAGTTTGGTCTCATGGAATAATACAACATCATCAATAGATTAATCCTCCTAATGGATCAAGTACTCATGCCTCTTCACTCTGTGAGTACTTGAAGCTTCCCTTTGCTTGAGTACGATTATCTTTATTTCCATGGAAGGGTTGGACTAATTAATAATCCCCTTCAACTCATTGATGCTACCTTGTATGGACTCCTCATCAACTAGTCCATGATAGTGCACAAGATTTGCAACATTAAACATAAAAGACATACCAACATCATTTGGTAAATCAATTTCAAGAATTATCATTAATCTTGACCTTAATTTCAAAAGGCCCCATCTTATTAGCTTTCAACTTAGAGAAGTTAACACATCTCAATCTCTTCTTCTTCACATGCATCCAAACCAAGTCACTAATAGAAAAAGTTAGCTTCCATTTGATCTCATTCCTCTTGAGAACTTTCTCTTTAGTCTTATTATCAAGATTTGATTTTACTTGTGCATGAAGATTCCTCATCTTGTACATAAAATCGACACTAAGTTGAACTTCTCTATCAAAGCTCTTCAAAGTATTTATCATCTTAGGATAAAAATCATAATTGACCTCAAATGGACTTTTGCTAATGATAACATAAAAAAACATTATTGTAAGAAAACTCAGCATGATACTATAATTTTTTCCACTTGTTTGGCTATCCATCATACCAACATCTCAAAATTTTTAGCAAGGATTTATTCATCACCTTCATTTGGTCATCAAAATTTGAATGATAAACACTATAAAACTTCAATTTTTTCACTAAAAGTTTTCAAAGTGACCTTCAAAAATGACTTCTAAACTTAGAATCTTTGTCACTAACAATATTCAAAGGAATTCCATGCAACTCTACAACCTACTAAAAAAAATTCACATGAGAAGAATCACTTATCATTTTGCATGGAATAAAGTATACCATCTTAGAGAACCTATCCACAATAATAAAAATTGCATTGTTCTCACTTTTGGTTTTTGGAATACCACTCACAAAATCCATAGACACACTTTCCCATGGATCCTTGGGAATTGTAAAAGGCATATAATGTTCTTCCACTCCTTTACCTCTTTTAAACTTTTGACAAGTTAAAACTCCTTCACAAATTTTGAAACTTCAGTTGTCATACCAAGCTAAAAATAATGCCTACCCATAAGTTCCAATGTTTTATCCCTACCCATGTGACCTATCATGCCACTATAATTCTTTTAAAACAAAATCCTTTTCCTAAAATCATAATTAGGAACACATACCTTTCCATTTTTAAATCATAGTTTATCTTAAATATGATAATCCATCCACTAGTCTATCCTACTCAATAATGGTTCTTTGATACTTTTCCAAACCTATCTAAAATCATAGCCATGTTCATATAAAATAACAAAATTATGCATATCTTCCACATGATGTACACTAAAATTAACCACATGTACCCTTGATAATGCATCAACCACCATGTTGGCTTTCACAATTTTTGTGTTTCAACATAAAATTAAACTCTTATAAATGTGCAACCTACTTCATGTGCTTTGCACTTAACTTCTTCTGAGAGTTTATTGTAGTGCTTTGTGGTTCATCATCAAAGTGAACTCCTTGAACAATAAGTAATGCCTCCAATGCTTGATTGCTTGAAGAATAGCATACAACTCCTTTTCATATATGTTATATTTTTTCCTTGACTCATTCAACTTTTCAAAAAAGCAAGCAATAGGTCTACCTTCTTGTGAAAGTACCCTACTAATGGCAAGCCTATTTGCATCCACCTCCACCAGAAAAAGCTTCTAAAAATTTGGAATAGCAAGCACTGATTCATAAGAAATTTTTTCTTTCAATAAGTCAAAGCTCCCATGGGTTTCATAATCCCACTAGAAACCTTTATTTTTCTTTAACAAAGCAAACATAGGTTAAGAAATAGCACTAAAAATTTTTATCCACTATCTATAAAAACTTACTAAACCAAGGACTAATCTTACCTCCCCAACATTCGTAGGAGTTGGTCAATTCCTAATAGCCTTCACCTTAATAGCTTCCATCTTAATTTGGTTTTTTAGAAATCACATGCCTTAAATATGTGATTATCCTCTTGAAGAAATGACTTTTCTTTGCATTAATTACTAACTATGCCTCTTCCAATTTAAGATACATCATCCTCAAGTGATTCAAGTGCTCTTCCTCATTCGAGCTATACACCAGAATATCATCAAAGAAGATAATAAAATACTTACCAATCAAATCATTCAATATATCATGCATTAACCTCATGAATTTAGCAAGTGCATTCATGAGCCAAAATGGCATCACCAACCACTCAAATAATCCATTCAATGTCTTGAAATTTTTCTTTCATTCATCACTAGGCCTAATTTAAATTTGGTGAGAACCATTCTTCAAATCAATTTTGCTAAAAGTCTTCACATTGGTAAGGACATCAAAGATATCATCTATCCTTAGAATATCAAACATGTATCTTAATGTTATCATGTTTACTACCCTAAAATCAATGCACATCCTCTATTCATCATTATCCTTCTTTGGCACTAGCACTATTGGAACTACATAGGGTGAAATGAATTTTCTCATGAAGCCATTTGCAAGTAACTCCTCTACTTACCTTTACAATTCTGCTAGCTAATTCAATGCCATCCAATATGCTCTCTCATGTGAAATGGTATCACTAGGGATGAAATCAATCTCATGCTATACATTCCTAATTGGTGGAAATCAATCTAATTACCCCTTAAACACCTTGGAAATTTCTCCTTCAAGTTTAACTCACTTGTAGGAAATTCAACTTATACATCATCATGGTTAAAAGTAATTATTGATATAACAACAAATCCAAAACTTGTTTCATCATGTTCCTTCATGTATTTTCTCTCCCTTAGAAGGATTAAGAAAGCATTGAGTGAGATTTTTATTCTCACTTATTTAGTTATCATAAAAATCAACTTGTATATTTCATCAAATTTAACTACATTCCATACATTTCTTACTCCATCAAACTAAGAATCATTGTTAAAATTCCATGATATACTAGGAATTACATTAGCACAATATATTGGAAGTACATCACACATTACAACATCATGAAAACTTCCAATTTTAAATTTCAAAGTACATTATTTCCTCATCTCTTGAGAGAAATCTCTAGATAACCAATGCACTTTATAGGGTCTAGGATGACGATTAGTTACAAAAACCAATCTAGCAACTACCCTAGAAGAGATAATATTTTCTTGAGCTCCCCCATTAATCAAAATATGAATTCATTCCCCACTAAGAAAACATCTAGCCCCAATCTAAAATAAAAATTTTCTATTAGAATGGTCTCCCCTATTCAAATTCCTCATGAATGCACAAGAATTTAATTCAAAAAATTCCTCAATCTTGGGAGCATTAGGATTATCTATTTGAAGACCTTAGCTTGACATCTCCTCCACCTCTATGGTTTACACATCTTTGCCCTTAGCTACCTTATGAAGTTAACATTCCCATTGTTTGTGTTTCCATTCTCTACACTTGAAGCATTAAATCTGGGATGAGTTATTACCTTGATCATTGTCTACCTTGCCTTGGTCCTTTTTGGCTTTGCCCTTCTCATCACCCTTCTCTATCCTCTTATCATTGCTGCCATCCTTGTCTTCAAATTTCTACTTAAATCCCTTCTCTAATATAAATTCCTTACCTTTCCCCTTAGAAGTTTGTTTACTTCTATTTCCAAATTTTCTTAGTTTCTTTTCTACCTTGAGTGTGAAATTATATGTCTCATTAAGAGTTTTTGGCTCATAAAAAGATAACTCTTGCATACATCATTTTGAGACCTCCTAAAAAGATTGAAGCTTGTTTTTACTCCTCTTAGTTTACTTTAGCTTGATGGAATAGATCACAAAATTCTATGTAGAATTATTTAACATCCTTGTCACCTTGCCTTAGGAATTTTAACTTCATGATGATCTCTTATCTCTAATGAGACTGTTCAAATTTTCTTTGCAACCTATATTTCATCAGATTCTAATCTCTAATGGGTTGACCATTTTTTCTTTCATAATCCTGTTACTCCTTTTTCCACCAAGTAGAAGCCATTCCTTCCAATTTAGATTCAACAAAAAGTAGCCACAAGTGATTTGATACCTCTTCCAACTCAAAGTTCTTGTCAAGTACCTTTACCCAACTTGACAAAGGATTGGTGCCATCTATCTTATCGAAAGTCTTCAACTTAATGTATGAAAGTCTTGTAGCATTATAGAATGATCTAGTAAGCCTTGCCTCATCCTCCTCATCAAGCTTGCCATGGAAAGAAGTAGAGGCCAATGATGGAGCTCTTGGAATTCTCATCTAAGAAATAGGATTCCCTTACATTGGAATCGTTATATAATGGTTTCCAATACTCCCATAGCTAGATTTTCCTTTTTCATCATTCCCTCCACCTAGCTATGAAACTTCTTCATTACCTGAACATGAATGCTCATCATCTCTACATGTTGGCATGTGGTCTAGGACCTTCATTCTTGTCTACCTTTGCACTAATTTCATCCAACTAAGCAACCGTTAGTTGGAAGGTAGGGTTCATGCCCTCCATGTTTTTGTTTAAGGCTTGTACATGTTTCCTCTTAGGTGCCATCTAAAGTTGATAAAATCTACAACCAAGTTCAAGAAACAGTCAACCTAACTCTACAATATGAATAATAAGCTGGAGCAAGTTCACTCTAATTGAAAATCACCTTTAATCATACTAAATTTAGATATTATAAATATACAATTAATATGTTAGAAAACAAGAAATTTAGTTATCTTCAATTATGCAAGGAGAATATTACAATAACGTTCCACAACCCAAAAAAATGTCCAACAATCCCTTACAAACACTCAATTGATTCTACAAAGCATGAGGCTCTACAAACATATAATGGTTGTTCTCAATGTAAGACACAACCAAGAGAGATTCCCTCTCATAACCCAGGACTAATATCTCAACATACAAGGCCAAGAACACATAGGCCAATATACCACACAATTGATCTTGAAGCTGCAACCACATATGCACTCACTCAATGTGCTCTCTCATACTCTTACTTAAGCTCAACATAAGAACTTTCATGATATCTTATTGTCATCTCATGGTTAGAAAAGCATGGAACATACCAATATTTATTATCAAAGAGAAGAAAAGACATCTAGAAACTTTTCCCTAATTCAACTTGAGTATCTTTAGTTGTTTCTCATGTTTTTTTCATCTCCTCTTGATTGTTTCTTGAATTGTAATGACAATCCTAGAAGTTTCCCTGCTAGTTTGGGTTATCTCTAGCCACCTTAGGATGTCTCATTGAAAAACTGGACTTGCAGGTGAGACATCTCATTCTGGCCTAAGATGTCTTCACTATTGCTAAGATACCTCAGCTAAGATGCCTTATCAATCTATGAGATGTCTCACAAAGTTTCGAGATTTCTCATTAAAACTGGAACATCTTATTTGAGCCTTTTCTTGCATAGTCAAGACATCTCTAGAATCCTCCAAATGTCTCCTTTGAGATCCCTAGATCTTAGGCAAGATATCTCATGACCTTTAAGATGTCTCCATAAAAACTTGCAAAAATAACACATGGCAAAGAGAACAAGGGGATCATAAGAGATGTTGCTACACCAAGATGGCTCATATCCTCAACCTATGAGTACACCTAGCTTCAGCATTATATAAGTTAGCCAAGTTCCATTCAAGATGAAGAAAGTGACTGTTAAGGTTGGCTAGTGGAATAAAAAAATGGACTTCTTTATCTTAAACATTAATTCTTTGCAAGTCATTCTTAGATAATAATTCTTCAAGAAGGAAAAAGTAGTGGTTGTTCCATACCTAAATACTCTCTACATTACACATGAGGATTCACTTTTCTTGGTGAAAACCTCTACTCGTGGAGAAACTAGCATTGACAAGGAAGCCCAAATCATCTTGCTCATGGTCATGAAGTGGGTTGTTAGGGACTTGACCTAGCAAATGTTTCTTATGATGCTTAGGAATGTGGAAGATGGAAGTTCTATGCAAGTGAACATGCAGGTGTAGAATGTGTTGGGAAGGTATGAGTTACCAAGAGAGTTGCCAAAATGATAGGTGGTGGATCATAAAATTGAGTTGTTACTAAGAACTACTACTCCTAGGCAATGACCTTATCAAATGACTACTACTAAATTGGTTGAACTAAGAAAGTAATTAGAAAGTTTAGTAGAAAAGGGTTACATTCAACACTCAAAATCTCCATATGGTGCCCATGTGTTATGAGACTATGTTATGACCTTAAATTACTTAATAAGTACACTATCAATAATAGGTATTCGATATCATTAGCTTCAAACTTGCTCAACCAACTCACAAGAGTTTGAGTTTTCTCTCAACTCGACCTCTATTAGTGCTACTATTAGGTACAAATCATAGACAAGGATGAAAAGAAAACAACATGTGTCACTCGTTAAAAATCATATGAGTGCATGGCCATGCCTTTTGATATGTGCAATGTCCTTGCTATATTTTATAGTCTCATTAACAAATTATTTCATCCATTTCTAGATAAGTTTATGGTGGTGTACCTTGATGATATCCTAGTGGACTCTCATTCAATGAATGAATATCTTCAACATCTAGACTTTGTGTTCTCAAAGTTTCAAGAGCACAAGTTGTATATCAAGCAGAAAAAATGTGAGTTTGCAAAGCCAAAGTTGAAGTCTCTTGGCCACATCATTGGTGGAGGTAAGATAAAACCAAATCCAAAGAAAGTGAAGGCCATTGTCACTTAGCCTATTCCAAAATACATGCATTATTTATACATATTTGTGGGCTGGCTAGTTACTATATGAGGTTTATTCATGGATTCTCTAGTGTGATAACATCATTGATGAATTTGCAAAAGAAGAATATTACTTAGAACTAGAGTTCTGAGTGTCAAGAAGCATTTGACAAGATTAGAATGATCCTCACAACTCAACCTATGTTGGCCCATACTAACTTCTTAAGACCATTTGAAATTCACATGGATACTTCAAATAAAGTGATTGGTGGGATACTTTTGCAAGAAAATCATCCTATGACATTCAAATTGAAGAAATTAAATGAGACTAAACACTTGTGGAATGTGCATGAAAAGAAGATGTTCATCATTATGCATTACCTTCGCACATGGTAATACTAACTTCTTGGTTGTCTCATGGTAGTCAATTTTGATAACACTACCATGAGCTACCTTTTTAATTAGTTTACATTAAAGCTGAAGCAAGCTCAATGATTAGGCATGTTATAAGAATTTAACCTTTAATTTATCTATTGGCTGAGCATGGAGAATGGAGAATGTGGTCATGGATGCTTTGAGCAGACATTCGCATGAAAATTTGACGAAAGTTATGGAATAGCCTAATAGCGCTTGGGTGGTGACTAACCATGAACTCCAATAAAAGGTTAAAGATGGGTTGCAACATGATAAATGTATCCATGAGTTGTTGAAGATGGCTAAGGATGGAGGTGGCTTGAACTTTAGTGAATTCATTGACCTACTCATATTAAAGATTAGAATATCTCATATTGGAATGCATTATTTTCCAAAGTTATTAACAAATGCCATAGCACCCTCCAGGTTGGCCATTCAGGTCATAAATGTATGATGGTATTAGTGGAATGATAGTTCTATTAGCCAAATTTAGGAGTCAACATGGCCAATTTTATGCAAAGCTGTCTAGTGTATCCACAAAACATAGGTGTGAATGAAAAACCAAGTGGCTTGCTTCACCCCTTGGAGATTCCAGAGTTATCATGGATGGTCATCTCCATGAGTTTCATCATAGGACTTCCCATAGTACAAGAATATTTTAGCATCCTTATAGTTGTAGATAAGTTCTCCAAGTATGTCATCTACATCCCATGTTCTACTCCTTACATGGCTAAGGACATAGCATCCTTTTTTTTTGATAACCTTATGTGCTACATTAGGTTGCCATCAAGCATCATCTCTAATTGTGACTCCTAGTTCACGGGGGATTTTTTATGAAAGTTGTTTAAGATGTTGGGGACAAAGCTATGAATATTTGTAGGGTATCTTCCACAAACATACATGTAGACAGAGTGGATTAATCACATTCTTGAAGAATATCTATGAAATTTCATTCAATTCAATTAGACAAACTTTGTGTTCTTAATACCAGTGGCTCAATTCAATTATAACATCTAGAAATCCTTAGCCATGGGATTCTCTCAATGGAGCTAGTGTTGGGAAGGTAACCAAGCATCCCTTAGCTATTGAAAATCTTTCATTAACATTTTAATTCTTTAGTAAATAAAATTATCAAGTTCTAGGAAAATCATTTTGCTAGATTGTACTTAGAAAATTTTGTCTAGCACATGAAAAAGCAAACAAATAACAAGAAAAGGTCACTAGAGTTTGTGGTTAGAGAGTGGACACTATTGAAGATGGATTATGTGGAATAGATAAAATCAAATAAGGGTGATAGCTAGAAATTTCTTCAATGTTATGGTGGACCTTTCAAGGTTCTTGCTTAGGTTAATCTAGTTGCCTACAAATTACAACTATTGGCTTACCTAGTGAAATACTACCCAATCTTCTATGTGTCTATGCTCAAAATGTTCAATCTTGGGAAGACTAAACACTCCACACTTAGGTCCCAAGGACCTTCAAACATAGAAGTAGTGCAAGTTTGATGAATTCACTTCATCATCAACATGTGTACCATTGGATGCACTCTAGATAACAAGGTTGAGTTTCTTGTACATTTGACTACGTCTTGAAAGTAGGATAGTTGGAAAGGTTGGTAAACTCTCATGAAAGGAGATGTTCATTGCAAATTTCTACACTAAAAATCATATTAATTTTCCATTGTGAATGTACATGGGTGATAGGCTAGAGATAGCCACTAGATTATGGGAGTCATAGTAAAACCTGAGAAAAAAAAGAGAATTATGTGATAAGCTAGAAGGTGCAAAAGTATATCCAAGACATACCACTTTTGAGAGGTAGATAATCAATGTGTCTCCACTTTTAGCTATGAAGTTGGGTGATGCCACAATGATGCTAGATCCCAATATCCCTAAACATGCTAGTGAAAGACTATCACTAGGAATGGGGAGTGGTTCTCCCAAGGTATGAATAGCCTCCCCTTGATTGTAGAAGGATTAACTCTATTTTCTTGTTTCACAACTAGAAGTAGAGGATCAACTCACATGTCAAGCAAGTAGACTTCACTCCAAGTAGAATGGTTGATACAATTTACATGAAAAAGGACAAATATCTTTTTCCTAAACCCAGGTTATGAAAATTTTGTAAGCATATATTAGATGATAGGTTGAGTTTAGCACCTTCTAGTTTATGGTTGAAGAACCCTATCTGTTGGATCTTTGATGAGTAGCAGGTATTCCACACATCCAACCATATGAATTGCAAGTGTGTACACACAATCTGGTCAACTTTTCTGGACTTCTTTTACCTAAGTGGCCTATGTCCTTAGATAGTAAAATGTATAGTTACTAGTCATTATCTTTCTAATCATCATGTTAACTTTCTTTGTATGGCTAAGTGTGATTAAGGTGTAAGATATTTAATTGTATAATTTTTATTATTTTCTTTATCTATAAAATGATTAATTGAAGGGTTGAAATATTTAACTTTACTAATTAATAACTAAACTATCCTAAATGTGAAACATCTGTTCCCACTTTCCATACACATCCTGAACATATACTAACATTGTTGGGTGTACCAAGTATGTAGTGTTGTGATTACCTAACATTAGTATATTATGCTTGAAGTGGTTGTACTTATGTTTCTTGTCAATTAGAATATTAAATACTTAACTACAAGAAATTAAATTGCATTTAAATTAGAATGTTGTAAAGTAAACTTAAACTAATCTAAATATTGCAATGGAGAAAATAAATCTTAATTTTCTTCTTGTTCATGCAACTATGTCCACATACATATTGTACTCAAATAAAATTTCATACAATCAATTCAATCCACATTGCAAGCACTCAGACGAAAAATTTTGCTAAGTTCTACAAGAGAATTACAAGAGTTTTACTAAGGGATTAACAAATAGTGCAATCAATGTGGCTAGTCTACATACTTATTGATGGGACGCGATATTGTATCCTCCCCTGCGATATCGCGTATGCAATATCGCAGTGCGTCATCATATCTATAAATAAGAGGCGGCTCTCCCTTGTTTCCTCATCCTAGGCTAGATAGTAGGGAAACTCTGGCAGATTGATCACTCCAGAGATAGAATATTTTCCATGTACCCACAATAGGATTCCTAAAGTGAACGGATCTTTATTCGAGCAAACATTGTACCTAAACACAAGTTTGTGTACGGCAATAAAGACGAGCTTCTTGGATAAACCTTGCAGTGCATGGAATAGGCTAATTAGGAATTTATTTACTATTATTTATTACTTGTTATTTATTATCTGTTATTTACTGCTTTCTCTCTCAACCCTTCTCTCCTAGTTAAGTGCCTCAGTATGACCACTTCGAGCACGTGCGTTACGCGTGATGATCCTAGAAACGGCTAGCATTTGGTAGCCATGGTTGCATCGGTTCAAAGTGTGTACGGTAAGTGGGAACGGATGCTGACGCTAGGTTAATTTAGACTTAGTTCATTAGTTAGAGTTATTAATTAGTCTCTCTACCCTTCACCTTGTTAGCATAGAAGATAAAACATAAAAAGCTATAAAAATCATATACCTCAGACTTACTTACTCATACACCGTGACAACTACAAGTAAGTCTAGGAAGACAACGAATGATTAACCCTAAGTGTTCCATGGGCGTGTAGGCACTTAGTCTGTGGAGTTTGACCGGAGCATGCATGCTATGCTCGTATTCATATGGTTGAGTGTAGGGGTATCTCGCCACTCATCATAGGCCCTGTTGCTAGGGACTAAGTGTTTGTGCATTGAATAGAACATAGGACATCACTCACATCGTTAGGAGCCTAAACGAACCTTCGAGTTAATTAAAAGAAAAAAAATTATATAATGGTGAATTAGCACACCGATAAATAACAATGTCTTCTTCTAAAAAAAGCAACTCGCCACCTAGGAATAATACAAAAAACAGTCGGCAATCAAAAACACATAACCTAAATCCGCCAGTTCCTCAACAATACCGAGTGGTATATACTCATCCCGATGAGTATATTCCAAAATTTACCTTTATCCTCCATCAAGATGAACAACTGCGATGGGGAGATCTACAAGGTAACATAGTGCTACTTCCGGATCGTGCAATCCCCAACATGCTTCTCTATGCTTTGGCACAGATTGACATGACTCAGCTCTATGTTGAATACGTTGCGGAAGACTTTGACACAAGGGATTATCATCCCATAGAAGCACAACGTATTACGGACTTAAGGTAGGAGAGCCAACATACACTGTTGAAGGGCAAAGGTCCGCACATCCTTAGTGAAATAGGAGATGATGAACCCATTATAACGGGTTCTCTATCAAATGATGTTCCCCCACCTAACGATGGTGAGGAGGTGGGGTATCAGAACCTACGATCCACGATACACAACCCTGGTTCTGATCCCCGTGAACACCAACTGTTCACTGAAGGAACAACAACATATAACAAGGACGGGCACTTAGATCGTCATCACGATCGGGGCTGAAACCACAGAAGAGAAGGTAGGAAACATCGCTATGGTGATGGTTCTCCTTCTTCTTCACCTTCTTCACATCATTCACCCTCTCCTTCCACCTCTGGGTGCAATCATAAAGAGCATAACGGTGAGGATAGAGGTAGACAAAATGAGAGACCTCCACGAGAGAGTCAAGAGAGAGGACAAGGGCATGAACGAAGGGAAAGTAGGGAACAACGAAGACATCACAGGCATCATGAAAGAGATGATCATGACGAGCCCCTACTTGCCACCCAAAGTATGCTCGACATAACGAAGGCTGTTAGGATACCAACAAGGCATTTAAAAGATAGTCGAATCAAATGCTTAGATATGAATAACATTTCACGCTTTGAAGGGGGATACAATTCAGATCTGCAACATCATTTACAGGCATTCCACGATGTCTATGCCTTGCAAAACATAGAGAATGAGTGGAAAAAACTAAAGTTGTTTCCCAGGACACTCACCAAGGAAGCAGAGAGTTGGTACTGGTCCTTAGAACCCGAAACCATCAAGAGGTGGAGTACGATGTTAGAACTCTTCAACGATAAATATCAAACGTACTCCAGAGTGTCTAACTTGCGTAAGCAGATCCAAGGATGGAAGCAAGGTACTCATGAACCCTTGGATGCTACCATGGGCTACTAATATGCATTGCTACATCGTTGCCCAGGCCATGGTTACACACAGCAGGATCAACTCCGCCACATCGTAGATGGGCTAAGGTATGAAACCAGGAGAACCCTTGGGACTTATGCCCAAGGGAGACTATCAAAACTTAGATTCCATAAAGTTCATTGCTTGTTGGAACAAGTAGCAAAAGAAGAAGGTGAACTACGAAAAAGAGAGAGTGCGGAAGAATACAACCGTGATCCCTCCCTTCAGAAGAAGGGAGTGAAATTTTATGATGAAGAGGATGAGTCACCACTCAAAGAGTTGGTGAACAGAAAAACCTTGCCGATTTAAAAACTAACAACAGAAGTATCGGCTAAGATGGATTAATTGTGGGATTCCTTAGACTCTAGACTTAAAATTGTCTTGAAAATTGTAGAGGAGTCTAAGGAGGAATGTAGTGACAAAGGTAAGACAAAGTAGAGAATTTTAGGCCCTGCACATAACAAGGGTAAGGGGAAAATTACTATCTCCGATGAGGTTATGGATTCAAACACAGATGATGATGGTGGATGTGAGATCTACCACTATGACCATCCCAAGGGATGTTGTCCAATTATCTCACATCTACAGGAGTCTGGGGTGTATGAACATAATCCGAGACTTAATCAACGGCAAACACCCCGAAGGTTACCTTATCCTCAAGGTAACCCAAGGTAGTTCCACCAACCATTAACGTACTATCCAAGTGAAACTCCACCACAATCCATCAGATAGCATCAACAGTGGAAATACCCACAGTCATGGGGGATGCCACCGCTAAAACATCAATACCCTTACCAGCAACCTGATCCTTATGGCTATTATGTGCAGCAGTCGGTTTCTCCAAGTGACTCTATGGGTCACACAACTTCCCAACATCACTACCAAGTTCGTCAGTACTTTAGGAGGACTCCTTCTCCTCCGAGAGGCACCCCACATACTTACCATCCTCCAACTCCATCTGCACCTCTTCCACTGGTGGTTCCCATAACACCTCCTGCTCCAACAATGCAAGGGGAACTCCCCACTCAACCGCAGCAACATAACGCTATGAGAGCCGTAAACATTCAACCTGCTGCTGGTTCTGACAACTGTAAAAAGAGAAGACCTTTCTTCAGAACCAAAGGCCCAGACAAGCTCTCACAACAANCGACTGGATCAAGGTAGGCCACCTTCCCAGGAAACTAACTGATCTTGGAAGCCCCTTAATCTATTTACAAATATTCAGGAATAAACCGCATAAAGCTCTTCTTGACTCAGGTTTCGGAGTCAACTTAATTTCACGAGAAATGTATCAAGCCTAGAACCTGTCCCAACTTAAGAAGAGCAACATTGAACTGGAGCTAGCTGACCAGTCCATCACCATTCCCTTGGGATTGGTGGAGGACATTGTTATCACTATGTGTGGTTGGTCTTACCCAACTGACTTCCTGGTGATAGAAGTTAACAGCAATAACAGGGGCTTCCCAATTATAATGGGAAGGGCATGGCTGAGTACAATAGACGCATACCTAGAGATCTGCAATCCTTCCTTGCAGATATCTAAGATAAACATTTATGGAAAGATCAAGAAGAAGAAAGTTCTGTGCATCACATACAGTGACTCAGAGGGTGATGACATGGAAGAATGTTCAGCATCTCTTCCATGTAATTGGTGTGCCCAAGAAATACAAATTCAAAGGTGCCTGTATGTAGCAACCACACAAGTAGTAGACACCCCGTGGTTGACAGCTACTAGAAAGAGCAAACCAATATGCATGGAACGAACTGAGGAAACAACTCATGTTAACAACGGAGGCATAGATACACTAGAGTATGAGCATCGTCGACTTTCGCCCCTTAATCTGAGAACATCAGTCGGGAGAAGTTGGGCACTTTTACGAAATTCAAATAGACACTCATTATTTCGGATCTCTCCCTTGCAATTCAATCATGGGGGAGATGGCCACCTATGCTAATCACTTGGGGCCCTTAGTTCTTTTTAAGTTTTTTTTACACGTTTTTGTTTTCCACGTTTTTGTTTTACACGTTTTTGTTTTACAAGTTTTTTTTTACACATTTTTGTTTTACACATTTTTGTTTTACAAATTTCTTTAACTTTTCTTGTTTTTGTTTTACAAATTTCTTTAACTTTTCTCATTTTTGTTTTACAAATTTCTTTTTTTGTTTTACAACATTGTTATACTTTTCCATTTTTTGTGTGTGTAATCCACCTTGTAAGTTTGTCGCCCAATAAGTGTTCTTCACAATGGTATGAAATGTTTTCATATTGATTGCTAATGTTTGGTTTTAACCTTTAAGTCATGATGTTGATACTAAGGTATGTTTCTTTTGATATGGCAGGCAATGAGTTCACTTCATCCATCCATCCACCAGTTTCTATGGTCTCTCTTGGCTTGGAAATGTATAGTCCCTTTCTTAATAAGAACTCTAACGAATCGATGACTGGGTATTTCTCAAACTAAGGAAGGACTCAAGGTTTGAAAAAGGGTGTGACTTCAAGGAAACTTGATGCATTTGTGTTGCCCATTCTCTTGGGTGCTTGGATGTTTTCTTCTTGAGTTTTCTTGCCGTTCCGATGTTACCCAATTATCGGAAGCTAAGACAATAAAAATAAGAAGTCTTTGCATGGTGTGGTTCTCATGCATAAAAACACAAAACACAAAAAAAAAATTTAAAAAAAATTGATAATTCAAAGCACACCCCTTAGACGAATAATCCATTGGACTACAAGCACTGGTTATGGAACTCAAAATAAAAATGTTCCCTCTAACTAAGGCCCTTCTCGCTTCCCATTCTATTTTCCTTGTTTCGTCGAAATGGTGGTGATTCTTGGGGAAAGCATTCTTGTTATTCAAGGGGATGGATTAACCGGATGCATTGCTGCGAAGTCACTAGATGTGGTTGGTTTGAGACCGGAGTTGGAATGAGATTTTCCAGGTCACATTAATCATGAAACACACAAGGGGCTGTACACCACCTTGTTCTTGAGACTCCATTACATTCTCCTCTCTCCATCCTTCTCTCCATTATTCACCTCATTGTCGGTTGTATCATTAGTGTATATTTTGGTTGACACATTGTTTTCTTTTTGGTAAATTCTTGTGGTTTAGAATTTAACTCTTGTTCCAAATGACATTCCCAGAGCCTATGGACTCTTTGAATGTGGGTTTGTCAGGGCATTAAGGGCATGAGCCTGCTTTGGGGAGGACCCACTAACATTCCTATTTGGTGGACCAGTTAACTTCTTTTCCTTAATATTTTTGCAATCTATTTTATTTTTTTCATTTCCATCTTGACATCCATCTCATCGATGTCATAGTTGTCCCTTTTTATCTATCTTTCTTATTCCTTTTCTTTCTCCATTCTAATGCTACCAGAGGTTCGCGATTAGTCATGGGGGTATGGGGCCTGATTTTTTTGATTTTCTCCTAGCCCCAATTTTTTCAATTTTTTTCCTAACCCCTACACCTTCGGTAGTCATCACTAATATATCTCTAGATCTGTATCAGCCATACCACAACCTAGCCAATGGACTTACACCGAAGCAAGGTATCAACTCCATTGAAATTCATTTACCCTTGCTAATATAAGATTGTGTTGTATGTGCAGATAACAATCATGCAACAATGGAAGGGATCTAGAAGGAACGCTTGGAATGGAGCAGTGCTGGAAGTAGCTATCCAAGGAGCAAGATTGATGGTGTGCTTACAGATGGACAACAAAAGGTGCAATCTTGGCGTTGGCAGCAGCAACACTTCTTTCTCTCTTCTCTCTCAGCTGCCAACTAAGGCTTGATGTCAATGTAATAAGGTGTTCACTCTTGTTTTCATGAACACTAGTTTTCTCAAGTCTTGTAATGATGATCCGTTCACATGTCATCCCATTAGTTCCATTGAGTCAATAATCCCATACCTTCCCGATATTATTGTAAAGCACTCAAGGATGAATTTTCATTTAGTCATGGGGGTATGATGGGACACGATATCACTTACGCGATATCACATCCTCCCCCTCGATATTGCGTACGTGGTATCGCGTACGCGATATCGCGGTACGTCATCATATCTATAAATAAGAAGCGGCTCTCCCTTGTTTCCTTATCCTAGGCTAGACAGTAGGGAAACTCTGGCAGATTGATCACTCTAGAGATAGAATATTTTCCATGTACCCGTAGTAGGAGTCCTAAAGTGAACGGATCTTTATTCGAGCAAACATTGTACCTGAACACAAGTTTGTGTACGACAATAAAGACGAGCTTCTTGGATAAACCTTGCAGTGCATGGAATAGGCTAATTAGGAATTTATTTACTATTATTTATTACTTGTTATTTATTATCTGTTATTTACTGCTTTCTTTCTCAACCCTTCTCTCCTAGTTAAGTGCCTCAGTACGACCACTTCAAGCACGTGCGTTATGCATGGTGATCCCAGCAACGACTAGCGTTTGGTAGCCATGTTTGCATCAGTTCAGGGTGTGTACAGTAAGTGGCAACAGATGCTGACACTAGGTTAATTTAGACTTAGTTCATTAGTTAGAGTTAGTAATTAGTCTCTCTACCCTTCACCTTGTTAGCATAGGAGATAAAACATAAAAAGCTATAAAAATCATATACCTCATACTTACTTAACCATACACCGTGACAACTACAAGTAAGTATGGGAAGATAACAAATGATTAACCCTAAGTGTTCCATGGGCATGTAGGCACTTAGTTTGCAAAGTTCGACCAGATCACGCGTGCTACGCTCATATTTGTATGGTTGAGTGTAGGGGTATCTCGCCACTCATCACTTATAGACTTTGGAAGGATCAACATTGACACACATGCATCAACACATCTTGAGATGCGTTGATGCAGTTGACTTATTGATGCTTCATCATACTCCCATGGCTAATTGAAAATTCATCCTTAAGTGAACAAAATGAGTTCGAGTTTTTTACAGAATTTGGGGAAGTATGGAATTAACGAATTGACTCTAATACATAAAAGAACTATTGAGTGTCATTTTGCATGGTTACAAAATTTGTGCAATGTACAAAGAGATTAAATAATTTTTGGCAAAAAATAGCAAGTGCTATTTGGATGAATGAAGGTGGGATAAAGTCTTCACACTATGCTTAGAGGTGAAAGCTCCTATGATGTGAAGGATACTTTGTCCTTTCTTGGTTCGAGGCCTAGGGTACCCTGCTGCTACTACTATAATTTTTGAAAGTTGAAAGAAATTCAAAAGTTCCTTCATGTTTTCCTCCTTGCCCCATGGATTGTAAATTGTCCAGGCTACTTCACCTAGATGAGCTAGTGCTAGAATATCCCACAAGCACAGTAGTGTAGGGAACATCTCCTTTACATTAACAAACTAGGCTATAGTTTATTTACATTCGATGTTGTATGTATAGACAAGGTTGTGCAACTTATAAGAGTTACTTATTCTTTTGGCCAAGTTCTTAGTAACAGACCTTTGACTAGTGAATTTTCTTCTAAGAATCTCAAGCTCTACATTAGCCACTTCCAACTTTCATTTAGTCTCCTTGTGTAGCTTGAACTTTATCTCATCAATGAGGTAAGAGTTGGTCACTTGCTTTTCTAACTCTGATTTAGGCCTCCTTGCTATCAGCATTGCCAAGTTCGCATATCGAAGGTTGGCAAGTTCCATGTACTTTATCATCTCTTCTATGTGCAACTCCTTCAAGCGAATCTCTACTTGATTGTATGTGTTGAGACTAGCAAAAATGGGCTGTCATATATCACCTCGTTATTGGAGCTACTGGAGGGCTTTGTTCATCTTCGCCTTAGCCAACTTAATCTATTTTTCATTAACTTCCTTAAGCATCTTGACTTGGTTCCTAAAATGGTTCTTAACTCATTCATATTTTAGGATGTCATTCTTCAAGGTGACAATCTCTATTACAATCGTTTGGTGAAGGGCATGAACCTCTTCCATCGAGAGATTCTTATTTTTTGTAGCGAACCTCCTTATGTCTAGTTTCATCTTAGTAGGTTATTCCTATTACTAATGAATGTATTCCACCATTTGATCCTTCTATTGTTCAACATTTTGCAAGCAATGATTTTCATAGGTTATCTCCAGATTTTCCTTGCAAACCTAATGGAGGTCATAGTTAATAGAATTTATTATTGCTTCTTATAGTGACACATTAAAGATTATCATTTCCTTAGTATTCTCAACCTTTTGATATTTTGTTGAAGTTGTTGAAAAGGTTCATATCTAGTGATCTTTGGCCTAAGAATGACAGAATTTAACAAGTGAGCTATAAGTTCTGCAACTTCAACAACCAACTGTCAATTGCTAATAGTGGCCTTCTTGAGTTGTGCATTTATGATCAATAGCTTGTCCCTTATCTCTAGCAATTATGACCAGGTAGCAAAAATGTCTTCTACAAGATCAAAGATCTTTGGAATCGGTTACTCTACTTCTACTAGTCACTCTAATACTTCTTCATGCTAGGCTACACTCATCCTTCTACTCCTCACTCTTGTTGATGCTTGTATATCTACCATGGTTGTAACATTAGGGATAGATGTAGTAGAAGCACTTAAAGCTTCTCTAATATAATCCACCACTCTCTCTGCTACTATCTCTTGCTCCTTGTGTGGCATAACCAAGACTATTGCTCCCTTACCTTCTTCTAGCATTATAAAGATGGTTGCTAAATTCTTAGAAATTTTAGGCAATGCTTATTCTAGTAGGGCCACAGTGACTTCTCTGGCAATGGGATTAGAGTTAATGGGTATCTAGTTTCTTTGTGAGAAGAACAATGAGGTCATTCCATCATTTGGCTAGTTGATGGTTCTTGTGACCTAATTCAAATGGCTCATGGCTGATTTGTATATCAAAGATTCCCCACCATCTCGAGAGGTTACTTGTTGTTGCAACTACTATGTTCTAAGCTTTCTTAGATGCTTTGTAGTTGCTAGGACTTCTAGAGTTATCTTCAGTACTATAGGTGGTGGTGGTGGTGGTTGCTCCTCCTCTTGAAGCTTGGCAAGTGCTTTGTATTTTATCATTTCCTACCATATGCAACAAGAGCTCTAGGAACCACATCATTGGAATAGTGGGCTATCCCTTTTCTTTTACAGAGTTTTTTGATGAGGCATGAAAAGGGAAGTGTCTTTCTACCATTCTTATTCTTCTTGAAACACTTCTCTATTTCAAGAAAGATGAGATATGGTAGTTTGATTGAAAACCTTTCACTTAGAGTCAGACATACTTTAGCAGAGAAAGCAATTATCATACTTGGCCTCTCCATTGGATTAAGGTGATAATCTGCGCTATTGAAATAGGCTCGCTCAACCTTAATAAGGGTACCATACTCCTTACAGTCAACTCCATAGCACTGCTAAACCCACTCTTTCTTAGCTTCTAGGTTTTCTTAAGTGGATATCTCTACTAGCTTTGCCCTAGTGTTAGATAATTTAAGGGCCTCTACTATGACTTTAACCAAGCAAGAGATGGTGATGTCTTTGATTTTAACTATGGCATTCCCTTATTGGTTCTTCTAGAAGATATAAGCTTCTCCCATGTACCATTCCCCACTGTTGAAGAGAATGAGTCATAGTGGAGACCCTTGGAGTTACATTCTGACCTCTTTTGGTGCAAGTTCTAGGAAAGGTTTGAAATTTAGTTCCTATAGGATGAAAATTTGAATTTCTTTAGTGTGGACCTTCTCCACCAAGCCTTTGTGAGCATGACATTTAGATTGTGTTGTGATCTTGGAATCTTGTCTTGCCTAGATTACCTTGTTTCTATTATGGGAATTTGATGAAAAAATTCCACCTCAAGCTCCTCATGTAGGGGCTAAATAACATGCATGGCCTCAATTGCTTACTCTCAAGGTTATTGTTATGGTTGCTATTGTTGATCCCTTCCACCACATGATTGTTTTTCTCTGAGCTGTGATGGTGCTCTTGCCTACAATCCTCACTTAGGTGCCATCTTCAATGACAAAGATAACCTAGAATTAGTTTATTAGGTATAATCTTTATTTTATTTGGATACCTTTCTTTGTTCGATCGACTTATGTCTATTGGTCAAAAGTTGAAATTTTATCATTAAGTCCTCATTTTAGTGGTTGCATGCATATAATGTTATTTTAGTACTATTTTATTCATGCTCTAATGAGGTTGATTATTGATATTAACTCTTATGATAATTAATTTAATATTATTTTAATATCCTATCCATGGGAAGTTAGAAAAATTTTTGAAAAATTTTCTATGAAAACCTAGTGTTTGATGTCCCCACAATGTAAAGTATACCTCTGGTAGCTCAAGGATCAAAGAATGAGAGGAAACAGATGTTAGCACTCTTGGAAGTCTCTAAGCTTTGAAAAATTACAAAAACTCCTCATGCATTTATGAGAAAATGTAAAAAATGAGCTAAGTGTTGCATGTATGTATAGGATTTTTATGCTATGTTGACAAGGCTACATGAACTAGATTAGTTGCATCAACAAGAATGCACTGACACAGCTATTTGCAACTATTTTTTACTTTAAAATACCAAGGAATTTTGAACTAGTTTGGAATTGAAACAAGAGCCACATGGGAGCCAAAAAGCTAGGAAATCATAACAACAACATAATTGAGAGTATGATTGATGAAATTGGAGTAATTTGATCATGTGGGATGAGTAATTGGAGGATGTTTCTTATGTCAAAGTAGAGTAAAAATTGAATGTTGTAAGCTATTAAGATAATCGAGATTGTAATGAGGCCTATGGTTAGGGGGTTAAACTTGAAGTAAACCAAAAGATATGCAAGTGGGCTATTTCCAAAGCAAGATTATGCCTACTATACCCTTGCATAATCTCATCACAAGGAGTCTGTAGGCATCCTAGATGATGAATGGTTATTTTAGGTTAAACATCGTACCCATGTGCGGAATTATCTTAAGATTATGCAAACTATAAAATAAAACTATCAATTTACCATAGCATGAGGTAGTGAGATGAGAGAAAATGGTAGAAAGAGAATGGTAGATAAAGAATCTGCATCATGGTTGCATGGGATCCTTAGTGAAATTTGTAATTAAGATGATTTGATATTAGTTTATTTAGATTCTAGATGAAGCCATTCCAATTTTAGTGACCTTGCATTGACATATTATTCCTATTCTACCATCATGAGCCTATGAAAACCATAAGGAACAACCATCACTTTAAGAAAATAAGAAAAGAGAAGAAGTATGTAGGACCTTTGTTAGAGAGGTACCTTTAGGCATGGCTAACATGTCTTTCCAATCTCATAACCAATGCTTGTAGACCATGAGATTATCAAAGGGTTGTTCTTTGAATTTTCATTTATTTTGTTCTTTTTTATACTAGAAACCACATCATATAGAGACATGCTTGCTTTTATGGTTGACAATAGGAGTGATGATATACTAATGAGGAGCCATAGTACTGAAGAAGGAAGTTGAGAAAAGAACATAACAAATCCACTTAAGGTCATACCCTATTCCATTCCTACCTGGTCCTTTCCTAATTCATTGGGTAACAAGATCATATGTTAATTTTAATTTAATGTGAAGGAACCTTCATGTTCTCATGATGCAATCTCCACATTAGACAAATGAAATGGGTGAATATTGTGAACTCACTTTTGGTTACCACCAGAAGCTAATATACTATTAGTAGAGAATATAATCCAAGACAAAGTTGGTCTAAATATTAAGTCATATCATTAATAGCTACATTTAACAATTTCCAAAATTCGTAGTAGTCATGGAACAAAGTCAAAAATTTCAAGTAAAGATAAATGAAAATAATAAGAAATGAAAAATATATAGCAATAATCAGTAAAATATAAAGAGAATGGAAGACATATAAAGAATGTTGCAAAACAAAAAGAAGAAGAAAAAATCATTTTCATCCTCCTCAAGATGTTATGGTTGATGGATATCTCCTCCATGACTAAGTTGGAAGAAGGAGATTTAGAAAATGAAGCGAGCTTCTTCTTGATCAAAGATGTTAGTGTTGTGGTTGGTTACATAAAAGTCCATGAATGATTTAAGTTGCTGGATTTTGACTAGCATGTTCTTTTTAAGGCTTGTTGGATGGTAACTTATCATAGCCCCAAAAGAAAAATGTGAGTGTATGATGTAAGGTCCTTCTAATAATGTCTAGAACTTAGTTCATTGTAGCACATGCATGGGATTCTAATAGAGAACCTTGTCTTTTCACTTAAATTTAACTTTTTTATCTATGTGTCATGACATTGTTTATCGTATGCCTTGTGCACTTTATTCATTATTAGGGCTACTCTTTGATTTTCTTTTAGCACAAAAAGTACCATGAGTTGTTCCTTTTATACTAAGTTAATGTCTAGGTTAAGTTCACATGTAGTTGTGAGTGTACGGAGTTTAGTTTGAATTGGAAGTTTAGGTAATTTTATATACACTAACTCATAAGGAGAGTAGCTTATAAGAAGTTTGCATATTCAACAATATGCTTAAAGGACATCATTAAGTTTGGTGCTCCAGTCTTTTCTATATCTACTAATAGTCCACGTTAGAATTTAAGTGATCTCTCTATTGGTGGCTTCTGCTTAACCATTGGCTTGAGAGTGATAAGGCATTATGAGTTCATACTACACCCCCAGGAATTACATTAACTTGCGAAATGTAACACATGTAAAATGTGTTTCATTGTTAGAAACTAGTGCTCTAGGTGCACCAAACTTGTTTACCACCTACTATTGAAAGAATTGAGTTAGAGTAGTAGAGGTATAGTAAAAAATGACTATAGCTTCAAACCACTTGGTATAGTAGTCAACAACAATAATAATATAAGTCTTCCCATTGGACATGGGAGTGATGTGTTTCATGAAGTTAATTCCTTAAAGGTCAAAAGGTTCCAATAGTTGAATCCATTACTAGGATCCATCCACTCTAGTTGTCATTCATCCATCTCATTAACACATCTTATAAGAATGGGAGAAATGGTAAGCATTCCTGAAGATTATTAACCAAAAGTATCCTACCATCAAGATCTTTGTGGTAATCCTTCTTCTAGAATATTGGCCCTCACAAAGACCCTTGTGAACATCTTGGACGACTCTCAATTGATCTGCATCAAGTACATACCATCGTACCTAGCCATTAGCACAAACCTTATAGAGGTTGTCCCCAATCTCTATGTAATGTTTAACCTAGTAAAGAAACTATTATTTCTTCTTATGATCCCATTCAGTAGGAGTTTCCTGTGTGAGTAGATATGATAGGAATTCATCATACCAATTTGTGCCTTGGTGCATGAACATCAGTTGCCTTAGCAAGGAGAAGTTCATTTGGAAATTGGTCAGATAAGGGCTCTTCATCAGCCTTGCTTTCCCATCTTAACTAAGATAAATGATCTACAACTACATTCTTAATCCCTTTTCTATCCATCATTGTAATATCAAACTCTTGTAATATCATCAACCACCATATCACATAAGGGCTTATCGCTAGCTTGTTCATCAAGAAGCATATTGCATTGTGATTAATGTGCACAAAAATTGGGTATCTAAGCACATAGTACTTGAGTTTTTCTAAAGCATACACCATTTCCATGGATTCCTTTTCTATGGTGATGTAATTGAGTGGTGCACCCACAATGCTCCTACTTGCACATATAGTATGGGTATTTTTAATCATCCATTTGTGTTAGTATCACTTCCAATGCATAGTTGGATGCATTTGTCATGATTTGGAAAGGTTTGGAATAATCATGAATACTTAAAATGGATATTTCTACAAGATTTTGTTTCAAGTTTTGGAATTCCTATTCACATTTTCTAATCCATTCAAAGGTTGCATCCTTCTTGGCGAACTCCACCAGTGATTTGGTAATTTTAAAGAAGTTTTCAATGAAATGCCTATAATAACCAATATGAACAAGGAATGATCTTATATCTTTGAAAATTTGAGATTGTCTAGTTATTCCTTGGATAATCCTTATCTTTTTAGGGTTTACCTCGATTCCTTCTTAAAATTCTATGCCTGAAAACAATGTCATCTTGGACCATCAAGTGGCTTTTCTACCAATTGAGATGTGAGTATGTCTCCACATACCATTTTAGTACCTACTCAAGATAGCCTAGTGCTTGTTCAAAATTAGTGCCATAGGTGGAGAAGTCATCTATGAAGACCTCCTCACCACTACCAATTTGTTGCTAAAATATGCTTAGAACTAAGTGTTGGAAGGTTGTAGGGATATTATATAGGCCAAAGGGCATCTTCTTGTATGAGAAAGTACTAAGGGACTTGTGAAAGTTGTTTTGGCCTAGTCTTCTAGAGAAATTTTTATTTGGTTATACCCATTGTACTCATCTAGAAAATTTTAATAATTATGCTCTATAATTGTATCCACCACTTGGTTCACAAATGAAAATCGAAGATCTTTAAACATAGCCACATTTAACAACCTAAAGTCTATCCAAACTCTCCATTGTCCCTCTCTCTTTGGCATAATAATGAGTGAGCTTACCCACTCACTATTCATCATCAAATAGATGAATCCTTCTTTGAGAATTTTTTTAACTTCATTCTTTATAACTTACTTTAATTTTGGATTCAACCTTCATTGTAGCTACCTCTTGGATTTTATAGTGGAATTTTTATAGATTTGATGTTGGCATATGAATGGATGTATTTATGTTAAGTTATCATATAAATTAGCAAAGGTTGTTGGTCATTTGTTTACTACTTTTAGTATCTTCTCCTTTTGTTCCTTAGTAAGGTTGGCATTGATTATTACAGGTTTTCCATTATCAAGAAATACATATTCCACAATTATTGGTAAAGAATTAAATTTCAAGGGCTCTTGTCTAGAATTATCATAAATTTCCAACTCTCCCCAATCCATTTCCTCTTCTTCCTTGTATTTTGCTTTGAATATTTAGTTCTAAAGTTGTTCCATTTCATCCATTTTATCAATATAAGCATTTGAAAGGATTTTAGCTAGTTTCATGCATACTATTGAACTAGAGCTATTATCTATTATTAGCCACTAGGTACCCTCTTATTTTGTGGTTGTTGCATATAGGAACCTTTGGACATTTGTTATTTTAGCACACTTTTTACATGTTATGATGAATGTACTCTTTATAGCTCATATTTTTTGCACACAATGACACCTTATGTCACTGTACATGATGTAAAGAACCCTCTTCTTCTAAACCTTTCCAAATGCATTTTCCTAAGGAGAGATCTTTGATTTTTAGCTTGGCGTTAATTGTTCTTAACCAAGCCCTTCTCATGATAATTAGAAAGTCCCCCTTACAATTGTTCACATGTATAACCAAGAAATATACTGAATAGGACCATCTGCAAATGGTAATCATAATATCCTCCACCAATCCCAAGGAAATGGTGATGGATTTATCAATAAGCTATAACGTGATGTTACATTTTTTTAAAGTGGAGGTAGATTCCAAGTTTTATACATTTCTTAGGAAACTAAGTTCACCATAGAACTTGAGTATAGTAAATTTTTACACACATCATTTCTTGCAATTTGCAAATAAATTAGACTTTCAAGATAAGATCATTTCTTGGGAAGATGTCTCATCTTTATCTAGTTTGTGACTACATGAGTTAACATGATAGTGTGTACATTTTGGGATCTTTGGTTTGAAGGTGGCTCAACAATGATTTCAGGGGTATTTTGAGAAGGATTAGCAGCCACAAATACTTGTAAGAGTTTAGATATACTATTGGGTCTAAAGAAAGCCCTTTTTCAAGGCTTACACTTAGAACTACTTGAATTATTATTTGAATGTAAGTTCACAGCCAGCACAACATTACATTGCTGAGGCTATAATGGTATCTCACTTTGCATAGGTGGTGCATGTGACAAAGGAGTGAAATTATGAGGTGCAAAGTGTTGTGGTGAGTAATGAGGAGTGTATGGGGAAGGAGATTTAGCTTGTGAATTAGTAGGTCTATAATATTCATGGAAGTAGTAATGATTGGAAAAACATGTCTTGTAGAGCCACAAGGAGATACACATTACTGGACACAGTATCCATACGAGTTTGGTTGGCGGTAAGGATACTGCTGACTTGGTGGTAGCATCCCCCAAAACTATGGGTTTTTTCATTAATGATAATGATCTTGAGGTTGAGGTGGCACTCCACTCAAATAATACTATTGCTGGTATAATTGTTACCAATAATTACCTTGTGAATAATACAATCTTTTGAGTGGTTGTCCTTTTGCAAATTTTGGGTTCATAGCATAGACCCTAGATTCTTATAGGTGTGATAGTATAAGACAACATCCCTTTGGATGTTCATATTGGTAGATGTTACATCCTTCTTCTTCTATTTTAAAATAGGACCCCTTATTAACCATCACAACCTTACCTTTCTAATGATAGTAATTCTTCCATGCATCCTTTCTTCTCCTTCTATCTTTATCTCTATGCCCTTACTCTATTTTTTCCTTTACAATTTTTAAAGTAGTTTGGGACTTCTCATTTGAGTCCTACATTTTTTCTGCCTTAGTCAATACCTTTGTGATAGATTTTTAAATTAGCAAGATTTTTCTTTATACAACTTCTTTCAATGGTGCTTCCTCCTCAAGATCATAGAGACATATGTCCCTTTTGCAAATGAATTGGTCTCTATTATACTCCTCTACACTTTCTCGCTTTTTTAGTTCTCCTTCTTTAGCCATTTGATCAATAAACCTTTGGATCCGATGGACCCTCATTTCTAATAATCTTCCTTGGGCATAAACCCCAAGAGTCTCTTTGGTTTTATTTTTTAGCCTATTTATCACATGGTGAAGTCATTCCCTTTAAGAGAAACCATGGCATGAGCATTAGTGTAAAAGAGAGTAATACCTATCCAAGACTAGATCAAGGGATTCATGATTACTTTATTTTCACCCTTGAATTTGCTTTCCCAAGTTAGACATCCTGGAGTACATTTGATATTTATTGTTAAATAGTTCCAACATTGTACTCCATCTACAGATAGATTCCAACTCTAAGGACTAATTCCAACTCGCAGCCTCTTTGATGAGTATCTTAGGAACCATTTTGAGTTTCTGCCACTCATTCTCATGGCTCTGCAAGATACGCACATCATGAAAGACTTAAAAATGATGTTGTGAATTAACATTGTATCCTCTTTCAAACTTAGAGATGTTATTCATATCAAGATGTTTGTTTTGGCTATTTCTTTTATGCCTAGTGAAAATATGAACTACCTTTGAGATGTTTATCATGCTTCTTGTAACAAGTAGTGGCTCATCATAGTCATCATATTCATGGTGGCCCTTATTATGGCCATGTCTCCTATGATGTAGCCTACTATGCCTTCTTTCCTGATGATGTTCCTCCTCTTCTTGCCATTGTCTATGCTCTCTCCTCCCATCTCTGTGATGGAGCCTTCTATCATCTTCATCTTAGTCTTCATTATTCCTCCTTTGGTCTCAGTCATGTTCCCCCTTATTAGAGTTTGACAATGAGGAAGATGGTGAGGGTGGAGAACTATGAGAGTTGTGTTGGCTCATCCTCCTGCTTTGCTCCCTTGGTTCCCTTGGTGAATGGTTGGGGGACATTAACCTTGAGATTCCCCTATTTTTGGAACTAGTTCTCCCCTTACCTTGGTTGCTTTTCCAAGTTTGAATGTAACCATTGATAATTCATGTTGTCCTCATCGAAGGGAGGAGAACCTTGGCATTGGGATCATCATGATGGAAAATCTAGGTCCTCCTTTTCTGATTGTGAAACTAGTGAGGTTAGAACCTTTTTGTCCTTGGAGGCTTCATGGTGTGCCTTAATGTATTTATCTTTTATGAGTTGGACCTCCATTAGTTGATAGTTCCTAGAAAGATGCTCCTTCATTTGGTAATCTAGGGCTATTAATTCAAGCCCTAGCTCCATGAGAGCTACCATGAATATTGAAGCAATAGAATGATTAGAGGCTAACACAACATTGTCCTCCAAGTCTCTCTAGTGTCACTATTCATCTTAATGGAGAATGAAAGTGAAGTCCAAATAATAAGGATCTATATGTGCATAGAAAACCTTTAGTTGTTGAGGTATCTCATCAAAATTTCTTCTAGGTTTGTCATGTTGCTAGTTAGAATCATTAGTAGGTTGTGAATCAACTCTGTGAGAAAAAGAAATCTTAGTTTGTTCTTATGTAATATGCTTCAAATAAAATATTATTATTATTTTCTAAGGATTAGATGTCACATTCGTATAATTACTTTATATGATCTTATTATCTAAAAACACTTAGCACACGTAGCTAAAATAGAGTCTTTGGCAATGATGCTAATGATTAGCAACAGGTATTCCCTATGCCCAACCATACAAATCATAAGTGTTTACACATCATCTATTTGAATTATATGGGCTTTCTTTACCTAAGTGGCATATGTCCTTAGATAATAAAACATGTTGAGCATTTGTTTCAAATTTTTGTAAACATCCTAAATGTATACTAACACTACTAGGTTACTAAGTGTTTGCTGTTGGGCATACCTTGTATGCACTACTATGATTACCAAGAATTAGTATATTATGCTTGAAGTGGTCATACTCACGTTACTTATGAATTAGAATATTAAATGCTTAAGTGAAATAAATTAAATTACATTTAAATTAGAATGCTGGATTGCATTTAAATTAGAATGCTGGAAAGTAAACTTAAACGAATCCAAGTGCTACAATGGAGAGAAGAGATCTTGATTTTATTGTCATCCAAAAAACTATCTCTAGGTACATATTGTACTTGAATAAAATTCTATATAATCACTTCAATCCATGCTGTGGGTACTTAGAGAAAAAATTTTGCTAACTCCTATTGGAGAAAACTGCAAGAGTTTGGCTAAAGGATTGACCAATGGTGCAATGAATGTGGGTAGTGTGCATACATATATAGGTTTTAGGAGGATCAACGTTGACGTAGATACGCCAATGGATCCTGAGATGCATTGACGAGGCTACATCAACTCAGTTATTGATGCTTCATCAACCTTCCTATCTAATATTGTTGGATGGGCTTTTAGATGTTTGAAGTCACTCAATATCCATTGCAACTCTCTATGTTTGAAAGAGTGTATGCTTCAAAGATGTTGCTTCTTTCAAGTGGAAGAGAGGGTAGGAAACCATGCCTTGTTGATGGATCAAAGGCAATTTCCCTTTTGAACAAGGGTCAAAGAAGCATGGAGATCCTTTTGGATTTCATGCTACTTAAACCATCATCTAGAACTGCATGGGCACTGATTCCTTGTGAACCTCATTATAAAGGTATGTAGGCTTGCAAAGGAGCTTTACCTTTGATGCTTGGGCCACTGCCCTCTCTTTAAAGTAATTCTTAGGACTAGCTGCATTAATATAGGAACATGTTTTAGTTCTTGTAGGGGAACGATGTGTTGAGTGCTTATTACATGTGTGTGTGCATGTGCCTTATTAGTTTGGTTGTGTAATTAATGCTTATGGTAACTCAAGCATCTATAACCATTAACTAACAAGTATGTGCTCTATGTTGTAAAAATGTATGTTGAGATAAAAGCGTAGTCCACCTTAAGTCCATCCTCTTCTATTATTACTTTCAAGAACTCTTAAGTGATATCGAAAGATGTTATCCTAAGACAACACTGTTATAAGGAATCTATGGAATACTTGCAAATGAAAAATGGTAGCACAAGTAAGAAAGTGATGGGGTAGACTATAAAAATTTTCCCACAAAAATCTTAAAAGTTGTGGGAACATATAAATCGTAGACTTACTTTGAGGAACCAAACAAGATATTACAACTCAACAACCCACACAGACTTGGATTCAAAACACAACATACACATTGTGGATAGTGTTGTTGCTTTGGCCTTGGCATTAGGTTGTGCCAAGGCCAGTACATAAAGAAATCCATGCTAATAGCCAACCAACTACACTATAATTAACTTAAACCATCCAAGCTAGACAAATCCTAGTACATACTCCCAAGCATGAGGATCTGGATGATAATTGTAAACATTAATAAAAAAGATAAAGGCTCGCCTAGATGGGTTTAGATGCTATGAGAATGATTATACTAATTTAGCAGCCTGAGATGAGTACAATGGTTGCAATAGACAAGCCACGACTAAAACTAAAGAGTACATTCCCTTCTTATTCTCTGGCACATCCTTGGCCACCCACAACACTGTTCTCCTTGTCATACACCCCTAAAAACTCACAAACTATCATTTTCATTACCACATAAAATGTCATGTCAATCAAATGATACAATTTAAAGTATAAATATGATTTAAGTCATTTTTGTTTACAAATGAATAGGTGTATATAGCCATCCAAGTTATGCCAATGCAATTGTGATGATGCATGGGGGTGAGTTACGAGTGGCATCCCTACTCGATAGATCAAGTGTTGATGTATAAATTTTGGTTGCACCAACATCTGGAGAAAACTCGTTTGAGTAGACTATTGCCTAGGGTGCCTCTCCTATGGGTACGAAAACCCAAGAATAGTCTCAACTAAAAAGGGCCATGTAACGTTTTAAAATAGTAAATCAAACTAGAAAATCAAGGAATTTGAAAAACTATCTTTGAAATTGAACAATAGTGTTGAGTTCTAAGACCTAATGCAAATACAATAGTTAACTACAAAAAATTATATTTTCCCTAGTCCCTGATACTATTGCTAAATCGTGTTGTTCAGCTATAATAGACACTGATGCAGCCAACACTGCTCGTAACCATCAGGAGAGAGAGAGAGAAAACACATGCCTCGTCATTGCCTACCACACAACCTACCATTGGTGGCAGAAAACCTAGGGAGGTCACGTTTTGTAGCTTCATAATTATCAAAGAAAAACAAAATCCTGCTGCAGTCATTGCAATGTCGCTGTGTCAATAATGGAACTATTGTTGAGGGGTCATTGTTGATGCATTCATGTTGGGTCACAATGGAGAGAGAAAGATGCATAGCATTAGGAGGTCACCTATCACCATCACATGTTGCACTATTTTTGCTAAAAAAGAGTGAGCACATCTGTCATGCCATTGCATGCCTCTGACGACGGGCTCTATCTACTACAACGAAAACAATGTAACACATGATGATGGGAGGTGACCTCCTAACGCGATGCATCTTTCTCTCTCCACTGCAGTCCAACGCAAATGCATCAATAGTGACACCTCAACAACAGCCCCATTATTGACACAATGATGTTGCAATGACTGCAGTATGATTCTCTTTTTCTTCAGCAACAACGAAGCTACAACATGTAGCCTCCTTGAGTTTTCTACCACCAATGATAGGTTGCATGGTAGGCAATGATGAGGCACATGGTATATATATATCTCTCTCTATAGCTATGAGTAGCGTTGGCTGTGATAGTGTCTACTATGGCTTAGCAACACAATCAATGAGGATCAAGAAAAAGTTAATTTTTTGTAGTTAACTACTGTATTTGCATTAAGTCTTAGAATTTAACATTGTTGTTCAATTTCAAAGATAGTTTTTCAAATTTCCCAATTTTCGAATTACTATTTTAAAATGTTACATGGCCCTCTCCAGTTAAGATTATTCTCGAGTTTTTATACCCATGTGGGGAGCACCTTAAGAAATAGTCTCTTTAAATGAGTTTTTTCCTAGGTGTTGGTGTGACCAAAATTTATACATCAACACCTTTTTAGCACTAGAAGGAGGGTAGGGACCTCTTGGGCCAAGGCACGTGCAATGGCCAAAATTTCTGTGCAATGTATCAGTAGTTACAAGCACCGACGAGCGATCTATCTCCTCTCCTCTCATTGTAACTAGCGTGTCACGTGCAGTAGATGGTAGCTAAGTGCACGTCAATGCATGGCGGCAATGGCAGATGCGCATGCGTAGACTGTAGACATCAGTGACAAGCGCAGGCATTAGCAATAGTGGCGACGCAAGCTTCCTATTAGCAACAAGTGCAATAGGGAGCAAATGCAATAGCATCCCTATCTCCCTTCCCTCTCAAATCGGTGAACCAACAAGCAGTAGGTGGTAGTAAATTTTTGCTGCACATCTACAACAACAAAAATAGCGAGATGCACATGTGCAGAAGGGATACCACCTACAGCCTCCTCTCTCTTACAATAGCAGGGTTCTCTTTTCTTCCCTAGCAACATAGCAAGCATGCCAACAGTGTGCAAATATGCTCCATCTCTCTTCACCACATGACATGATAGAAGCACATGGTAGTGCAGAGCAGGCAACAGTGACATCCCTCTCTTTTTCTCCCTCTTCAGGTGATGGTCGCAGTTTTCCTACCCTACAATGTGTACCATCAACAATGATAAATCAATGGCACCAGCAAGATGAAGGAAAATTTATTTTTAGTTATTTATTATATTCTTAAATTCAAGACAATTATTCAATTTAAATTCATGATTTTTCAATTTGATTTACTATTTTAAAACATCACATAGCCTTCTCGAGCTGAGATTATTTCTGGGTTTCCATACCATATAGGAAATACCTTAGGTAGTAGTCTACTCAAATGAGTTTTTCTTTTGATATTGGTGTGTTCAAAATTTATGCATCAACACCTTTTTGACACTAAAAGGAAAGCCATTTTTCCAACCTTTTGTTTTCCAATATTAGTTTTTCTTACCATTTTTCTTATACTTGTTTTGTTTTCAGATCTTATTTCAGAACTTGTTGAATGTTTTCCGTTAAAAAAATATTTGTTTTTAGCCCTTGTCTTCAAATTTTTTTTTAATTTTCAAGCCCCTTTATTTTCCGATCCCAAAATTTTATTTCCTAAAAATTTTTGAATCTCATCATCCATTTCTAATCCTTTTTAAGAAAAATCCTTATTTTCCAATCCCATTTTTAGATTTGTGTTTTGGCAAGGTGGTCTTATTTAATTATTCAATTTTATTTTATTTTTTAAAAAAATTCATTTTCTTATTTTCCTTTTAAATTTTATAAATATTGCAATTTCATGTATTTATTTTTTAAAAAAACTATTTTTTAAAAAAATAGCATATTTAAGTGTTTTTTTTTTGTTTTGTCAAAAATAAATTTTATTATTGTAATATTTCTTTTCCTTTTATTTAATTTTATAGCTTTATTTTAACATTTATATTCTGTAATTTTTCATTTTATGAGTGAACTTACCTCTACCCCTAACTAACCAGTTACCCATTACTTTACATTAAGGAAACGATGAGCTTCATGTTTCCCAAGTTCTATTCTTAGGAGAACTTGGACTAGGATTGCAGCTTTCTTATCGCATCTTAAAAGGTGGAGCCTCCTCTCTCTTGTTAGTGGATGATGGTTGATAAGCTGTGGTTGACAAGGACCTCTCGAGCCAGGGCACATGCAACAACCAAGGGTTCTAGGCAGCGTGTCAAGAATTGTAGGCATTAGTGGGTGATCTATCTCCTCTCATCCCATTGTAACCAGTGTCGAGTGATGGAAACTAGTCTCACATTGATGCATGGCGGTAGTGGCAGACGTGCATGCATAGACTATAGACATTAGTGGTAGGTGTGGGCATTGGCAACATTGGCAACACAGGCTTCCTGTCAATAGCAGGTGCAACAAGAAGCAGACACAACAACATCCATCTCTCCCTCCCCTCTCATGATAACGAAGTAGCAGATGGAAGGTGGTAGTCGATTATTACTATGCATTTGCAGTAATGTAGACAGCGTGATGCACATGCATGAAAGGAACAACACCTACAACTTCCTCTCTCTTCCAATAGCAGGTTTCTCTTTTCTTCTCCAGTAGTGTAACAAAAGCGCGAATAGCATGCAAATTTTCTCCCTCTCTCTCCACCACATGGCACAACAAAAGCATGTGGTAGTGCAAAGCAAGTAGCAATGGCATCCCTCTCTCTCTTCCTCTTCAAGTGGTGGCCGCAATTTTCTTGCCCAACAGTGAGTACCACCAGCAATGACGAACCGATGGTACCAATGGGACCAGGGAAAATTTATTTTTTTAGTTACTTATTGTATTTTTGAATTTAAGACAATCATTAAATTTAAATTCTTAATTTTTTAGTTTGGTTTACTATTCTAAAATGTCACATAACCTTCTCCAGTTGAGACTATTTCTAGGTTTTCGTACCTATACGAGATGCACCTTAAGCAGTAGTCTCCTCAAACAAGTTTTTCCCTCAATATTGATGCATCCAAAATTTATGCATCAACAGTAAGTTATGAATGGCATCCTCGATCAGTAGAGGAGGTCGTGTTCTACCTACCAGAGCTCCTCCACAATAGTTCTCCTATCATCTACCAACATAGCAAAACATCGCACTTTAACTTGCTGCCCATGTACGCCAACTAAAATTTCTAATTTGGCTTTATCTTATCTACCAAGCTATCATTTTTCATTTAGTAAGCCATCAAATATGCTAAGAGACTGACTCACAAGAAACGTTTGGATATGCAAAATACCACGTCAATCATTCTCTCACTATTCTAGTCTCAAGTAATTCAAATACGTAGTGCCCTCAAAACAGCAACCATTGCTAGCAATGCACTTGCTACCAACCATTGAAGTGTCATAATAGAAGCATTTTGATTGAGAATCCTCAAAAATACATCAGCAAATATTCTTATAATCAAAAACCACACTTAAATCAACTTGCCACACATCAATTACTATTCTGGTAATCTTCCCCTTCATGCTATCTCTTGTAGTGTTTTAGAAGGTGGCCATGTTGCTATGGAAATTTTCCTGTAATGGTACTGGTACCCTACCAACATGATTCTTTATGATTTCCTATCGAATGTTGCTTTCTTTGAGTTCTTTTTCTCAAGATTGTCAAGTAACATAGATAGTGAAGATGGAAATGAGAAAATTCTTGGAAACTCAAAATTAGTAGTTCCAACTTTTAATCAAGCATAGTAATGTTTGGAGAGCTTAGACTTGGCAACTTTTTTTTGTGTTGTTGTTTCAATGTGAGCCCTTAATGTTACAAGTAAAAATGAAAAGTTGCAGGGAATGTACACCATTCCCTATGAAACTTCAACAAAAAAGGTGGCATGCTTAGTCGATTTTGCACGATGCAAGGTTAGGACTAAAAATGGTAAGTTATAGTGAATCTTTTTCATGTCCTCCACAACTCCGATGTTCCCCCTACAACTTCTACAGAAAAGGTGGCTATGCCAAGAGGAGTCTCTGCCATGATTTAGTTTCTCAGCAAAATGGTCCTCCACAACATTTGCAATTTCATGACTTAAATTTTTAGTCCATGGATTTCTACAAATGAAAAAACAGTCACTTATTCATGTGAAACAATAGATAACCATGGATATCAACCACTATGTCATAGCCTCCATAACCACTTGGAAGCACACACAGCTCATCCACTTGTAGGAACAAGCTAAAAATGTAGAATTTCCGATGCTACTCAAAGTTCTCTTCAATTTGACATTGAGCAAGGAAGTGGAGAATCTAGGGCATTAGTTCATAAAATTTAGTGTAGGATTCATGTCCCTTCTCGTGAAACTTTCAAGCCCTAGGCACTACAAGTCTCTGCAAGCCAAGGCCAAGATGCTAAAGGTTGTGAAGGTAATCATACAACAAAAATGTTGGAATCAAATAACAGATTGATCGGGCGATAAGAGATACATACAATGCTGAAGTCCAGTCCTTTTTCCTTCAAAGATTCCTCTGAACACACCATGATGTCATTTCTTCCTTTGCTTATTTTGCACAACTTTCCAATGCTACAAGTATTACAAATTTCAGAAGAAAGGCCCAGTGCAAGGACAAAATTTTATATGAAAAAGTGTTCAAATCTCATCTTCTGGGCAATCTGATGATCATATCCATCAATCTTGAAGTCAGCAAGGCCATGTTTCAAAATGATGGCAAGCTATTCATTCTATTGTATCCAAAATCCATCAACGAGCTAATGGGCAAATCCTCCATCCTAATGCTTAGCAACGATGTCTAGAAAAAGCTCCATGAACTCATCACAGTCTTTCTCAAGTCAACAAAACTCAAGTAGTCCCGTGTAGCCCATAGCAAGATCGCATTGACCCTAGGTGTTGGCTATACATACGATGTCGTAAGGACCTTTACATTTTTTTTCTTATGTTTTGCTTTATTTTATTTTCAATCCTTAGTGGCGTCACCCAAAATTTTATGCCAATCAGCAATTATTCTAATATTTTATTTTGTTTTGTTTCATTTCATTTTTCGGTTCACAATCTTGATTTTATTGGTATGGTATCTAATTAACTACCTACATTTCAGTTCTCTTAGGGGTAGTTATGTACCGTTTTGGGTAGTACATTCTAATGAAACATCTAATATTCTCTATTTTCCTTTCATAGTGGTTTAGCTTTCACTTTGGTGGGTTTGATGTGCAGGTTTCAATAGAAGGAGAATAGGCATAAGGTTGTTATTCCTAGTCACTTGCACTAATATTATATTAAATTTAAAAGAAATTGAAAAACAATAAAAAAGATAGAGTTACCCTAAGGAAAACCTTCAAGGTGAAAAACCCCAATAAAAAATCAGCTCTTGGACCGTTAGCAGCACAACTTCAAAAGATTGAAGCTCAAGGAGAATTTACAAAGGAAGGGAGATGATTCTCAAGCTTATGCTTTAAATAAAAAAATATAATGCTTTCAATGCTCCCTTTGAGCTCCTTATATATTGTCATGGAACCCAAAATTAAAAAAGGATAAGGTAATTTATTTTGGTGGGGATAAGTATGGGACCAATTATAACATAGACAAAAATAATAATATAATAGGATAGGGCAAAAATATCCAAAGAAAATCAAGGAAGATTGCCTTCATAGACCCTTACAATTTTAAAATTTTCTCTCTTGAAGGTAAAGTTACTTTAAAGAATAGTCCAAACCATTTTTAGGAAATCAGGTTAGAAGAAGACCAAATGCTAATTGGCACTAGAGAAACTTTTTAACAAGAGTTGACTTAGTGAGTAAATCTGTAGGATTTGCTTTAGATGAAATTTTATTCAAAAGAATCCTTTGCTTTTTAATTTCCTTTTGTATATAGTGATATTATATTTCAATGTGCTTCGTTTGAGCATGAAAGGTTGGATTCTTGGATATGCTTATGATACTTTGGCTATCATAGCCAATATTAATTAGAGTATGAGTGATGCCAAATTCAACTATTAGCCTTTGGAGTCATGTAGCCTCTCTACATGCTAAGTTAGCAGTAACATATTTAGCTTTAGTGGTAGACTAAGCAACACAAGTTTGTTTCTAACTTTTCCAAGAAATAACATCACCAAAAAGATTAAACACATATCGACTAGTAGATTTTGTGCTATCAATATCACCACCCCAATTTGCATCAACAAAGCCATGAAGTCCATTAGAATCATTTTTATAACAAATCCCATATGATGAGCGGTTAGGTAGCCCTACATCCAACCATACGAATCACAAAGAATTCATGTGCAATCTGGTTGAATTCCATGTACTTTATAGTTTTTGGTGCATTAGTCTTCTAGGTAGTGAACCTTGCCATAAGGTCATTCATTGTCTTCCCGATTACACTTGTGAAGTACAAAGGTATGGTTAAGGGAAATCAAGACATATGATTTTTATCATTTTATATTTTATGTTCTTTGGTGCTTTGAATAGAAAGGTAAAGTAATTTAATGACTAATCTAAATTAACTAAATAACTACTTTCTAACTAATCCTAACATAAGCATTCAGTCCCACTTTCCATACACACCCTGAACCCACATATTCACTACTGGGTTACCAAGTGCTATGCCATTGGGTGCACTAAGTAATAATGCTACTAGGATTCCCAAGTGAATACATGTTATGCTCGAAGTAATCGTACTTATGTATTTAATCTAGCTAGCTTATCTTGCTTAATTAGCTTAATTACTAGAAAACATTAAATAACTAATTAAAAGCATTAAATGTATAAATAAATATCTAAACTATCCAAGATGTTGCAAGGTTTATCAAGAAGCTCGTCTTTATTGTCGTACATACTATCATGCTCAAGTACAACAATGCTTGAATAAAGATCTATACACTCAATGACTCTTGCTGCAAGCACTTGAAAGAGATATTTTAACTTTCAAATGAACAAACTGCAAAAGCTCTACTACTATTATGAATCTAATGCCATAAATGTGTCTGGTGAGCATGTATTTATAGCAAAACATGAACGATGTGTCGACGGGGCCACATTAACGTAGCAAACAATGCATCAACAGGGCCTAGTCAATAAGGCTACGTCAATAAGGCCTTGTTAATGTAGCCAATCGTGATCCATCATACCCCCATGACTAAATAAAAACTTTTCCTTGAGTTTCTTTACAAAATTGTGAAGGTAGGGGATTATTGACTGACTCTTAACAAAACAAGGCAAACTGACTTGACAAAACTGAGTGCCCGAGTGTATAGATCAACACATTACAAAAATTGTGGTGTTCATAACACAAAATTGAACACCATGACATGATTTTTCAAAGTTTGACGGCACTTTCTTTAATGACATGAAGTTAGTGGAGAAGGTTAGATAGTCTCAAGTAGTGGTGGCTTTTGAGGCTTTGAGGAACCTTCACCAGCTTCAGGCATGTGCGATGGCTAAGGTGCCTGTGGCTATCCTACTACTACTACAACTTCTGGTGAGAGGCAAAAGATATCTAGTAATGCCTTCATTTTCTCCTCTTTACTCCTAGGATCGTGCACCATTCATGCAGCTTCACTAATGTGGGCAGGAACTAGCACATCCCAAGGACAGGGAATCGTTGTAAATAGTTCCTTAGCATTAATAAACCAAGTAGCAAATTGTTTGCAATTGATGTCAAATGCCTTAATTATGTCTTTCAGCTCCTGGTAAACATTCATCCTCTTGGTCAAGTTCTTGACAATTTATCATTGATCTATAAATCATGCCCTGAGAACTTCGAGTTCAGCATTTACTATCTCAAGCATTTTCTTGCTGTCTTTATGGTGCTTGAACTCAACCTTATATAACAAGTACAAGCTAGCCACTTAATTTTCAAATTCTAAACGCAACTATCCAACAATCAACATCACCAAGTTTGCATAGTGGAGATTGGCCAATTCCATTTATTCTGTCATTTCTTTAGTTTGCAACTACTTCAAGCAAATCTCTGCTTTATTATAGGCATCAATCTCATTAATGATGGGCTACCACACTTATCTTCCTTGCTGGAGGATCACATTCACTTTTGCCTTAGCTAGTTGAATGTTCTTCCTGTTCACTTTCTTCTGCAAGCCAACCTAGTCTCTATAATGATTCTTAGCTCTTTCAAATTTCAAAGCTTCATTTTTCCAGGTGACAATCTCAATGGTAAAATTCTAGCATAAGGCTTGGACTTCCTCCATAGACAGATTTCAATTCTCCACAGTCAATTTCCTTAACTTAGTGTTTACCTTGGCAAGCTGCTCCTACTATTGATCAATGAATTCTTGCATATGTTGTTTTTGTGCATCAACATTACGCAGACGATAATTTTCAGTGGTTAATGATTCATTTTCTTAGTATATCTGAACTAAGTCCTTTTGAACTAAGTAGGTTTTTGCTTCTACTATGGACTAGTTGAAAATGGTCATAACTGTTTCTTCCTCATGTTGTTTTAGTTATTTTTGAAGCTGTTGAAAAGCTTCATCTCTAGTGATTATTGGGCTAAGGAGTGCAGGATTAGCAAAATGGACACACAGTTCAGCAACTTCTACAACCAAGTGTTGGTTCTGTGCTTGGGCCATTTCAAGTTGCCTTTCCAAGATGATGCACTTATCCTTTGTTTCCAGCAGCTTCTACTAATTTGTGGTGATGTTGTCTAGAAAATCAAAGATATCTAGAATTAGTTTTCCAATCCCTACTAGTCAATCCAGCAATTCTTTGTGCTAAGCTACATTCAATCTTCTGTTGATCATGCCTGTGAATGTCTATACATCTTGAAGTGCAGATACGTCTAGTATAGACACCACAAGTGCATTAAGCGCTTTAGCGATTTGATCTGCGACTACTTCACTAGTGGTCTCCTACCCTTGGTGCTACATCACCAATACAGTTGCCCCCTTTCCTTCCTCCAAATGCACCAAAAAGAAGGTGGCATTCCCAAAGATTTCTGGGAATAAATAATGTTGAGATAAGAACACTATCACCTCTTGGGTAATAGGATTTGTTCTTGCGGGCAACTACATTCTTTGGGCAGAGAATATTAGCCCACCTCTTTCCATCTGGCTAATTGTCTAAGCCACCTCATTAAGGTGACTCATCATTGGTTGATGTATAGATGGGTTTGCATCACTCATTCCTGCACATTGCTCTTGCTCACACAAGAGTTGCTCTTAGAGTTTGCACAAGCACTCAATGGCTACATAGGCCTCAAGCATTGTTTTTTGAGTAGGTGGTGGAGGTGGCAACTACTACTCCCCTTCTTTAGTCATGGCAGGTATCTTATCCTTCATTATTTCAAACCATGAGGCAATGGGAGCATGCTCGATCATGTCATTTACATAGTGGATTATCCTTGTCCTTTTATAAACTTTTCAAATGAGGCATGGAAAAGGTAGAATTTTCCTTCCACGTTCATTTTCTTTGAAGTGCTTCTTCATCTCTAAATAGATCAATTGTGGAAGGTTTGCTATAAATATCCCACTTAAAGCAACACATGCTTGGGCAGAAAAGGCAGTCACCTTGCTGGGCCTCACTGTTGGATTGAGATGGTAGGCTACTATTTTGAAGTATATCTATTCCACCAGTGTGAGAGCATCGAACTCCTTACGATCGACCTCATAACACTACTGGGTCCACTCCTTTTTAGCCTCAAGGTTAGCTTGTGTTGATAGTTCTACCAGTTGTGTCCTAGTATTAGGCAATTCCAATGCTTGTGCGATAGCTTCAGCCAAGTAGGACACTTGAATATCCTTGATTTTCACTATGGAGCCTAGCCTTTTATTATTCCAAAAGAGATATGTCTCTCCCATGTACCACTTCCTACTGGAAGTGATGACTGGCCACATGGGAGAGGTTTATAATTATGTTCTCACCTCTACTATAGCATGCTCTAAAAATGGCCCAAAGTTTAGTTCCTAGAGAACTGAGCATTGGATATCAGAGGGCTTGATGATGTCAAGGTAGACTTGTGTTAGTGTGACTTCAAGCCTTGGTATGGGTCCTGGTGCTTCCTCTCGCTACAATTGTTCTATTGGCACTTCTTCTTTGGGAATTTGTTGAACAGATTCCACTTCGGGCTCCTCTCAAAGAGGTCCTGTTGCATGGGTTCCCTTTGGTGACTCTTGGGCTTATTCTTGTTAGCCCCTTCCAATTCTAGGTCATTTCTCTCTTAGTTGAGAGGGTCCTCCCTCCTACGGTCATTTTGATCTTAGCAGCATCTGTAATCACAACATGACCATAGGTTAGCAATTGTTGTGTAAAATGAAACAATTAGGATACCTTATCTCCTTAGGATAGTTACACTTGTCCAAGTTGTGATTATGGCTAATTTAATCAATTTTAACCATTATTTTATTAATTTTTTAATATTAACAAGTCATTTCGGAGGGTGTTGGAACAATTAACTCTCAAAATTTGATGGTTTCATATCATTGTATTCATTAACCCTTTGGTGGAGTTAGAAAAATTTTCAAAAAAATTCATTAGAAACCTTAAGATTTGCAACTTCCACGATGAAGAGCTTACCTCTGGTAACTGCAAGATCAAAGAATAGAGTAATTTGGACAAATGATTGGAAAGTTATGGGCTTTGAAAAATGTCAAAAACTCTCCTCGTGTTGTGAAGCAAATGTCAAAAAATTGCAAAGTATGTGGCACTATATATAGATTTTTTGACATGTGTCGATGAGGCCTCATCGATGCAGCTATTGACCACTGTAAACTTTGGTTGACTTTGGTCAAACTTTCAAAATACAAAGAGTTTTTGAGTGAAATTGAAATCAAGTGGAAGCTCAAAAGGCCACGAACAAGATGAAAATAGTAGAAGAGGGTACTGGAGTTTCAAAAAATTTAGAAGATTGAGAAAATGATGTGGAGAATAAATATTATGGAGGTCTAAGGAGCACTTTATGGGATACACAATGGAATATGTGAAGGATAGGATTGTAACAGTGTTGAAGGTAAGGAACTTAAGTAACCAAGCCAAAAGATATGCAAGTGGGTCCTCCCCATAATAGGCAAATGACCTTTTTACACTTGCATAACCTCAACTAAGGAGCCTGTGGGCCCCATAGTTCATTAATGGTCATAAAAAGTTAATGACCAACTCGGAAGAATCTATCTAAGAATTCTAACACATCAAACTAAGACATCGAGTATAACATAGAAATTGGCAATGAGGTGAGTTATGGTAGCATAGATGGATGACTGAGAAGGTGGGATGGAATCCCAAATTGAGGCCATAAGAAGTCCCTTATGGAGTTTTTGTTTAAAGTGACCTAAGAAGATCCATCCTTAGTCTAGACCAAAACCAACCTTTTTCAGTGACTTCGCATTGCCACTCTAAGATCGATATACCCATTGAAGACACAATAGTGCTCCCACAAAACAACCATCATTCCATAAAGAGAAGAAAAGAGTAGGAAGTAAGAGAGGGCCTTAGTTAGAGAGGATCTTCAAGCATAGGTGCATGTCTTTCTAGTCCCATAACCAGTGCTTGTAGCCTATTTATTTATCTAAGGGGTGTGCTTTGAATTCCTATCATTTTTTTTTCTTTTTTTCTGTTTTTGAATTTTTGGATGGAAACCATACCATGCGAAGACTTTATTTGACTTCCTATTAGTGGTTGGAATGGAATGGTAAGAAGTTCTCAAAAAACACTCAAGCACTCAAGTAAGTAGAAGAGTACAAAGAGTATTGATCCCCTTGAAGTTACACCCTATACAAACCTTTGAATCCTTTTCAATTCCAAAAATTACCAAAGTCACCAATTGATGGAAATTTTCTTTAATGAAAGAGACCTTAAACTCCCAGAACAAGGAAATCCATAGAGTTTGTTGGATGGATGGATGACGTGGACTCACTACTTGTACCATGAAAAATAAACCATGTCATAGTCATCACACATCAAAATTCAAAAATAGAAATCAAACATTGACAATCATAACATTAAGCACAGACCATTATTAGTAAACAACAATAGTGGCATTGTGTCCTAAGCTAATAAAGCATTTTTATTAGCAAAAATAATGAAAATTCATAGTCAAACAAAATAAAGTGAAATATATATAAGAAAGTGTAAATTAATCAAGAAAGGTAAAATATACTAACAATGTTGTAAAATAAAAAATTTCAGAAAATTAATAGAACAAAAAACTAAAGAAAAATGGAAAAATCAACAAAGCGTAAAACAAAAAGTGAAAGACTAAGGAGCCATGTGGATGGTTATCATGAATGACCATCTCCCTGACAATTGAGTTGGAAGGAGGAGATCTGAAAAATTGAACATGGTTGTTCATCTATTGAGGTGGTATTTTCATTGGCTTATCTTGGTTTTAGGAAAGGTTTCACTTGTTGGATGTTGATCAAGTGCTTTTTATTTAGGCTCTCAGGCTTGTAGATTAACATGGCCCTAGAGGAAAATGTTTGATCAATTATATAAGGTCATTTTCACAATGTTTGGAACTTTGTCTTCTAGGGTACGTGTGTGGGGTTCCAGTAGAGAACCTTATCTCCTAGTTGAAATTTCACTTTCTATATTTTGAGGCCATGACCTTGCTTGTTAAAGACCTTGTGCACCTCATTCAAAGATAGGGCCACTAATTGATTTTCATCTAGCACATTAAGGTTGATTAGTCTTTCTTTCTGTGCTAAACTTAGGTCAAGATTCAAATCATAGGTTGTTGAGAGTGTATGGAGCTCAGATTGAATCAAGAGCACTAGAAGCTTTTTGTACACTAGCTCATAGGAATAGCCAATAGGAAGTTTCCATGTTGAGCAGTAGAACTAGAGGGCACTGTTGAGTTTTGTACTCTAATCCTTCCTATATTTGCTGATGGTCCTTGTTAGGATCTTTTTGATCTCCCTGTTGGTTACCTGTACTTGACTATTGGCTTGGGGGTGATAGGGTGTTATTAATTTATGTTCAACCCCTAAGCATTATATCAACTTTCTAAAAGTATCACCTATGAAATAAGTTTAATTATTAAAAATTAGTGCATGTGGCACCCCAAACCTATTTACAACATTTTGTTATATAAATCTAGCAATAGTGGATGATGTATAATTAGTGACGGCTACTACTTTTGCCAATTTGGTGTAGTAATTGATTGTTATGATGATATATGCCTTTTCATTGGGCATGGATGTTATGGAACCCATGAAGGCAATGCCCCATATGTTAAAGGGATCTAGTGATTGAATTCACTGTTAAGGACCTTCCATTCAAGCAATAATCCCACCATCTCTTTTATAGCATTCATAAGATCAGACAAACTAGTGAGCATCCCTAAAGATTATAGGCCAATAGTATCTTACCCTTAAGATTTTTATGGTCGTGCATCTCCCTGCATAGTGGCCTCTACAAGGCCCTTTGTGAGCATCTTGGAGAATGCGCAGTTGATCTTCATCAAGGACACACCAATGAATCAAGCCATCGGTACACACCTTGTAGAGGTGTTCATGGATTTCTATGAAGTATTTAGCCTAATGAAGAAATTGTTGATTCTTTCTAAAGTCAAGACCTTCTAGCATCTCCTGAGTGAGAAGATAGATAAGGATGCCATTGTACCATGTTGGTTCTATGGGCACTTGGTCATTTATTGCTCCTATAAAGAGGAGTTTGTCTAGGAACTGATCAAAGAGCAAGCTCTCCTCCTCTTTATTATCCCATCCTAATTAAGAGAGGTGGTCAATGATGACATTCTTAGTCCCTTTCTGATCTACCAGTGTGAGATCAAATTCCTACAAGATCATGAGCCACCATATGATACAGGGAAGCAGATGCCACTGTGGTCCATGTGCACAAATACTTTATAACCAAGAACATAGTGGTTGAATTTTTAAAGAGCATACATCACTGCTATTAATTCTTTCTCTATGATGGTCTAATTCAGCTGTGCACCTACAATGCTTCAGCTGACACAATGGATGTAATATGGACATTTTTTATTATCCAACTGCGTAAGCACTGCTTCCAAAGCATAATTAGATGCATCCATCATTATGTGAAATGGTTTGGACCAATCTAGTGCCTATAGAATTGGAGTTTCTATGAATTTTTTTCTTCAATTGTTGGAATGCATGTTCGCACTCCTTAGTCCAAATGAATGGAGCATCTTTCTTCATAAGCTTGACCAATGACTTTGCGATCTTAGAGAAATTTTCTATGAATTTTCGGTAGTATCTAGTATGTCCAAAGAATGATCAAACATCTTTAACTATCTTTGGTTAGCGAGTTATTCCTTGGATGACCCTTATCTTCTTCGAGTCTACCTCAATCCCTTCTTATGAAATTCGGTGCCCTAATACTAGGCCTTCTTGGACCATTAGATGGCTTTTCTACCAATTGAGCCTAAGGTCTATTTTAACACATCTTTTTAGAACTTAACTCAAGGTAATCCAAGGCTTGCTTAAATGTAGCACCGTAAGTAGAGAAGTCATCAATGAAGACTTCTACCTTGCTACCAATATGTTGTTGGAAAATACTAAGGACTAAGTGTTGAAATGTTGCAAGGGCATTACATAGAGTGAATGGCATCTTACAATATGCAAAAGTCCCCCAGGGATTTGTGAATGTTGTCTTGGCCTAATCTTCTAACGTAATTTGGATTTGGTTATAGCCACTATAACCATCCAAGAAGCTAAAATAATGATTCCTAGAGATAGTTTCCAACACTTAGTTCACAAATGGCAATGAAAAATGATCTTTAAATGTTTCCATGTTCAATAGCCTAAAGTTGATGTAGACCCATCACTTGCCATCTTTCTTTGGCACAATTACGAGTGGGCTAACCCACTCACTATCTATGATGGGATAGATAAACCCCACCTTGAGGAGTTGCTCTATTTTCTGCTTGATGATCTACTTCAATTTAGGGTTTAGCCATCTCTGCGACTGCCTTCTTGGCTTCATGGTTAGGTTAGTGTAAATGTGATATTAGCATGTCCTTGGATCAATTCCAGTTAGCTCAAGATATGACCAAGCAAAGGCTATTGACCACTTGTTAACCACTTATAATAACTTTTCTTTTTGTTTAGGAGCAAGTTTGGCATTAATTATGACCAGATTTCCATTGTTTAAAAATACATACTCTATGTCAATTAGTAGAGTTTTAACTCTAAGGGCTTCTACTTGAAGTTATCAGGGATTTCCAACTCTTCCCAATAGGTATCATCATCTTCATCATCAAAGAGTTGGTGATGAACTTGCTCAAGTTCATCCATACTTTCAACATAAGCACATGTTAAGCTCTCAATTGGTTCTATGCATAATGTGCTACTATCTGAGTTAGCTTTCAGCCATTGGGTACCCTTCTATTTTGTGGCTACTACATGCACACTGATTGCATGCTTTAATATATGTACTTTTGATGGACCAAATATTTTGCATGCAATTGCACCCATTATCGTTGTACATGATGCATGGAATACACTTTTTCTCTAGCATTCCAAATTCATTTTCCTTGGAGATTTCCAAGAAGAGGTCCCTTATGCCCTTACGTGCATCAACCATGCTTAACCATGCTCTTCCCATAATGATGGGGAAGTTACCTTTGTAATTTTTGACCTTGATCACCAAAAAATTGACAGGATAGAAGCACCCACTAACTATGATCACAATGTCCTCCACTAACCCTAAAAGGGCAGTGATTGATTGGTCTACCAATTCTAAATTGATGTTGCTCTTCTTGAGAGGTGATAGGTTCTAGGCTTCTTACATGTCATAGGAGATGAGATTAACACTGGAACTAGAATCAAGAAGAGCCTTGCATGGATCATGTTCAACAATCTACAAGTAAATGAGTGGACTTCTTGGATCAGATCTTTTCATGGGAATATTACCAGCCTTGATCTAATCAAAAACAACATGAGTTAACATCATAGTGTAGATTTGAGGCAACATTTGGTTTGAAGAACACTTGTAGGTGTTTGATGCAGAGGATGAGGGTGTTGGGGATGCAAGGCAACCAACCACATTAGGTTATGAAGGTTTGGAAGGACTGTTGAGTTGGAAAAAGAGTTATTTCCTGGATTAATTATCTAAACCACTCGATGAAAAAATTGGTTATGAATGTACAACCCTCGTAGCATTTTGTTACTACGGTTGTCGAGGAATTTCTCCCTACATGAATGGGGCATAAGATAACTAGGTTAAGGGTGGAGGGATATGTGCAAACAAATGTGGAGGGTGGTATGGATATGTGTTCTCTCCTTGAGTAAATGGTGAATGTGTTCAGTGATACTCTAGAGGGTAATAGTGATGTTGAAATGAGGCATGGTTTGCAAAACTTCTTAGAGAAATGGGTTGCTGAACATAGTACCCATATGGATTTGGTTGCATATAGGGGTACTGTTATCTTGGCAATGGCATTCGTCAGGCTTGTGGTTGGTGCCACTATTGGTATTGCTCATATGGTTGTGGTGAAGCGTCACTTGGATAATAAGCTTGTTGTTGCTAGTGGAATTACCTTGAGGATAAGGTAATCATCTAGGTGCTTGCCTATGTGCTAGTTGAGGATTTAATGCGTACACCCCAAACTCTTGTAAGTGTGACACTATAGGGCAACATCCCTTTGAATGTTCATATTGACAAATGTCACAACCAATATCATCTTCAAAATTTGTCTCCACAACTTCTTCTACTGCGACAACCTTGCCCTTACCTCTCTGGTAGGCATGTTCAACTTCTTTTCATCTCCTTCATTCATGATCATTATTTTGTTCTTTGGATGCTTTAGCAATCTTCATAGCAGTTTGAAATTTTTCGTCCAAAAAGTCCCATAATTTATCAACCTTTTTTGAAATGTCAAAAACAAATTTTTGAATAGGCAAGGTTTTCTTGTTCACCACTTCATCAAGTGGTGACTCCTGCTTGTCACAAAATTAGGCCTCCCTTTTTCTTATAGAAAGGTTCCTATTATACTCTTCTGCACTTTTCCTTTTTTACAACTCACCTTCTTCTTTCGCTACCTACTCTATAAGCCTTTGGATTTATGAGCTCTTAATTCAAACAGTCTCTCGTGGGCATAAACCCCAAGAGCTTTTCTAGTTTCTACTCTAAGCCCATCTATGATGTGATGGACCTACTCCCCTTGAGAATAACCATGGCTAGGGCATCAATGTAAGAGTGAATAATATTTGGCCATGGTAGCATCCAAGGGTTCATGTGTTTCTTCTTTCCAACCTTGGATTTGCCTTCTCAAGTTAGACACTCTAGAGTACATCTAGTGTTTATCATTAAATAATTCTAACATGGTACTCCATCAGCAAATGGATTCTAGCTCCAAGGACCAGTACTAGCTTTCAGCTTGGGGAAGAGCTTGAGTTTCTGCTAATCATTTTCAATGTTCTGTAAGGCACAAACACCATAGAAAGCTTGTAGATGTGTTTATGGATTAAAATTATATCCCCCCTCAAATCTTAGGATATTGTTCATATCTAAGTGCTTAATCTAACTATCCTTTACATGCCTAGTTGGAATCTTATTGCCTCTACAATGTTAAGCATGCTTTGAGTCACCAATAGAGGTTCATCATCATCATTATTGCATTATCTTCAATGATGTCCTCTGTTACCCCAATGTTCTTGGTAGGATTTACGATCATTGTTGTCTCGTTGATTACCTTCATCATGATTATTTCTCTAACAGCTTCTATTAGGACTAGATGATGAAGAGGAATGTTCATAATCAGATGAAGATGATCAAGAGGAAGGTGGACCACCACCATCTCTTCGCTCATTATGACCACCATTCTTAGATCCCTTGCCATTGTGATGTTTACCCAAGTCCCTGCCTTGAATAGCACTTTTTATTAAACATGGTTTATGAATAGTAGATCGCAGGTTCAAGGTCACACCCTCATCACCAACAACAGAGGGTGGAGAATCTTCATGTTGGGAATCCTTAGCGGGAGGATCCACATTGTCATCTTGGTTTAGCAAGAACAAAGGGTTAGTGAAGTGTTTTCCCTTCATAAACTCATGGTGCTTCGCTTGGTGTTGATCTCTCCTACGTTGTGTTTCAGTGGGATGGTAGTCTCAAGTGTCATAACCATTCACAATGTACTCTTCGTGAAGATCTAGGATACCCAACTTTTTAAGAGTTTGAAAGAGCATCCTTGGCACAGATTGATCAAGGGACAATACGATGTTTCCCTCCATGTCACGCCATAGCAGCTGCTCATCTTGGTGTAGGATGAAGGTGAAGTCCAGTACATACTCATCTAGATAAGTATATACCACTTTGCACTCTTATGGAACCAACAGTTTAACATCTTCATGCCTATGGAAAGAAGACATTTTGCAAAATAAATAAAATTATCAATGTGCTTAGTGGTTATATGTTGTGTGAGAGTGATGTTGACCTTGAGTTCGTCCAATCATATTAATAATGATCACTAATCCTCGATAGCACACGTTCAACAAACAAAGTCCCTAGTAACAACACCAATGATGAGTGGTGAGGTACCCCTACACCCAACCATACAAATCACAAAGCGTTCATGCATGATTTAGTCGAGTTCCGTGAACTTTATAGTTTTCGGTGCACTAGTCTTCTAGGCAATGAACCTTGCCCTAAGATCATTCGTTGTCTTCCCAGTTACACTTGTAAAGTACAAAGGTATGGTTAAGTGAAATCGGGGCATACGTTTTTTATTATTTTATATTTTATGTTCTTTGGTTCTTTGAAGAGAGAGATAAAGTAATTTAATGACTAATCTAAATTAACTAACTAACGGCTCTCTAACTAACCCTAATATAAGCATCTCGCCCCACTTTTTGTACATGTCCTGAACCCACGTATCCACTGTTGGGTTACCAAGCACTACACCATTGGGCTTACTAAACAATAACACTATTGAGATTACCAAGTGAATACGTGTTATGCTCGAAGCGGTCGTACTTATCTCACTTATGTACTTATATTACCAAGTGAATACGTACTTATGTATTTAATCTATCTAGCTTATCTCACTTAATTAGCTTAATTACTGGAAAAAATTAAATAACTAACTAAAAGCCTTAAATGCATAAATAAATATCTAAACTATCCAAAATGCTGCAAGGTTTATCAAGAAGCTCATCTTTATTATTGTACACACTGTCATGCTCAAGTACAACAATGTTCAAATAAAGATCCATACACTTAATGACTTCTGCTGTAGGCACTCAGGAGAAATATTCTAACTTCCAAATGAACAAACTACAAGAGCTCTGCTACTACTATGAATCTGATGCCATAAATGCAGTTACTGAGCACATATTTATGGTAAAAAATGGACCCTGCGTCAACGGGGCTGCATCGATGCAGCAAATAATGTGTCGACGGGGCCACATCAACAAGGCCTTGTTGATGCAGCCAACTGTGACCCATCACGATAATTTAAAGTACCACGAAGATATTGGAAGACTCGCTTCACCACAACCCAATGTTGTTTCCCTATATTAGACATATACCTGCTAAGTTTTCCAACAATGTAAGCAATATCAAGTCTAGTAGAGACCATTGCATACATTAAATTACCGATAGCACTAGCATATGGAATTTTAACCATGAGTTTTTTTTCTTCACTTGTCTTTAGACATTGTTCAATTGAAATTTTAATACTAGTTTCACAGGCTGTAGTCACAAGCTTGCAATTATGCATATTAAATCCTTTTAAAATGTTTGCAACATATGCAAACTATCCAAGCCAAAGCTTTTTATTAGGCCTTTTCCTTTTAATTTCCATGCCCAAAATTTTTTGTGTAGCACCAAGATCTTTCATCTTAAATTGAGAACATAGATGAAGTTTTAACTCCTAAATATCATGTATGTTATTACCTAATATTAACGTGTCATTGACATATAGTAGTAAGATAACACATTTGTCACTTGTATTTTTAACATACATACAGGTGTCTCCAACACTTCTAACGAAGCCAAGATTTATCATGTGGTTATTCAATTTTTTATTCCACATCTTTGGTGCTTGTTTGAGCTCATATAGTGATTTTAATAATCAACACACCATATGCTCTTTTCCTTTACTTTCATATCCTTTAGGTTGAAGCATATATATTTCTTCCTCAAGATCATCATTGAGAAATGTTGTTTTCACATCCATTTATTCAAGTTCAAGATCATAAATAGCTGTGATAGCCCACAATGATCTTATGGATGTTAATTTTACTACTGGAGAGAAGATTTCATCATAATCAATCCCCTTTCTTTGAGAAAATCCTTTAGCAACAAGTCATGCTTTGTATTGATTCTCAAATTTTATTCTATACACCCATTTATTTCCAATGGGTTTTCTCTCTAATGAAAGCTCAGTTAATTCCCAAGTTTTATTTTTGTGAATTGATAACATTCCAGCATCCATTGCCTATTTCGACTTTGCATGTTGCATAGATGAACATGCCTCATCATATGTTGATGTCAAATTATTTTCAATAAATAGGACATATTCTTCTAGATGTGAGGGTAATTTTCTTATACATGTTAAACATGTTAATAGCTCATCTTCGCTAAAAGTAATTTCTCCCTTTTCATGTTGGTTCCTCCTCATTTACCATGCAAACAATGATGACACAAATCCAAGGAATCTTTTCAAAGTTTAAATTTACCTTGCTTGTAAAGTTTCTTAAGTCTATTTTCACCAAGATGTCCCATTCTTTTATGCCACAAATGAATACTTGATTAAATCAATAACTGCTAATGCACTTAATTTCTACTTTAATGTCTTAGCTTCTAATTTATACAACTTGCATGTTTTAATTTCAGAAGCCAAAACAAATAAATCATGCAGTATTGAACATTTTCCATTTCCAAAGATAACAATTAATCTTACATCATCCAATACACTTACAGATAAAAGATTTTTAGTAAGTGTTGGAACATGACGTACATTGGGAATTGATTTAACTACTCCATTTTTAAACTGAATCTTTACCTTTTCATAACCTATAACTTTGCATAAACCATCATTACCCAACCTTACCATTTTGAGATCAGATGATGTATACTCACTGAATCAATCAACGTATGAAGTGTAGTGATGAGATGCACCCAAGTCCACATACCATGAATACGTATTAGCATTATCAGAAGATGAGACAACATACAAATCTCCATTTCGAGCAAGAGGGCCTTGATCACTTTTTGGTACATTACTCTCTTTGCCCTTTTTCAAAGGAACTTTACAATCTTTATTTATATGACCAACTTTACCACAATTCCAACATTTAGGTGGCTTCTTTACAATTTTTTTAGGCTTATTCTTAAATTGAGGCCTCTTAACAAACTTTGGCTTTACATCATTTTTCATAAATAATACATCATTTTGAGGAGTAAAAGTTTTCCTTCTTGCTTCCTCAAATAACAACTAACCAACAATATTATCAAAAATAAAGTTGATAGATGTATTACTTACAACCATCACAAATGTCTCCCATGAATCTGGAAGTGTGCGATCTTTCCTATCCATTTTTACACCCCCACTAGATTGCAACTGATGGACCAGTGTATTAAATACATTCAAGTGTTTTGCAATGGCAATACCTTCAACCATTTTACAATCATAAAATCATTTTTTCAATAACTTATTGCTTAGGAACTTCGTTTGATACAAAGTTTGCAATTTATCCCATAAATCTTTAGTAGAAGAAACATTGGAAACATTAAGCAATACTAAATCTGAAAGACATAAATGAATTGTACTTATCACCTTCAGGTTCAACTTTTCCCACTCTTCATCAAACATCTTATTTGGCTTTACACCCGAAATTGCACTGTGCTCGTCCTTTTCAACAAAGAGAGCCTCCATCTTAATCTTCCATAATTCATAGTTCGACCCATTAAATTTTTCAATTTCAACTTCGAACAAAGAGTTGGTCATAATTTTTCCTTGCAATTACTTGACAAAATAATACTGGTGCATGAAACCTCACTCTAATACTAATTGTTATTCCCAATCGCTTACATGAATTTTTTTAAAATTTAATATAATATTGGTGCAAGTGACTGGGAATAACAAAGGTGGGGCAACAAGGAATGAAGGGGAGGAAAAATAAGAACTCATAAAACTTCCCCACAATCCAAAGAGAGGGGGGGCTAGGGAAAAGGAGAGAAGATCTTTGTAGTTTTATTTGCTTGAAACCACAAATGTACATAGCCTAAAGCTGCCATCAAACTCAAAAAAAGACCGTAATCCCATTTAGTAATTCCCTACCTAGTCCTTTCATTTTTTATTTTATTTTTTGGATGAGTTTAGGTTCCCTCAAATTGAAGAAGAGGATCTTAAGCTATGGGTTGTATTTGAATAAGTAGTTCTTTTTCTTTTTTGGCTTACCAACGGTCCAACAATTCGAGCACAAGGATCGCTTGGAAAAGGTTTATCAACTGGAGGTGCAAGCTAGGAAACTACTCTAGCAGGCTTCAAAGCTAGCAGAGAATGAGGTAAGTGTTGTGTTCTTTCTTGTTTAGCTTCCCTTGTTCTTTTTGAATTGTAAACTTCAATTGTCATTTCAAATTGAATTGCAAGTCTTGATTTTCATTTTAAACTGAGTTTTGTATGGTTTTGTAACTTCACTAGAAGTCAATTTCATGTAAATATTTGATAATATAGTTTTTATTTCAGGTACAAATCATTTGTTATGTCATTTCAATGCTATTTTCTTTAAATTCCAATTATTTTCTTCCTAGATTCTATTACTGTTACCATTCAAATACTAAGTTTAATTTTAAAACTCTGCTCTTTTAAAATTATGGACATTATTAAATGTAATGGTCTCTGTTTGTTAAAACACCACGTTAACCTTACCAGGTAAGACGATTCCCAAGTTTTTGTACTCGTACCATTCCCAAGTTTTTGTACTCATACGAGAGGCACCTTAGCAATAGTCTCTTAAAATGAGTTTTTCAATGGTGTCATTGCGTGACCCATATTTACGCATCAATACCATTATGATGCATTGGTCCTATGAATCTTTCATACATGAGCCAACTTTCTGATTCATTGTAATGGACGTTGTATGCTTACAAATATAAAGATTTTCAAGCATGGGCCAGAAAAGATTAAAAATAAAATGAAAAATGAAAAATAAAACCGATATAGCTACAATATCATTATAAAGAAGAAGAATATTGGGAGAGAGACACATTTTGGCAACATAACAAGATAGTTCAATGCATTTGTTTAAATGTAGCCATAGCACATATTAACACTCCAGCTAAGGATAATGCATTAAACATTGCCCAGGAATTCCACAGCTAAAATTCACATAACTAGGGTATTCAAAATGAGATACATATATTTTCATTCACCACTGTGCGTGATATTTTGACATCTTCCTTGTATTTGTAAATGTTTTTCTGATTTTCTTAGCTAATTATATCATGAATGCAACATAGATTACTTAAAAGCTTATTCAAAATATTGACACCAATATAGTGCTTCGATAAACTAATAGCTCCTGAAGATGATAAAAGCATGATCATGTCACGGTTACCCTGGGATTCATTTAACAGCCCATAAGGTAGATGGCTGCCTAGGTTCAAATCATCCTAATGAGACATCGATTACAGCTGCCTTTGAAGGCAAACAACAAAAAGTTTGCTCTCTGTAGCCTGCACCTTATTTTATGATACAGAAGATAATAATAACAATCCAAAGCAACCAAATTTAAAGAGGCAAACCAAATTTGCCAGTTGCATATGCATTCAAACAGTAGAAGATGCCTACCAGGTCTGAAAATCTTGACATGGATTTATAAACGAAGGCAGAAATCGGCATGTGCAGGACACGGAATATTCAAACATAATCCAACAGCTTGAAATAAATAGTGACATAGAGCAATAAGGAACCTAAAGCAAGGATGTGCTGCCAGAACAAGAGGGAGCAAGCTTCTTTGGTACCATAATTCCGAAGATCAGCCACTGCACCCAGCAAGATAGCAGTAGGCGTAGTGTAATGCAGCAGAAGCACGAACACATACATCTGATCCGGCGGAGAAACGATATGCAATTTCAATGCCAAACCCACAACAAGGATGCCAAGCAGGGGAAGCAGAAGAAGCCTGGCCACAACTATTCCAACAGTAGTCCTCATTCCCAGCTCCGACTTGCTGGGAACCTGGGACAGCAGCCCTCCGAGAACGAGCATGACAGAAGGCACCATTGCAGCATCCATCATTCTGAGGCTGTCGGTGATGAAGTGAATCGGTGAATCCTCATTGAACACGAAGGTCTGCAAATGGGGAACGATACCCACGATTATGGCCAACAGAGACGCAATCGTGGGCGGTTGCAGAACATACTGAATGGGGGTTCGCTCTGCAACGATCCGGATCTTTCTCACCATGGACGGCTCAGTGAGGCACCTGATGGAACTGGTGTCCTCATGCGGAAGCTCACGGCTCGACGACACAGTTCCGAAAGTCCGGGCAATGAAAGGCGTTTTGCAGTGCTCTGTTTCCTTATTATGCATTCCGGGCCACTCTGCTTCCAAAAGCAGAGAACTGCTCTCAGATCTCAGCGTTACCGTTTCTTGAGCCGAATTTGGATCTGCTGCATCCGCGCCGCTCTGCAACTCCTCCGCTTCTTCGTCCGGAAGAATTTCGTAGAATTCCACCGGCGGTTCCATCATGTGGTACACCAGTGTGTAGACGAGTATGACTGCAACCCACTGCGCGAACGAAATGTAGGCCACTCCATTGGTATTGCACTTGGGCCCGAACGGCTGGTCGTCGCTGCGGCAAACAGAATTGATCATGGCCAGAGGCAGATTTCCTGTGTTGCCGAATCCCGTCATGATCACGGTGAATCTGAAATACTGCGGCGGGGGCTTGCAGATGAGGGCAACTGCGTAGCCCAGCATGCAGCCCAGGATTGTGCTCACGATCACGTTCACCGGGATGAACCACCAGATCTTCATGTTTTGCAGGGACACGGATTTGCCCAGGTCTGTGAAGATCAGGCATGGCAGAAACAGGGCGAAAACCAGTTTGCTGAGCAGCTTGAAAGTTTCCCGAGGCACCAGTTTGAACCTGGGGTGTGTTAGAATCAGCCCTACGCCCGTCAGGCAGAGCAGCTTCAGCACAGGTATCACGGAGCTCAGCAAACTGTGGTGGCGTACGTCCTTCACTTCGGCAAACAAAGAGAAATCCATCTCTTGTTGCCGATTCTTCTCTCAAATTTCCTTGAACTGTTACAGATCTTCGTGACACCGTTAGGGATGACAACCCTTCAGTTTTCTTCCTTTACCCATCTCCCAATTTCGTTACACACTTTCAATCAAGTCCAATTTCTATATATTCTCTTAGTCAAGTTTGTTTTAATGTTGTTTAAATTTGAAACGAAAATCTATATATTCTCTTAGTCAAGTTTGTTTTAATGTTTATTGTGTTTTTGAAACATTAATCTTTCTTAAATTTGAATAGGACAACAATAGAACAAACTTGACCACGAAAAGATAGGACAACAATAAAACAAACTTGACCAAGGTGTAATGAAATTCGGTGGTAGGTAAAGGAAGAAAGGATAGATAAATGATTCTATTTTATAAATCTTGCTTCCTTATCCAAGAGCCAAGCTTAATTAACTTAATCTTCACGAAAGGCCAACCCATGTGGTGCAAAACTGATGGATGAGAGCTTGACAGGAGGTGTATTTTGTTGGCACCCTCAACAAAATGAAAAAATCTATTCTGCACACCCTCAAGTCAAGTCACAAATCTATTCTGCACACCCTCAAGGCAAGTCACATCAAATTAAATGGAAGAATCAGACCATTGGGCGAGAGGAGCGTATTTTGTCATCACCAAATTAAATGCGATATTAAATGCGAGACTGAGATACTGTGGGTGTATTTTGTGGAGACCGTTAACCAAATGAAAAAATCTATTGTGAACACGCTCAAGTTAAACATGATCAGATGAGACGCGAGACTGATGGGTGAGGGGGGGTGTACTAAGAAGAAACAAAAGAAAGCCGTCTCTGTTAGGTAGAGGCAGGCAGGCAGGCAGGCTCAAGGCCGCTGGCCCAGAGCAGCGTCAAGATGGCGGCGCCCATAGCATGCACACCCACAAATCCCAATCCCAATCCTACCCACCCCACCGTCTGTGCCGCTGTCGTGCGTGACGGTGTCCACGAGGGAGGGAGGGAGGGATTCCCGGTGGTCTTGGCACGATGCGCACCGGCAAAGCAAACCAACTCCTGCAGCACAACGTCCAACACGTAAACATCGTGCAGGCAGCCCTTAGCGGAAGTCGTTTCTGCGGCCAATACCGCCCGTGAATCCAACGTGGCAGAGCCGTGCATAGACAGGATTTGAATGCGCGAGGTCGCCGCATCGTTCTGGCTGTCACCACCGAATGCTTGCCGCCTAACTTCATATTTCGAAATTTACAACCTAATTAATATTACTGTTTATTCATGCGCCTGCATGCATGCATGCCATGCCTGCCACGGTTTCGTATCTGCTCTGCCTCTATTTGATGAAGGATGAGGTTCCTGACAGCAATGTGGTTGTCTGCTTGTGGCCATACATATGGCATTAGTTGAGGATAGCTGAGAGGGCGGTTGGTGCTTTAGAGCCCGGTTATAAGCCTCCCATCATGTACCCATTTTTTTGTTTGCCGAGAAACACAGCACCTCCAAAAATCCGCTCTGATGTACGCCTACCTTAGACTTCTCACGAAAGTTTACTTCTTTTTCTATTTATTTTCGTTGCATCTTAAATTCACTGCATTTTAGTTTCTTGAGAAATTCTATCTGCCATGTATACACAATTTAAACCTATTACAATGCTACAATGATTTTCTCCTTTAATATTACCTATTTCACTTGTATTTGTATTCTCTAGGATAAGGTGCCAAAAAGGGGCAAAACATTCTCACAATGTTCCTATGGGTCTATTTCATGATTCTATTTAAGTATAGCACTATTCACTATTTGTTAATAAAATAGATTAATATGCTTACATGGTTTTGGACATCATCACTTTTATTTAAGTTTCATGCCTATAATTAATATACATGATTATGTTGAGTAGGTTTTATACATGATTATGTTGAGTAGGTTTTATAAAATTGGAAGAATATGCTAAAAACACAATGGCTAGCATCAGGGTGTTGGGGGTTGGGGATGACTCTATGTACCAAAGTTATTTCAAGTAGACTATGCTTTACATGGGTTGCTTAAATTATGCTTTCACACTATACTTAGATAAGAACATTAGCCAAGGTTCACACTAACCACTAAAATCTTTTAAAACTCAAATTGTCAAAAAAAATGGTGGTATATATTTGTGACAACAAACATTAAATGATTTATATGAGTTGTTGAAAAACAAAAACGTGTAAAACAAAAATCGAAAAAGAACTTAGGACCCCATATGATCAGCATAGGTGGCCATCTCCCCCATGACTGAGTTGTAAGGGAGAGATCCGAAATAACGAACGTCGATTTGAATTTCTTAGAAGTGCCCCACTTCTCCCAATTGATAATCTTAGATTGAGGGATGGAAGTTGGCGACGTTCACATTCCAATGTGTCTATGCCTTCATTGTTGGCATGGGTTTCCTCAGTTCGTTCCATGCATATTTGT
>MNCI01006256.1:2032-26356 GCA_015680685.1 Gnetum montanum
GATCCACATGAGTGTTTTATTCATAGACGAGATTACTTACAAAAAATGTAAAAAGAAAAAAATACTAAAAAGACAAAAAGACAAAAAGATAAAACAAGAAGCTGAAAAATGAAAAACTGGAAAACAAAAATTAAAAAATTAAAGAAAATGAAAAAATATTTATTAATCTTGCTTGTTATTAAAATGGGGGATATCCCTCATAACTAATCGGTTGAGGATGGCAAGGATTAATAAATGGAAGATGAGGATCCTTGCATGTTGGAAATATTCAGGCTTGGTCATATTTACCCCATCGGGGTTCACATACTTGATTATAATAAGCATAGTGGGGCAATTTGTATGATGTAGTCCCCGGATAACAAGTTGACCCACTATGATGTTGGTGACCATTAGATGGTATGCAAGGATCGGGATGTTACCTTCCATGATTGTGTTCATTGGGCCGTATGGTTGTTGGAGTGTTAGTTGGTGGCCCTGATGAAGTTACATGAGGCGTTGGATTCAAAGATAAGGGTACACCACAATGTTGGACTTGTGCTAGGTTGGAGGATGCAGTGGCCTTGGAATTGTGTTGTCCCTTCTTACGGTCATGTTTAAAGAAGGGACGCTTTGGATGTCGAGGAGGTCTCTCACTGGTATTGGAAGTAGTAGCACAAGTAATGTTCATGGGTTGTTGCGGTGGTGCAGACACCTTAGGAACAGTTGGTGGCAATGTAGAAGGAGGGAAAGGATGAGAATGTTGAAAATTAGGAGAAGTATAGGATGCAAAAGGTAGTGGTTGTGTTGGATGCATGGGTTGATAGTATGGAGGAGAATGGTAATGTGGTGAGATAAAGTGCATTGGCTCAGTTGGAGAAACAGGATGTTGAACAAGATAAGTGTTTGGATTCAGATGATACGAAGGGTGTCTCCAGTTTAGTGGTGGTCTCCCCCACGACTGGGATTGTTGCCACTATGATTGAACATAGTATCTCTGTACGAACTCTGGATGTAACATATTTTCCCAATGCTCAAGTAAATGTGACAATATTGGGCATTGGCCCTTGGGGTGATCGTACAGGCATATGTTACATTCGTACATATGATTGGCAGTTGAGCTCTTATTTTCCTTATCCCTACTTTTTGATTATCTAATATTTTGTCCTGTCTCTTGGGTTGTCAAAACTCTATCTCCAATAATGTTGATAAATTCTTCACACTTTTGATACGTCCATTCCAACATCTTATTAATCTTTGCCTCAACTTCTTCTAATGATTGTTGTATTGGCAAAGATCATTCTTTCTCCTTGTGATAGGTTGATTTCTCCTTTTTATGATCATGGACCTTTGTTAAGTTGAGATTTTGGTCCCATTGATGTTTTTCAACACTCTCCCATCTAGCTAATTCTCCTTCTTCTTTTGCTACCTGCCTAATAAGCTCTTGGACTTGATGGGTTTGTAGTTCATATAGTTGACCTTGGGCATAGATTCCTAAGGTTTCTTTGGTTGCATCATGAAGCCCATCAATGATATGATACATTAGCCTTTCCTCGGAAAACCCATGGCCTAGACAGTTATTTAACAATGCATAATATATTTCTAAGGCCATGTCCAAGGGTTCATGTTGTGCTTGTTTCCATCCTTGGATTTTTTTCCTCAAGGCTAACATTCCTGCGTAGGTTTGATATTTTTCGTTAAAGACTTCTACCATTATCGACCAACGTCGTATTGAATTTGGTTTTAACAATCTATACCATACTTTTGCTTGGTCAACGAGTGTCATAGAGAAGAGCTTAAGTTTTTGCCACCCGTTATCAATGTTATTCCATGTGCAAGCATCGTAGAAGGCTTGTAAATGTTGATACGAGTCTAAGTCATAGCCTCCTGAAAATTTAGGGAAGTTGTTTAAATTAAGCCTGGGTAGACGGCTCTCTTTACGATGCCTACATGAGATTCAAACAGCCTCTTGTATTTGTGTTAAGCTTGTAGTGGCTAGTGGGGGTTCATCGTCATCGGGTAAGTTAGGCTTTCGTGTGTTGGGATAACGTTGCTTTCGTTCATGTTTATAAGAAACCCCCACTTCAGGTTTTTTACTCCAATCTTCATCGTCATATAGTTCGTTGGTTCTCCAATGAACTTTCTTACTAAGTGTGCCATTGTTATAGTCTTGTAGGAGAGCCATGGTTATGAAGTTGTGTGTGAATTTATGTGTGACTTTTTATAATTATTTCTTTCTAAAAGATATATTGTTAAGTCCTTATACAACGACCTTGTATGATATAACTAATCTAGATAACTAGCACCATCCCCAACAACAGTGCCAATGATGAGTGGCGAGGTACCCCTACACTCATCATTACGAATACAAGCGTTACACGCGTGATCCGGTCGAACTCTGCAGATGGACTAGTTGTGGCATCTAGATAGTTAGCCTTTGGTCACAGTTCGATGTCTTCCCACCTGGACTAGTGTTCTCTTTGTCACGTATGGTTTAGTCCAAAGTGAGGTGTATGATGTGGTTCCTAATCTAATGCTACTCCTAAGGGCAATGGAAAGTAATATTATCTAAGCTAAGAGAGAAAGGGTGAGAGAGATTCTAACTAGCCTAAGTGCAATGAGCATCCGTTCCTTGACTATCCATACACATCTTAGACTTCGTGCACGACTACCACTGGGATTACCAAGCGGAGATCCTAGGTACACTACTGGGTTACCAAGTAGTCACACTTAAATGTTCGTAATCAAGTCGTACTCATTCTGCATTTTAACATAAGATAAGGGTGAGGAGATACTAACTAGGAAAGCAGTAAATAACAATTAAATAATTAATTAAACTAAGTGAATGCTACAATAATGAAGTAATCTCGATCTTTATTGCCGGTCATGTGCGTGCCCAAGTACGTCACACTCGAATAAAGGATGTCGTAAAATTACAATCACCACACTGCTGGCATACACTAGAAAATAATCCTATCTCTGGAGGGATAAAACTACCAGAGTTTCGCTAAGGGACTAAATCTAGATGCCTAAAACTGGGAAAGCCGCCTCTTATTTATAGAAATTGAGGTAGGCCCCGATATCGTGTACGTGATATCGCAGTTGCAATATCGTGGCCGTTGCAACAACAGGGCTGTGATATCATGGCTGCGATATCACAGCCAGCAAATTCATGACTCATCAATAATCTATATAATATTGGCAATTTCTATATCATTCTATGTCATAGATGAAAATAGATTATATATAAATTTGATGGAGAGGCTAATATGAAAATGCTTTATTGTATGCCTGGGTTTGGCCTAGGATGTGGAATCCTATTTTCATTTTTTACTCTTTTATCTCTCATTTTTCATAGTTTTTTTTACAGCAGCAAGTTTATAAATGTTGACTCTCCATTCTTATGTATGCTATTATTTTTGTAGCATAGATCATTCTATGGCTATCCTCTATTTCATTGAGATAAACTCTTCTTTTGGCATTGCCTCTAGCAAAGTTTGAGTGTTCGAGATTTAGTTAGAAATATCTCTTCTCACCTTCTTCAACAACCCAATAATTTATAGAATATGATATTGGCAATCTCCATCTTATTCTATGTCATAGATGAAATAAATCTGATGAAAAGGCTTGTCCTAAGCCCACGCCTGTAGAATCCTATTTTTTGTTCTTTAGTATATTCTCTCCCATTTTCAAAGATAGTTGTTTCACATTGTTTTACATTTTAAATGTTATAATTTATGGGTGCATCAGTGAATTACACGCGTTTGCGTTGAGCCTTTCCGAAGTCCATCCTGGGTATTTCGTAGACGATAAACAAAGCATGCGTTTGCGTGAGACAAATCCTGTTTTAAAAACCAGTGGAGCGATCGGCGTCCCCAAACTCGGCAACGAGGCGTCCACCCAGCCAAGTCAACCTTCCGCCGAACGCCACAAGCGCCATCTATGCTATTCATTTTCCAGGTCATGGTATTGAGGAATCCTTTAAAATTTCTCAGGAATGCTTACAAGTTACAAGCAACCATGAAAACCCGAAGAATATGGAAATATAAATAACACAAAATAGACAATCAGCCACCTGCACCTACAGTCTTGATGACCAAGCTAAGCAAGCAGGCCAATCTCAGAAATGGGTTGCAGGGTGGGCCTCCAATACGACCAAGAGCAGCTTCTGCTCCTCTGAATCACCATCATCATTGCCATGGATCCCTCACCAACTGCACCAGCATGGCTCTTTCGACGAGCAAGTATGGCTCCAGAAGAGGAGCGAAACGAAATTCCCAAGGAAGAAGGAGAAGGCTGAGCCCCCTGACGTTGAACATGCTGAAACTGAACAGAATCCATGGGCAGCAACAAATACAGCGACCCAACACGCAGATCGTCGTCTGCGCGCAGAGGATGTGCAGCAGCAGAAGCAGTAATGGAGGAAGAGGATCTCCTGCTGCTGCTGCTGCTGTGGCTGCGGCATCTTCTTCCTCCTCCTCCTCCTGCAGCTGCTGCTTTAATGGCGTCTGCCTTCACCAGCACGTGCTGTGGATGCTCCAGCATGACCTCCGCAGCCTTTAATGGCTGCCTCACCTCGTACTCCAACGTCTCGCCGTTGGGCTTCATCACCCTCACTCTGTTTATCTTCACCGCTGCGCTACTGCATGACACACAGCTCAAGTTCCCCATTCTTCTCCTTGCGCTACTGCACTACCAAATACGAAATTGAAACTCTACTACGTCTGGATCTATTCATCAGTAGAAATATAACTCTTGTGCTCGATCTGTCTGTAAATGTCTATATCCTCAAGTTCTATAAATTATAACAAGCGTTACCTTGCCGTTCAGACTACTGCGTGGATGAAATATTTTGCAGCATTGCAGCGTAGAATCCTATGCTGGGCTTACCTTGCGTCTGGCTTTTATAACGTGGCGTGAGCCTTGTAAAGAAAAGGCTTGGCTTCCACGGCTTGGATTTCCAGAATCTGGTGTCTTCCTTCGTCGCTGCTTCGCCCTTCGGACAGCACCCAAAAGAAAAAGGCAAGTTGTGGGTATTTCTGTTGATTTCGGTAAAGTACCGAATCCATGATATCTTGAAATTGCCTCATCTCTGCTGTTTGCCTAACGCGGCCAGAATTTTGAAGTGCTTGGCCGCCGTTTATGTCGCTGGAAGAGATTAGGTTTACTATTATTCTAATGATAAAAGACTAAAAGAGGAATTGGCAGCGCTATTGCGCTGGGTGGGTACAGTTGGGTGATTGATGATGAAATAAGGTTGTTGCATGTGGGCTTGTCCAATTTGAATGATAGACTACAACTGTGGCTGCTTGGGTTGATCTCATGATGCTGGGATTTTGATAATGCTTTGGGTTTGGATTTGGGTGGCGACAGTTTAGACATGACTAGTCAATGTTTTCCTGTTTCCTGGTATTTGCACAGATTCGTCCTTGTAGGGTACCATGTGCTTTGCAACTGGGCATATATAATACTGCTCGTCTCCAGCGTTACAGAGTCCGAATGTCCGAGGTTTGAAGGTTTGAACTTTGAAGGTTACAAACGCTTTAACATATGCATTCTGAAAATAGGTTTAGTTCATGTGCATAGAAGAATCTTCATGCAGTTCAGACACATTAAGAAAATACTACGGTCTCCAGGCATGGAAACGTTACTGTTCTACGACTTCACCGTCATGGGTGTAGTCCTTCCCACAAGGCAACCTGAAACTTTGGAGCTTCCGTCATATACGGCATATGAACGTGATTTGTTCCACGGATAATGTTAATTCCAAGCATGATTTTCCATTAAGAGTTGTCCTCTCCAAAGCCTGACTAACTATGGTCATGTTTAATTTTTATTTCATTTTTTTAAAAATTCAAAGAAGTAGAGACCACAAATAGAATGAGAGTTCTTTTGAAATTTTTTGCCGTCACACCATATTTTAAAGTTTAAAGCCTTATTTATTAAAAATTGATGGGTTAACAATTAATATATTGGTAGCTTAAGGGGCATCATTATGGTGTAGGAACGTGCGTGTAGCGTTTATGGAAATGCCTTCTCTCTCGACGCCATACCACTATTTATGGGATCATTTTTGGTCTACCTTGTTTAGAGTTGTTAAATTGTTTTTTTCATGAATTGTCCATTAATAAAATTCATGAAAAAAATAATTTTGGCACAAAGATCCATTACCATTTGCAAATGGCCAATGTTAAATAATATTTGGATCATAATAATTTAATGTCACATAGAGTAATGTTAAATAATATTTTATCTCTTATACCCTAAGAAGTCACATTGGTTGGCACTTTAAGAGCCACATCATGTACTACTCAAAAATATTTTTTAGTTCATAATAAAATGTAGGTAATGTAACCAATAAAGTTGATTAGTAGTCTTTATTTTATTTTTTCTTAGTTATCTTATTGTGCCAAATAATGTACTTATTATTATGTTAGGGGTGGAGAAGGGTAAAACATCACCAAGAAATTTCATGTTGCAACTTGTAACCTCACCATCAAACTTGAGGTTAGAATTTTAATGTAAAATGTGAAGATTGTAATCCATAAGATGCAATTTCATATACTTTAACTTTTGGAGTTGAAAAAATGTCTCAAAAGCTGTTATAGCCTCACTTTCTAAGTGAAAAAAATCATGCCATGTTTATATTTGGGCTTGCGAAGGTCAAAAATGCCTTTTTGATTGCCAAATTGGCATTTTCATAGGTTTTATAAGGGATATGACCATTACTACACTGGAAACACCCATACCCAACATTGTGGGGTTTGGTTTCCATCTTTCCAACAATGGCCAGAGTAGTTGCCAGTAACTTGTAGCGTTGCAACATTAGGGCAATGTTGGAGTGGTTGGAGTTTGCATTTTTCAACAAAATTTAGTGTTGCTTCAACAAGTCTAGTGTTGCTACCACAAGACCAACGTTGGTGAGTGAAGGTCAGTGTAGTTGCACAAGTTTGTTTACTATTTTATGGTAACTGATGAGAGCAGTTACTCTAGCAGTTTATTATAATTATTAGAGTGGCAGTTTATCTAAAATTAGAGTGGAAGTTTCTCTAAAATTAGAGTGGCAGTTTTTCTAATTATGATAATAGTTGCTCCCTATGAAAATATTCCATAGGGTAGAAGTCTACACTTTAAACTTTACCCTATGGCCATATGGAATTATTAAAGGTGAGCAACCCTATGACCTATAAATAAAAATTTTGAACACATGGAATGAGAGCTTAGTTCTTTTCGATTGAAAATTTTTCACAACCTTGTGCAAACTTGAGCACCAAAAAACCTTTGGCATTTTGTGAGACTTGTGGTAGCAATGTTGCAAATTGTAATAAAAAGTCAAATATCTTACCCCCCTTGGCAACCAATGTTGCACTTACCTTACCCCTATTGGTAACCAACATTGCAAAAACCTTATCCCCATGGTGACCAATGTTGAGGATCTAAGCTGCAAACTTGCAAGGAGTTTTAGTGCCTGAAGTTGGGCAATAACTGGATAGTGAAGCTGAGTGCAGCACACAACTTTTCGGCTTTAACAGGCTTCACGTTTCATCTGAGCAACTCCTTTGTGCATTTGGGCACACAACTTGTACACTTTAAACTTTATACATTGGAATATTTGCATTATTTTAATAAAATTTTTAATTCATTTGTTGTGCTAGTTCATTCCACGTTTTATTTCTGTGCTTTTTTTAAAGTTAGATATACATTTTCATTTAAATTGTTTACTCCTTTTACACTCTCTAAGTCCTTGGGTGATTAACAAGACCATTCAGGACACCTTGGATCCTCTTTCTTAGAGGCCCTTGGAATCTAAGGTTAGGCTATTTTGCTTGGAATTTTTGATTTTCTAGCAATCGAATTTTTCAAGCATTACAAAGGGGTTGTTCAAATTAAAACTAGGTAATTAGATGTACCATAGACATATAGCAAACATGAAACTTTCCTAAAATCTCAATGAAATTATATTTAAGTTTAGTATAGTAAAACACATAAGATGAACTCAACAATTATTAATGGAACTCTATTTTATATTTCTCAACTACACTTATTGCACATATTATTATGTTAAGGGTAGTAGATGTTGAAAGCTTAACCTCTTTTGAGTGATTAGACCTAGGCTTGAACCAAGTCTTACTACTTGATAAACAAGCATCTTATCATCATTCCAAGTAGTAGTTTCTATTTCATATGTTTAGGGGGGTGTTGGAACCCAAAATAAGCGAAACATAGATACACCCCAACATTTATAAAAGTTTATAACTTAATGCTACACAGTAAAATAGAATCAAATCTATGTGACCTGTGGTTATGAGGCCAAGACCCACACCTAGTAGTTCCTATTACATACATTTAGGGCTTGAGAGACACACCTTATCATCACTCCAAGTAGTGTCCCTATTGCACATGTTATTATGTTTGATTTTTCTAAGAAGTACACTTGTTGTTTAGTCCATAAACAAAACATAATGATGCGTCAAATCAGCCCATATGCTTAAACAAAACATAATGATGTGTCAAATCAGCATATGTATAGAATTGAACTTGTGACATGCAAATCACAAACCAAGTGAGCAATGCTTTTTCCACAAAAATACAAGCTCAACCGTAAAAATACAGGTTTTTGAACCAGTGCCAGATAACTATATACCATGATACCCAGCAAACACAACTTTAGTAGAATTTTAGAACCCTAGAACTCAGTGCATGTCGGTTTGCAAAACTCTACGGCTCCTCCATTTGGGCGACATTGTCTAGCTCAGAGGCAAGATCAGTTCCAGTTGCAGGAAGAGAAATAAGCCCAGAAGAAGAAGAAGAAAGAGAAGCAGAATAAAAGGAAGGAAGAAAGAAAAATGGGTGTGGTGAGGTTGCGATTGGCTCGTTTCGGATGTAGGAACAAGCCTCTCCACAGAATTGTGGCTGCCGACAGCAGATCTCGACGCGATGGCAAACACATTGAGATTCTCGGATACTACGACCCTTTGCCCAACCATGGCGGAGGCAAACGCATGGGCTTAAACTTTGACAGAGTCAAGTAAGTATCCCTTCATTCATTCATTCCTCTCTATCTTTTATTGATTCATCTCTTTCGTTTTCGTTTTCGTTTGTTTGTCTCGACTTTATCAGAAATGTTCTTTAAGAGCACCGACATCCCTGCGGTCTTTCAATGCAATCTTCGCCTACCTATTATTTTGCTGATTTGGAGTCATTTGTCTAGGGTTCCAGATAAGCTTGTTTGAGTGTGCTGCATGATTCAAGCACTAAATCAAGCTTTGTATTCAAAAAAACGTTCCTGCTTAAAAGAAATTTGAAAAGAAATCTCAAAACGTTTTGCTAGCGTTCCTATTTATTCTGTTTGTCTACAACTGCTTCTATCCAAAAGAACTAATCTTTTGGATGAGGCTCGAACAATTGAAATAGGAAAAAACGATTGAGATCCCAGTCGTTTTTATAAAACATGTATTGAAAGCTGAATTGGCAAGGATAAAGCGGGAATTTATGAAAAACATGAGAACATCAATGAGTCTAAAGTTTTGAGGCTCTGAGTTATTGTAACATCATCGAATTGAAAGATACTTTGCACAGATTTTCTCAAATAACATTATAACCATACTTTTAACTACTTCTAGTAAAATAAACAGTCAACTATTCACGCTAGCGAACTTACAGACACTAGGAATATTTAGGATTAAAAATAATATTGAATTTAATCATATTGGCTAAAGAAAAGATGATGGAAATGAATATTATTGACAATAACCTATTGATTTCTCCAACTGCCTTATGAGGATTTAAAAGTGGAATTCAATATTAAAATTGAAATTTAAGTTCAACATTTTCAACTTACATAAAGAACAACAGATACTCTGATGCGAAAAGGAGTGAAATCAAAATAGTTGAATTTCAGAAAATGGTAATTTGGTGAGCTTTTGTTGGCACATGTGACATTTTTGGGTGGTTTTGGATAACAAAACAAAAACAAAAACCTATTCTTCTTTGCAGGGACCTCTTTGTATTTTTATGGGCTTTTAGACACTTTTCATAGCCAAAATTGTGGATTATGATATCAATTCTAAGTGCAAGCTTGCATAGAAGAATGCTTGAGAACTCAGAATCCATTAAATTTCACAGTACGCAGAAGCACAAAAGCAAAAGAAAATAACAGCAAGAAGGAACACACCATGATTTACAAGGAAAATTTATAAACTTCTTAAGGGAACAAGAAACCATGTAAAATGAGTGCAAAGCTCTTACATTAATGCATTAAGGGCACAAACAACCTGCATCAAAGCTCTTCAGTCTTCCCACAGGCATATAAACGGAATGAGTATACACCTTCCTTTGTAGCTTCTTGTTAAGGTTTCCATGCCCCCTTGTAACCTTTTAGATTTTCTTTTCTACATCTTTCTGGAGCTATCTAGATTCCCTTTAACACTGTGTTTATAGTATGATGCTTATATTGCAAAGGTAACTTTAAAATATTGCAAGTAATCATTTTAAAAACAATTATTAAATGGCTTCACCATAAATTTTCTGGCTCGCCTCTAGGAAAATAAGAGTATCGTTGCTCTCCCTTCAATCTATACCACTTCTACTAACCTAAGTTGTTTCTTACAGCAAACATGTTTTTGCATTGTCACAGTTTCTTTCAGGCTATTAGTATCATTGTTTTCAGTGTGAATCTGTGAAGCCACATCTCTTTGAAAGCTTTTGTTGATGCTATATATTCAGCCTTTGTGTTAAATAAATAAATCAATGATTGCAACCTGGACAGCCAATTAACAGTGTCTCTACCAAAAGTAAATGCATAAGCCATGGTAGAACACATAATATCCCAATTAGCAATAAAATATGTATAAACAAAACCTGCTATCTGTAGATTTCCTTCTCAAAATTGCAACATGTAAGCTTGAGTTCTCTTTAAATACTTCAGGATCAACTTGTTGGCCTCCAACCAATATGTCCAACCTAGATTACTTATAAATCTACTTCAAACACCAACAACATAAGCTATTTGGAAATTTTTGCTTCTTACAATATGAAACCATACTAGTTTCAATTCTTTTCTAGATTCATAATTGGTGGAGTGAAATGAAATGAATGGAAAAGTTTATATCTATATATGCATCCTGTAAAAGTCAGACAACCTTATATGATACTTTTGTAGAACTTAAGCAGAACATAATGGTATGTCAAATCAACATACCCTATTGCATCGAACCTGTGACTTGCAAACTACAAGCTACATACTTTAACCAAGTGATGCCTCACTGACTTTATTAGTTGTATAAGAATCCTCTTTAATAAAACATGCCATCAACATAGGATGGGATTTAACTATATACAAATTAGAGTGAATGTATAGGCACCAATAAAACACTGGCTCTTACATTCATGGCACTTTTCAGAGAAAAAATTGTTGATTGTTTAAAGATATTTATTCAATCATTGTGGCTATTGAATATTTGAAAAGATGTAGTTTGGGTAGTAACTGTTGTCTGCTACATATCAACTTGTCTCTAACTGTAATGCTATTTATTCTTTCTCTAATCCTTGAGAAATCAGTTACAACTTATGATGAAATAGTATGATTATAACATCTTACAAAAAAATATTATGCAAGCTATGGATGGTACAATTATATTTATTCAAAACTCCAAGCTATTAGATCAAACGAGATGTGAATCATGATTTCCCTCATACATTTTATCTTTTGTTGACATTGTATGAACAAATTTTAATTTCTTGTTCTATGAGAGAACTTTGTCTTTTCAAAAATTATTTTAATTGCATTCTTTTAAACATTCATGGTATACATCATTCAGCCAACTGTAGACTTATATAGCAAGTTGTAGATTTTTAAAGAGGATCTGAATGCACTTAAAAGCTAATTGGATTAAGAGATTGAGAACACTGCCATACATCTGACCCCAAGTGTTTACAGTTCACTCTGAATATACAATAAGGCATATTTCTTCCCATCACCAACAGTAAGATATTTGGTTGCTTAGTTTGTGCTGAAGGTACATTCTGCATTATTGCCTTTTTCAGTGTAGAGTTGCATCAGTCATCCAGGGGTATCGAGTTAGAATTTTGATTGCCAAAGGAGGAATTGCCTTCTACATATTTTTTCTTTCCAGAAACAAAGATTGCTATATAGATGTGGAGGCAGCTGATAGCAATGTATTTGTGAGGGGGTAGACAAGCTTTTTTTAGCTAGAGAAGTGTACTTTTTTTAAAAAAAACTTTCAAGGCACCGCTGTATGATGGAAACAACCCTCAAATTGATCCATACACAATCCTCCATAATTCTTTCTGAATTACTAAAGTTTTATGTAAACCTATGGACAATCAATCAAATTATCATGAAAAAGTGTTACAAATTTGCATAAAATTAACTAAAAGCATTATTTATCATTTATCTGTTACTATGTTTATGATTTTTATTTTTGTGTATATCAACTATATATATATATATATAATTGTTAGCTTTCTATAGCTTCTTGGAATTTGTAGATTCTGGTGTATTCTGGAAGTAATAGGAAACATGTTTTTCTTGGCACTAACGTTGCTAAATGTGTCCTGAATGAAGATATTGGTTGGGTGTTGGTGCTCAACCTTCTGATCCAGTTCAACGGCTTCTATTCAGAGCTGGGTTACTGCCACCCCCACCAATGCTAGCAATGTCACAAAAACCTGGATACATTTGGCATAATATAGATCCTCTAAGTGGTCGTCATCTTCCAAAAGATGCTAATGTGGAGGAGCAGCTAGATCCGGATACTACTGAAGTTCCTGAAAATACAGAGAAATTTTCTGATGAAAGTGACTTGAAACAGTAGCTTTAATGTATAGGCAGAAATAAAGATCTCAAAAGTTTTACCATATTTAAGGTCAGCTGGATGCTCTGCTTTAGTTTGGAAAACAGTTATTGCTGTCTTGTTACTTTTAATTATTTTAGAAATTCTATGACTTTGACCAACATTTTCTTTGACTTTGATCATGTGAATGTTGATGCTCTGCATTTAATCTTTAAATCATTTCACAGGTAAATTTTGATGAACCTTGCACTTAATTCGCTTATTAAATTTTATGTCCTGCTGTTCAAATTTTGCAGGTAGTGACTGTAGCTTCTTTTAGCGGAGGTGATGCATTTAATGTTATCCCAGATTCAGTTACCATCGGTGGCACATTCCGTGCATTCTCAAGTGACAGCATGCACAACCTCAAAAAGAGAATTGAAGAGGTAATCTTGTGCGTTTATCTGGTTTATAGTTGGCCTACATAACAAAGTATCATTTCATTGTTTTAAGATGGTAGTTATTTTGCAACTGGAAATCTGAAAAAAGCCTTGACATTTCATGATAGTAAATGTTCTTGTCTACTAGTAAAGTAATTTGATTTGTCTGGCATAGTTGGTCTATAGTGTTCTGCTGTTTACTTGTTTTGGGTAGCGTAGTTACCCTTGCTAAGAAAGTAGTTAGAGTTCTCTGTGTATCTCTCTCTGCGGGTATAAAATGAAATGCTTGTTTTTAACTTCTTTGTTACTGTTGCAGGTTATTGTAGGCCACGCAATTGTACACAGGTGTAGTGCTGCTGTGGATTTTCTTGACAAGGAACATTCACTTCATCCTCCATTAGTGAATAACAGGCATTTGTATGACCATTTTCGTGAAGTTGTCTCTGATATACTAGGCAGTGACAAGTTAGAAATAATGCCATCAATGATGGGTTCAGAGGATTTTGCTTTTTATGCAAAGGTTGTACCTGGTCCAATGTACCTTTTCTGTATGAGAAATGAAACAGCTGGATCAGTCCATGAACTACATTCTCTATTCTTTAGAGTCGATGAAAATGCTCTTCCAATTGGGGCAGCTATTCATGCTGCAATAGCAGAACGCTACCTTCAAAAGGCAAGTGCACGTCTTAGTAGCAGATTATTATTATTACTATTGTTTGTAAACATGAAGGCGGTTATTGATCATGTCACAGCAGCAGAAAAATAAGGTATGTTTTAATTCAGTCCAAGCAGAGACTGAAAACAGCTTCTTGTTCTTGATGCCATCATGTTCATATGTAACCAAAGAAAATGATGTATTTGGTCTTGGGTTACAATTGTGTATTTCCTATCATGGAGTCCGACATATTATTGTTGGTGGGAAAATATGTTCCCAGTAACAAACCCCCTGGGAGGATAGATGATAAAAGGGAAATAATAAATACAATGAATAACAATGCATGATATTTCACAATTTTTTGGTGTTTCATAACACAGAGATTGCAGACTTTTAGAAAGGGACCATGTTTTTTTTCCCATGTAATTTTTTTCAGTCTATTCAGTGAACTTCATTGTTTTTATTCAAACTACCAATGCTAGTTTTAGAGAATTATACAGAAAACATGTTCAAATTACATGAATATTAGACACATCTATGCAGGATTTATTGGGTCTGCATAGACATTGTAAAAAATCACTATCAATATTTTTATTTAACACTTCTGTGAGCTTGGTGGAGTGGGGTTACAAGGACGAAAACTTTTCGATTGTACTTACATTTTTTTCAAGTTATAAAACCCTTAAAAAAAGGAAAAAAGAAAAGAAAAGAAAAAAAAAACACTTCTTTGAGCTAGTTATTTTCTTTTTAAAGCAACCATTAAATCACAGACTTCGCACATATTCATGATACCAGGAATGTTGCAGATATTCATTTTTGAAACTAGCAGATGCCTGTAGTGGAAATGTTCACTATATATCCTAGGTACGTATAATCTTTAATATTTTGTAATACTTTTACAATTTATAATTGTGCTTTGACCAGCACGGTAATCATTAATCATTAATAGTATCTTTAGGTATGCTGGGCCGTAGGGTTATAATGGCTTCAGAGAAAATACAGTTTCAACAATGTTTTAAAAAATGTGTTCAAATATTGGATGAATTTTGGAAACGTTTTTATATATAATGTTATTGACCGCGTGGCCATAATGGAGCTGGGGTTTCTCATTTTCTAATATATATGTATATATGTATGCCTTTTAACACAAAAGGTTTATAAAGGCATTAGATAATGAAGAAGATAGTGCTGTTAACCAAATTTCAAATTTTGAGCAACAAGGAGATATTAGAACATAAACATGAATTGAAAAAGGATTCCACCATGCTCTTGAATGTTATGAGAACCGTACCAAACTGGTTTGGAGTGAACAAAGAGAACTGGTTTGGAGTGAACAAAGAGAATTCTGTGTTCTAGAAAGATGGTACAATGCAGGTAAAATAAAATATGTTTTTTGGGGTGAGAAATTCATTGCTTCATTATTGCTGAAAAGTGAATAGTTGAGGAATATGAATATGTTTTTTGGGGTGAGAAATTCATTGCTTCATTATTGCTGAAAAGTGAATAGTTGAGGAATATGATACCTTGCAATAGCAAAAGAGCAACGAGAAATCAAATTTCATAACTAAAACTCCATAACAGTGGAGGGAGGGAAAAAGATTAGACGTGCAGGTCCATATTAATAAAAATGAAAATTTATTATTTTTTCAAACAAGAAACTCGTTTTTTTCAGAGTTGCATTTTGCTAAGTCCACAGTTCACATTGCCTAAAGTATTCAAAGCATTCTTACATGTTGAAATTAGGGTAAAAAAAGAAAAACATATAATAAATTAAATTTTAAAACCATTTTTGGTTGCCAAAAAGAAAACTTGAAAACTTGAAGTGGTTACCTTTTGGCATCTCATGCTATAGCAGTAGCAGGAGAAAGCCATGATTCATAATCCTACGTCTTCCATGATCCATAATTCTGAATCATTCAAAAACTTCAAACTTTCATTCTTCATCTCATTTCTTTTGCAATGTTTCATCCACTACAACATCCAAGGTTTGTGTGTAAATAGCTTTGAAATCTAGGTCAATTGTAGGCCCAACAAGCAATTTATAAAGGTTTTGTTAGGAAATATTACTTTCAATATTGGTTGATTTGTGAGCCAAATTGGGTATGACTGGTAACCTTATGATGTAATGTTTAGGGTTATAACTCTCATAATTTATGTAATGTATGGACAGTCATGATTATGAGTTGTTAAATATTTGTTATTTGTTGTCTTTAATTATGTTATGAAGAGTCACATTTGCAGTTATAATTATGCTGTTTCACTTAGTATGTTAAATACTAAGGCATTTCAACTTTTGCATTAACCAATACATCATTTACATCCTTGGAAGATTGCCATGGGCTTTTAGTCCGTGTTCTATTCAGTTGTGCTCACCATGGAAAAGAACTTGTTTACAGTTGATACTTTTTGTTGCCATTTCTAACATGGTATCAGAGCATATTGGTTGGTTAGTATAAATATCCAACCTAACCCCTAAGATGAAGAAAACTACATCAACTTCTTGTATTATTGTTGAACCTATGATTGTTTAGGCCAATAAATCAGAACCATCCATGACAAGTCCTAAAGCTTGTGTGCCTCTTCTTGAGAGTCAAGCTCTTACTGCAACAAATTTTAACATTTGGAAGATATGGATGGAGATATTACTAAGAGGAAATAGGCTAGAGGATACCATTCTTTTATATGCTATTGTGGATAGAAATAATCATGTGGCACAAATGCTAATTTGCCTAAGCATTTCTGAAGAATATGATTAGTTGGTCATGGAGGAGGATTCTACATAGAAACTGTGAAAGCAATTTTCTTTTGAAGTCAAGAATGAATTAAAGATTATCTCCCTTAAAAATCAACTCAATGCTATGCAATTGAAGGAGAAAGAATAGTCTCCACTTTAGTATAGAAAGTGTCAGAGCAACATTGCAAGTTGTGAATACAAAGTATTTGAAGAAACAATTAAATTTTATTTATTGAAAGCTTTACCACTATCTTTTGAAGTATTTCATCAAATTATCAAGAATGATGGAAAAATGGTGTATGGTTGCAAAGTTGTACATCAAAGTACTCAAGGAAGAAGTTAAAATAAAGGCCTATTTCAAACAATGTGATGAATCCTTGTCACAAGCATTGGTCTTTAAGGAAACTGTTGACAAGTGGAGACAACCATCACAATATTGCCATATTATAAGGAGGGAAATCATGATACAGACCATTGTTTTGATAATGGAAAGAATTCAAAAACTAATATCATGACCAAGCAACATGCCAAAAAGTTTGCCATGAATTGTGTTGAGAACATGCAAAAGACAAAAAAGCACAGAGAAATTTCTAATAACAATAATAAAGGTAAATCTTCCTAAAACCAAGAGGCAAGTGTTACTAATGTTGTAAAGAATGATGATGCAAATTCCCAATTCCTTCTTGTTGACTTGAATGCAACCGTAACTAATAATGTTAACAACAATTTAGTCTATATTGATTCTTTCTGGTTTCTCTTGACATCTCACAAGGAATAAGTCGTTGTCATTTAATTCTAAGAAAGTAACGAAACCCCATTTTGTTTAGATTGATGACAAATGGTTAATACAAGTTGTTAATACAAAGGACATTAAAATTAATAATCTCTTGTTAAATGATGTATGTTACTCTCCTGAGTTTTCCATGACACTAATATCTATCTATATATTAGTGTAAGATGATCTAATGGTTGATTTAACCAAAAACTCCCCACATCGAATTGTACTATTGTATAAACCAAGATGAGTTAATGCACTAGCACTTAAAACTTGGGTATGAAAATGTAAATGTATTAAAGAAGTTACATCCATTTTATCCCTTTATTTTCCTACTTTGATGGCTAAGTGAGGGACATGAACTGCAAAAATTGTAAAATAGGAAAGATGTATTATTTATTATTACCCAAAAAAGTTTCTTGAAGATGATACAACCATTGGAGCTAATTCATTTAGATGTTTCATGTTCATTTATTCCTCAAGCAAGGGGGAATGAGCGGTACTTTTTGTGTTATTTATTAATGACTTTACTCATATGACTTGGATCTATGGGCTAGTCACATAGTCCCAAGTGCTTGAGAAGTTTAAACATTTTAAGAATTTGGTAAAAAATAAAAAGAATCACAAAATTTCTATTTTAAGATCTAATGGTGAAGGTGAATATGCCTTTCATGAGTTTCATTGGTTTTGTAATAATTCTAAAATGCAACAACAATACATGGCACCCTATTCTCCTCAACAAAATAGTGTTACAGAAGGAAAAAGTCACATTGTTGTGGAGATGATTGGATGCATGATGCATAACACCTAGTTGTCTAAATATCTTTGAATAGAAGTAGCTTATTATGTAATTCACATCATCAACCATGTTCCAATTGTAGCTTTAAATGGGCACACATTCGACATGCAAATAGTTCAACCAAGAGGTAGTGTCAATATCACGTCTTTAGCTATTTAGAAAAGTTTGTTATAAACATATTCCATAAGCAAAACATGGAAAGTTGGACCAAGGCCATGGTTGGGTTGCTACTCAATTATTTATTTATTCATAAAGCATATCGAGTGTAGGATATCTAAAATAGAAGCTTTATTATGTTTGAAGACCCATAGGATCTATTGGATAAATATTATATTTTAATGAAAAAGAAAGATAGACTCTACAAATTGACTAGGTAATAATAGGAGAAACAAAAAAAAAAAAAAGAAAAAAAAAAAAGAAAAGAAAAGAAAAGAAAAGATTATAAATTCTAAAGATGTGGTTTGAATGATATATTCTTAAATTCAACCATGTTCGCAATGATTTTTGTGAGAAGGTGACAATTCCTTCTTGTAATGCAATAAGGATGTCACAATTTGAAAGTTCCTTAAGAGAAAATGTAGATATAAAAGTTGTCATGGATCATGATATCATTCAACACTATAAAATTGTAGATTATCAATTGTTATTGAAGGATTTGAGATCAACCATGTTGAAACACATTAATGAATTACTACTAAACCATCTAAGAAGTGGAAAAGTATTCTTTGTTCAAGATCACTTTGAATTGACTGATTTGGAAGAGATATTTAAAATGAGTGAACTTGTGAATGTGCAAGAAGTACTTAAGAATAATGACTAGATAAAAGAAATGAGAATAGATTTTGAAATGATTAAAAAGAACAAAACATGGAAATTTATCAAGCTTACCAAATCTCGTAAAGTGTTACCATGTAGGTGGGTGTTCAAGATCAAAAGATAATCCAGTAGTATCATTGATAAGTATAAGGCATAATTAGTTGTAAAAGGCTATGCATGACATAAAGATAGATTATAAAGAGGCTTTTACCATAACCATGAATCAAAGAACCATAAGAATTATGCTTTCATTGCAAGTTGTAAAATAATTTTGCAAAATGAAAAAGTTGTAAAATAAATAAATTGCAAAATCAAAAATGTGGAAGAAAAAAATGAAAAAAGAAAAGAAAAGAAAAGAAAAACTAAGGAGTCATACGGATGATTAGCATGGATGGCCATCTCCCCCACGACTGAGTTGAAAGGAGGAGATCCAAAAAATTGAACGTGATTGTCCATCCACTAAGGTATTCATTACACTGGCTTGCTTGGGCTCATAAAAAAAGCTTTACTTGTTAGATGTTGATCAACCGCTTTTTATTTGGGCTCTTAGGTTTGTATATAGTCATGGCCCCAAAAGGAAACGTTTTGTCAATTACATAAGGTCATTCTCACAATGTTTGGAATTTAGTTTTTTGAGGTAAATGTGTGGGATTCCAGTAGAGAACCTTATCTCCTAGTTGAAATTTCACTTTTCATATTCTAAGGTCATGTGGTTGTTTGTTGAATGCCTTGTGCAATTCATTTAAAGATAGGGCCACTAGTTGATTTTTAGCTAGCACGTTGAGGTCAATTAGTCTTCCTTTTTATGCTAGGCTTAGGTTAAGATTTAGTTCATAGGCTATTGAGAGTGTGCGGAGCTTGGATTGAATCAAGAACATTGGAAGTTTCTTGTACACTAGCTCATAGGGAGAGTAGCCAATAGGGAGTTTCCATGTTGAGTGGAAGGTCCAAAGGGCATTGTTGAGTTTTGTGCTCCAGTCTCTCCTATATTTGCTGATAGTTCTTGTTAGAATCTTTGTAATATCCCTATTAGTTACCTTTATTTGGCCATTGGCTTGGGGGTGATAGAGTGTTGTTAATTTATGTTCAACCCCCAAGCGTTGCATCAACTTTCTAAAAGTGGCACCTTTAAAATGAGTTTCATTTTCAGAAATTAGTGCACGTGGCACCTCAAACCTATTTACAACATGTTGTTGTACAAATCTAACTATAGTGGATGATGTACAATTAGTGATAACTACTACTTCTGCCCATTTGGTGCAGTAGTTGACTACTATGATGATGTATGCCTTTTCATTGGACATGGGTGTGATGGGATCCATGAAGTCTATGCCCCATTCCAGTGGTTGAATCCACTATTGAGGACCCTTCATTTGAGCATTCATCCCATCATCTCTTTGACAACATTCACAGGATTGGACAAATTGATGGGCCGTGCATCTCCCTGCATAGTGACCTTTATAAAGGCCTTCATGATCATCTTGGAGGATACATAATTGATTTGCATCAGGGACACACCAATGAACCAAGCCATCGGCACACACCTTTAAAGATGTCTATTAATTTTCATGAAGTACTTTTCTTGATGAAGAAACTATTATTTCTTCCTAAAGTCCATATATTGTGGCATATTCTGAGTGAGAAGGTAAGTGAGGATGCCATCATACCACTTAGGTTCAATGAGCACTTGGTCATTTATTGCTCTTGTAAAGAGAAGTTCTTCTAGAAATTGATTAGAGAGTGGACTCTCCTCCTCTTTATTATCCCATCTTAATCGAGAGAGGTGGTTAGCGATCACATTTTTAGTCCCTTTTTGACTTACCATTGTGAGATCGAATTCTTGCAAGATCATAAGCTACTGTATGATATGGGAACTTATCATTGGCTTGTTCATTAGGAAGTAGATGGCACTGTGATATGTGTGCATAAATACTTTGTATTCAAGCACATAGTGTTTGAACTTTTTGAGAGCATACACCACTGCCATTAGTTCTTTCTTAGTTATGGTGTAATTCAATTGTGCACCCACAATTCTTTGGCTCATGCAGTAGATGTAATATGGACATTTCTTATTGTCCAATTGTGTAAGAACTGCTCCCAAGGCATAATTAGATGCATTTGTCATTTTATGGTCTAGACTAGTTTGGTGCCTGTAGAATTGGAGTTTCTATGAGTTTCTCCTTTAGTAGTTGGAATGCATGTTCGCACTCCTTGGTCTAGACAAATGGAGCATCTTTCTTTGTAAGCTCGACCAATAGCTTTGCAATCTTAGAGAAATTCTCTATGAATCATTGGTAGTAGCTAGTATGTACAAAGAATGATTTGACACCTTTGACTGTCTCTGGTTGACGTGTAATTCCTTGGATGACCCTTATCTTTTTCGGGTTTACCTCAATCCTTGCCTAAGTAATTCTATGCCCCAATATTGTGCCTTCCTAGATCATTAAATGGCTTTTCTACCAATTGAGCCTAAGGTTTGTTTTAACACATATTTTTAGTACTTGCTCAAGGCGATCTAGGGCTTTTCCAAATCTAGCCCCATAGGTAGAGAAGTCATTCATAAAGACTTCTACCCCACTACCAATCTTTTGTTGAAAAATAATAAGGACCAGGTGTTGAAATGTTGCAAGGGCATTGCATAGATCAAATGGCATCTTACAATATGCAAAAGTCCCCCAGGGACTTGTGAATGCTATCTTGGCTTGATCCTCTGGCACAATTTGGATCTGGTTATAGCCACTATAACCATCCAAGAAGCTACAATAGCAATGCTCAGATATGGTGTCCAACACTTGATCCACAAATGGCAATGGAAAATGATCTTTAAAGGTTTCCATGTTCAATAGCCTAAAGTTGATACAGACTTGTCACTTGCCATCTTTATTTGGCATAATTACAAGTGAGCTAACCCACTCACTATTCATGATGGGATAGATGAACACTGCATTAAGGAGTTGTTGTATTTTCTCCTTGACAATCTACTTCAATTTGGGGTTCAACCACCTTTGCAGCAACCTTAACTTCATGGCTAGGTTAGTGTAGATATGATGCTGACATATCCTTGGATCGATTCCTATAAGTTTTGGATATGACTAAGCAAAGGCTATTGGCCATTTTTTGACAACCTACAATAGCTTGTCTTTTTGTTTGGGAGAAAGATTTTCATTGATTATAACTGGGTTACCATTGTTTAAAATGCATACTCCATGCTAGCTGGTAGAGTTTTTAACTCTAGGGGCTCCTACTTGAAATTATCAAGGATTTTCAACTCTTCCCAATAGGTATCATCATCTTCATCATTAGAGAGTTGATGATGAACTTGCTTAAGTTCATCCATGCTTTTGACATAGGTGCATGTCAGGTGCTCAGTAGGTTCCATGCATAGTGTGCTACTATTTGAGTTAGCTGTTAGCCATTGGGTGCCCTCCTATTTATGGCTACTACATATAGGTACCTTTGGATATCTATTTTTTGTGCATACTGATTACAAGCTTGAATGAATGTACTCTTGATGGACTAGATCTTTTGCATGCAATTGCATCCGTTATTGCTATACGTGATGCATAGAACACATTTCTTCTCTAGACATCCAAATTCATTTTCCTTGGAGATTTCCAAGGAGAGGTCCCTTATACCCATACGTGCATCTATTGTGCTTAACCATGTTCTTCCCATAATGATGGGGAATTCACCTTTGTAGTTTTCAACCTTGATCACCAAAAAATCAGTAGGGTAGGACCACCCACAAACTATGGTCACAATGCACTCCACTAATCCCAAAGGGATAGTGATTGATTGGCCTATCAATTCTAAATGGATGTTTCTCTTCTTGAGATGTGGTAGTTTCCAAGCTTTGTACATGTCATGGAAGATGAGATGGACACTAGAACCAAAATCAAGAAGAGCCTTGCATGGCTCATGTCCAGTGATCTATAAGTAGATAAGAGGACTTCCTAGGTCAGATCTTTTTGTGGGAAGATTGCTAGCATTGATCTAATAAAAAATAACATGAGTTAACATCACAATGTAGATCTGAGGTGGTGTTTGGTTTGAAGGGTACTCAAATGTATTTGATGCAGAGGATGAGGGTGTTGGAGATACAGGGCAACTAGCCGCATTAGGTCATGAGGGTTTGGGAGGACTATTGGATTAAAAAAAATGGTTGTTTCTTGGATTGATTATTTGAACCACTCAACTGGAAAGCTAGTTGTGCATATATAGCCCTTATAGCATTTCGTTGCTATGGTTATGGGGGAATTTCACCTTGCATGGATGGAGTAGGAGGTAACTGGGTTGAGGGCTAAGGGATGTGTGCAAACAAATGTAGAGGGTGGTATGTGTTGGCACATTTTGGCCATTTCATGGAACAGAGATATGAGACGATTAAGACCTTCAAAATATTTCAATATAACTACTTCAAATGGCAAGATGTAGGTTGAAAAGGTATTGATTCCTGTTACTCACTAAAAAAAAAGGATTGGATGAAAAGATGGAACGAAAGAAAACAATAAATAAAATAACAGCAAAAGTGGAGATACTGGTAATATAATATGCATTTGAATTGGTCTCATCCAAGATAAAAAATTGAACTTCACTGAGCAACAAGCATTTGCTTTCAACCAAATCTATGATCCTTCCAAGTGTGCCCACCAAAACATCTATACCTCTGGACAGTGCATTCTGCTGAGTCATGTATGAAACACCACTGTATTCTACTATCTAGCTTATTCTTATTAAGATAAATAAAAAAAAGGGAATCTCCAGGCTAGAGTAGAGAGAATCACAAGAGCAGGTTGAAAGGTGAATTAACACTCAGCAGATCTCTGAGAATACAAGTACGGATTGAACAATAAAGATATGAGCGCTGATGGATAGCCATAGTTCTTTTGGTGCTAGAAGGAGGGCTAAAAATTTAGCCTCTAAGTTCATAAGCCTTATAATTTTAGCACATCAATAATTCTTTGTTACTATAAAGGCTTAAGAAATTAAATACTATTTTCGGTTCATGACCAAGAAGATTGATAGTTTGGAAAATTTAAAAGTTTCAAAAGATATTCTTGATTCTAAGATTGATTCTTCATCAAAAGAAGAACAAAAGAAAGTTTTTGAATTGGGAACAAGTAGTGGAGTGAAAACTAGAAGATCAAGAAGATCACCCATTATATCTGGTTTATCGATTTATAAGAGAAGATCTAGAAAGTCTAAGAGTTCAACTATCCAAAGGAATAGGATGGCAAATCCTTGGCAAAGAGTTACACCATTAGGATTTCAAAATTACAATGATATTCCTAAGGTAGTTTACAAATATTTGCCTGAGCCTTTCATTCCTGGAAAA
>MNCI01006256.1:27148-63707 GCA_015680685.1 Gnetum montanum
CTGGAAGAAATTGCTTATTTGAGCTTTGGAAGTTTGAACAATTCGTAGTTATTGAATTTGGGATAGCTTTATTGCGAAGTGTTTACTCGTATCATTTTACCTTGTTTAAACATTTGAGATCTTTACACAAATCTGCTTTCTTGTTCTCTTCTTTCTATTTCCATTGAATCTCGCTCTATTTCTAGTTTTCTTGTGGAACTATCTCTTTCTCTGGGGAAAATTAGAAGTACATTCGCAGAGTTGTGCTCAAATGTTTTTGCAAAACTTTATTTGTTACAAGTAGGTATTATAAGGAACGCATAGTCTAGGCAATTGAACAAAATAGGAATTCTCAACGACTCACAGTACTTTGCAAAGTTGGCTGAATCTCTTTAAGATAAGTCATTTATAGTTTTACACACAACCCAATCGTTTCATTTTTCACAATAGCACACCGCAACAGCACACACACATACTCACATTAACTACTGAGTCTATTTGGAGGTATCTTGGCCTTGGTGTTACTAGAGACTAGCAAGCACCTAAATCCTGTTCGTGGACACTCATTGGCGGTTGCGTCTCAAACGGTCACCAACAGTATGAATATGGGTTCTCCCCTCAAGTAGATGATGAATGAGTTCGATGATACTCTAGAGGGTAATATTAATTTTGGCATGATGCATGGCTAGCATAACTTCTTGGAGAGATGGATTGTTGAACATAGTACATGTATGGATTTGGTTACTTATAAAGGTATTGCTATCTTAGCGGTGGCATTCTCCATGACTATGGTTGGTGCCACTATTGATATTGTTCATATGGTTGTGGTGGAGCTCCACTTGGATAGTAAGCTTGTTGTTGTTGGTGGAACTACCTTGGATTTCCTTAAGGATAAGGTAATTGTTTGGGTGCTTGCCTTCATGCTAGTCGAGAATTCAACGCAGACACCCTAGACTCTTGTAAGTGTGACACCACAGGGCAACATTCCTTATGATGTTCATATTGACAAATGTCACAACCAACATCATCATTAGAGTCTATCTCCACAACTTCTTCTACTGTAGCAACTTTTTCCTTACCTCTTTGGTAGGCAAGTTTAGCTTTTTTCTACCTCCTACAGTTATGATCACTATTTTTATCTTTGGATTCTTCAGAAATTTTCATAGTAGTTTGATATTTTTCATCCAAAGAGTCCCATAATTTATCAACCTTTGCCAAAATATCAAAAATAGATTTTTGTATGGGCAAGGTTTTCCTGTTCACCACTTTATTAAGTGGTGACTTCTCATCACAGAATCAAACCTTCCTTTTCCTAATGGAAGGGTCTTGATTATATTCTTTTACACTTTCCCTTTTTCGCAACTCATATTCTTCTTTTGCTACTTGTTATATTAGCCTTTGGATCTAATGAGCTCTTAGTTCAGATAATCTCCCTTGGGCATAAACCCTAAGAGTTCTTCTGGTTTTTTCTCTGAGCCAATCTATGATGTGGTGGAGTTGTTCCCTCTAAGAATAATCATGGCCAAGGCATTGATGTAAGAGAGAATAGTATCTAATCATGGTGGCATCCAAGGGTTCATGTGTTCCCTATTTCTAGCCTTGGATTTGCCTTTGTAGGTTGGACACTTTGGAGTACGTCTGATATTTATCATTAAATAGCTCTAACATGGTACTTTATCTATGAATGGATTTTAGTTCCAAGGACCAGTACTAGATTTCAACTTCTTTGATAAGTGTCCTAGGGAAGAGTTTAAGTTTTTGCTAATCATTTTCAATGTTTTATAAGGCACAGGCATCATGGAAAGCTTGTAAATGTGTTTGTAGATCAGAGTTACTCCCCTCAAATCTTGGGACATTTTTCATGTCTAAGCACTTGATTCTACTGTCTTTTACATGCCTAGTTGGAATCTTAACTACCTCTACAATGTTAAAGCATGCTTCAAGTTGCAAACAAAGGCTCATCATCATCAGTGTTTTATTATCACCAATGATGTCCTCTAGTACCCCTTTGATTAATATGGGCATGATGATTAGTATTATTTCCTTGATGCTTACTTCCATCACGGTTGTTTCTTCTATGGTATCTCTCAGAATCAGAAGAAGAGGAAAGAGATTCTAATGAAGAGGGAAAAGAGGGAAGAGCACTACCACCACCATGGTGTCTACCAGCTCCCCTTCTATTATCACAACCACGTTCATTAGTTTTCCTATCATTTTTATGCTTTTTCAACCCCTTGCCTTGACTGCCATCTTTCCATAGACTTGAGTTATGAATTGTAGATTGCAGATTCAGGGTCACACCCTTGTCACCAATACAAAGGGTAGAGAATCGTCATGCTAAGAGCCCTCAAAGGAAGGTTCCTCATTATTGTCTTGGTTTAGCAAGAACAAGGGATTATGAACAATTTTCCCTTCACATCCTCATGATGCTTCTCTTGATGTCATTCTCATTTGCATTGTGTTTCAGTGGGATAGTAGTCCTAGTAGTTGTAGTCATGCATAACATATTCTTTTTGAAGATTGTGAATGCCTAACTTCTTAAGAGTTTGAAGTAGCATCATGGGCACAGATTGATCAGGGGGCATTATGATGTTTCCCTCCATATCACACTATTGTAGTTGCTCATCTTGATGTAGGATGAAGGTGAAGTCTGGCACATACTCATCTAGATGAGTATATATCACTTTGCACTCTTGTGGGGCCAATAGTTTCATATCATCTTGCCTATGAGGAGAAGACATTTTGGAAATAATAAAATATTATTATGCTCTTATTTTTATATTATTTAGGAATGATATTGACCTTGGGGTTCATCCAATGATATTAATAATATTCACTAAATTGAGATAGTGCACGTTCAACAAATAGAGTCCCCAGCAATGGTGCCAATGATGAGTGGTGAAGGGCTACATCCAATCATACGAATCATGAAGTGTTCACAGGTGATTTGGTCAAATTCCATAGGCTCTCTAGTTTCTGATGCACTAGGCTTCTAAGAAGTGAACCTTGCCTTAATGGTTGTTTGTTGTCTTCCTAATTACACTTGTGAAGTACAAAGGTATAGTTAAGTGTAATTGAGGCATATGATTTTTATCATTTTATGTTTTATGTTCTTTGGTACTTAAGAAGAGAGATGAAATAATTGAATGAACTAATTTAATTTAACTAACTAATCTCTAACGAGTCCTAACATAAGTGTATAGTCCCACTTTTTGGACACATCTTGAACCCACGTATCCATGACTGGGGTACTAAGTGCTACACTACTGGGCACACCAAGCAATAATGCTACTGGGATTACCAAGTGAATACGTGTTATGCTTGAAGCAGTCGTACTTATGTATTTAATCTATCTAGCTTATCTTGCATAATTACTTAATTATCTTAATTACTAGAAAACATTAAATAAATAACTAAAAGAATTAAATGCATGAATAAAATATCTAAACTATCTAGAATGCTACAAGGTTTATCAAGAAGCTTGTCTTTATTGCTATAAACACTATCGTGCTTAGGTACAACAATGTTTGAATAAAAATCTATACATTTAGTAACTCCTGCTGCGGGCACTCGGGAAAAATGTTCTAACTTTCAAATAGACAAACTACAAGAGCTCTACTACTAGGACTTGAATGTCCATAAACATGGTTGGGATCTTGCATTTATAGTTTTTGCTATAATACTGCATTAACAAGGCCTTATAGATCTAGCAAATAGTACGTCGATGTGGCCCCATTAACAAGGCAACACCGCGTAAATGGGGCCCAGTCAACAAGGGCTCGTCGACAAGGCCATGTCAATGGGTGCTTGTTGATGTGACAGTTTGATGCTCATCACATGGTGTTGCCTCGTTATTAAGGCCATGTCAATGTAGCGTTTGCTATGTCTATGGGGCCTCGTTGATGCAACCCTGTAATAAAAACTATAAATACAAGCTCATAGCCATGTTTATGAGACATCTTGTCATAGTAGTAGCAGAGCTCTTATAGTTTTTCCATTTGAGAGTTATAGAATATTTTTCTAAGTGCTCATAGCAAGAGTCAAAAAGTGTACGGATCTTTATTTGAGCATTGTTGTACCTAAACCGCACCAGTGTGTACGGTAATAAAGACAAGCCTTTTGATCAAACTTTGCAGTACTTAGAATAGATTAATGATTTATTTATGCATTTATTAGTTTCATTAATTGCACCATTAATTAAGATAAATTAAAATAAATTAGAATTCAAGAAATTAGTTAATTAATTAAGCTAAATAGATTAAACACATAAGTATGACTGCTTCGAGCATAAATACATATTCGCTTGGTAATCCTAGTAGCGTTATTGCTTGGTGCATCCAGGAGTGTAGTGCTTGGTAACCCAGTAGTGGATATGTGGGTTCAAGACATGTACGAAAAGTGGGACTTAATGCTTATGTTAGGACTAGTTAGAGATTAGTTAATTAGTTAAATTAAATTGGTCATGAAATTACTTCATCTCTCTACTTTAAGCACCAAATAACATAAAACACAAAATAATAAAAATCATATGCCTTGATTACACTTAACCATATCCTTGTGCATCACAAGTGTAATTGGGAAGACAATGAATAGCCATTAGGACAAGGTTCACTTCCTAGAAGACTAGTGTACTAGAAACTATAGAGTCCACGAAATTTGACCGGATTGCGTGTGAGCACTTTGTGATTAGTATGGTTGGGTGTAGAGGTACCTCATCACTCATCAGTAGATGCTACAAAAAATTAGTAGACATCCAAATTACTAATGAAACATCCCAACTAGGACGTTCCAAGTGAGATGTCCTAATTTTTAGTGGGATGTCCCATTTGCAAGTAGCCAATTTTGAGAGAGACATCTCAAGCTCAAATAGGACATACCAACTAGCCATTTTCTAGTTGTTGCACATATTTCAAGGATTATTTGGAAATAAAAAGGCTATAAAATAGAATCAAATCCTTGTGAAAAATACAAGCACTATTTAAAAAATTATTCCATCATTAACTATATCTTGTGTTGTGATTGGTCCTTCATATCTATATCTCTTGTAATTTGTATTTTGTAAGATCTCCATAGCAAGGAACTTGTAAAGCTTAGTTACATTCCCTCCTTGATTCTTTTACTCTCTTTATAATCCTGTAAGGCTAATGTGTTTCTTACAAGAAGCAATCTTGTGAGCTTGTTGGGACCTTGTGAGGTTGAGTATGTTTCAACAAGAAAATACTCCGTGTGAAGCTCACATATTTAAAAAGGTTGTGGAATCCTTGAAATCACTTTTTGAGCTTGTTGGAACCTTGTGAGACTGTGTCAGTTTCTGTGTAAAAAGACTCCTTGTAGAGCTCAAACTTTGTAAAGGTTGTGATATTCTTTAAATTACATTTTTGAAGGAGAAAATTCCAGAGCTGTGCAAGGATTCTACCCTCCAAGTATGGAAGTACCAAAGTTGGGGAATCACATAAATTTGAGTGCAATTTTTGGTGTCTTGATCATTCGAATTGGGAAACATATTCAACTATCCTTCTAAGTTCTCGATCCTCAACCATAATTGATTTTTTGTGAATTATTTCTATTAACATGAACATCCAATAGATCCTAATTCCATATAACATTATAATGCACCCAATATATGTACTACTACCTACTCCAACATACCTCCTATATCCATACTATCCTATGTAGCCCATACAAGCTTACTAGTATCTCTATAAAAATAGTGAGTTATTAGCCTAGTGATAAGACTCTAGATTTGAAAGTTCTAAGTCATGGGTTCAATTCTAGTAAGCATTGTTGAGTTTAATTATAGGTTTATAACTTAACATTGCCTACCAAAATTGAACTTATGACTTGGAGCTTTTAAATAAAGCATCTTACTACTAGGCTAATACCTCATTGGTTAAACCTTATAATATATAAAAAGTAAAAAGTTTAATAAAAGAACACAACTCAAAAAGCATAGTCATGGGGAGGGGGCGGGGAGGGTGTGGTGTGTGGTGGTGTCTGTGTTGCAACCCCAAATGAATTGTAATATAGTTTAATTAGAACTCAACATTTTCTACTAGAATCAAACCCATGACTTGGAGCTTTAAAATCAAGAGTTTTACCACTAGGCTAACATCTCATTCTTCATAAAGCATAATCAATATAAAGAAGGGGTAACAAGCATATATATAGGTTAGCAAATAAAACATCAAGGGCTCAAATTAGAAACATACTAAGAGGTTAGGGGCATCTTAAGAAAGGGTGTTACATTCTCCTCTTTTTAAGAATATTCCTTCTAGAAGATCTTAGGTTGTGTAGTATATAGATCTTTCTTCAGTTTCAATGTTGCTTCTTGTATTTCATGTCATTTTCAAATGACCTTAATCATCCAAATCATCTTACTTTCAACCTTCTCTTCCTCTTATCAATAATCTTAATTGGACTCTCTACAAAGCTAACATTAGTTTGCAGCTTAACTTCTTGCCAGTCTATCTTGTGGCTCGGATCTATCACATACTTTATCAATATGGAAATATGAAATACATCATGAATTAATTGCAAATTTTATTAAAGATCAAGCTGATAGGAAACATCACCAATTTTCTTGAAATTAAAAAGGAATTGATGTAGTGAGGAGCTAACTTTTCTCTTCTATCAAATATTATAGTTTTTTAAAATGGTGAAACCTTGAGAAAAACATAATCAGCAATGTTGAATTTCAAAGGCCATCTCTTATTATTAGCATACTTTGCATACCTATTCTATACTACTTGTAGTCTACTTCTAACCATCTTAATCTATTATGTAGTCTCATCAATGTTCCTAGCAAAAAGGTATATGGTAGTATCTATTATACATCACTTCATGAGGTGCTACTTTCAAGCTAGCCTAATAAATAATATTCTAAGTAAATTTTGATAATGGAAGAATTTTTTCCTAGTTGTTCTTGTAGTCTAAGGCACATGCTCAAAGCATATCCTCTAGAATCTAGTTCATTCTTTCTATCTACCCACCTATTTATGGATGATACATTGAACTAAGATTTAAATTAGAACATAAACTCTTTTGAAAAGACTATGAAAATCTAGAAATGAAATTTGGATCTCTATCTAACATAGTCTTAATTGAAACTCCATATAATCTAAGAATATCTAATAGGAATAATTGAGTAACCTTCTCTACATTGGTTGTCACTTTCATAGCCAAGAAGTGGAAAGATTTGATCAAAAGATCTATGTCCACAAGAATAGAATGTTTTCCTCTTTTGGTATGAGGTAAACTAGCGATGAGATTCATGCCATTGGTCTTTCATTTCAACATTGGAATGGAGTATGAATGAAGATAATGACAAGGACTTTGATGCTCTACCTTTACCTATTGACACACCAAGTAGTTAGCCATATACTCACTGATATATTTGTTCATACTAAGCCAATAATACCACCTCTTAAATTGTAAGGCATCTTATCACTACCTAATTGCATCTAGAACTTGCTTAGATGAGTCTCATCAAGTAACTTCTATTTGACTATCACCAACACATAAATTTTTTTCTTACATCCTAACATGAAAAAAGTTTTAATTGTAAAAATTGAGTATGTTGATGAAGGATTTGTAATATTTTCATAGAACCAAAAATCTAAAGTCTATTATAAAGTTATTTCATCCTTGAGACTAGATAGAATAGTAAGATAATAGAATTTTCCAACTATCCTACTTAGTGCATCTACCACCTTATTTCCTTTTCTAATATGATAGTACATAGTGAAATCAAAATCTACCAACAACTTTATCCATTGCCTCTATCTCATGTTTAATTATGGATAATTCATAATGTTTTGCAAACTCTCGCCATTTGTTCAAAATGTAATCTACTCATCATACATGTAATATCTACAAATCATATGTGCAAAGATAATGGTGCCAAGTTCTAGATCATTATTTGGGTATATAGTTTCATGAGGTTTTAGTTGTTTAGAAGCATAGATCACTACCTTTCCATCTTACATGAGAACATCATCTAGTTCTTCTCTTGAAGCATCTGTGTATAGATCATAAGGTTTACCAAAAACTAGTGAGATTAGGATAGGTGCTAAGATCAATCTCTATTTTAGCTTCTTCAAAGTCCTTTGAAAAGAATTTGAATAAGAGAAAACATAGTCTTCCCTAAGAAGCTTATGTAGAGGAACTCCAATCTTAGAGAAATTCATTACAAAGCTTTTGTCATATCTTGCTAGATCCAAGAAACTTTGAATTTATTTATTGTAGTTGGAATAGGCCAATTCTTAATCACTAATATTTGATGATGCATAAAAATGGGTCACGTGCTGACACCCTTTAAGAACTTGTTTTAAGAGACTATTGCCTGGGATGCCTCTCATATGGGTACGGAAACCTAGGAATAGTCTCATCTGGTAAGGGCAACATGATGATTTGATAGATAAAAATCTTTAAAATGTTGATAATTTTTTAAAGAGAAAAGTTTTTATTAAAACTTCTAGAAAAAAATTGATAACTTGACAAAGAAATTTAAATAAAATAACTATTCATTTAACAAGTTCAACAAATGAAAGTTTAAAGTAATCGATAACTTAAGAGAAATTAACATATGCTTTAAAAACAAAGGGCTTTGTAATTGAAATGTTTCTCTTTATTGCTAATAACCAAACACTTAACAAAGATTGAAGCTCATAGCTTTTGGAACAACAATAAAAAAAAGGTTGCAATAAAGACTTAGCTCAACAAAAAGCTTTGGATATTGTTTGTAAACTAGGTAACTTGTTGTGCATGCTTATTCATCCATGATTTTGGGAAGCACACCTCCTCCAACAAGTCTGCACTCTTCCTATTCTGATCCTTCATAGCTTCTAATCTAACTTCTTCCAAAAGCATCTCCAAGAATAGTTTGTAATGAATCTAGAGAAAGGATTCCTAGAACCTTCCTACCTCCTAGTATCTACAAGCAGTGTTGGTTACAACATCATCCACAATGACAAGATGGCACAAATCGGTTAAGTGTTGATGTCAACCTTGCCCATGCTAGGCATGGGGCCATGATCAATAATGTTTTATCTAAACAATAAATAAAAAGTGTTGGGAATGTCATTCCAAAATCAATTTTCCTTAGAATTTCCTAACATATAACATGCTTTTTTAGTGATCTTGAAGTCTACCTTCCATGATGAGCTAGATTAGTTGTCTTTGTAAATGTTGAATATTTGTGAAGCCAAGAGAAGATCATTCATCTTTGTCACACAACATCTAATATATATATATATATATATATATATATATATATNTGGAAGTACATAACATCAATAGAGCCTTGATACCAAATCCTTGATAGCCTTAATAGTTTCCATAGCTGAAAATTGTAAAAACCCAGAAAACAAAAAGAATAAAAAAGGTAAAGAATAAGCAGTAAAATCTTTAAAATATGATAAAGAGACAAATGCCTCTTATGAGTTAGCACAATCCACAAGAAATCCATTACCCTCTCTTCAATAGTGAAATTCATATAAAGAAATCTTGGATTCGGTGGCTTGCCTAGTATGTCTAAAGAGAGACGTCTTATGTCTTGCCCTTCACCAAGAAAATTGTCTTGGAATTTTGGAGTAGGTACTTCATTTTCAATACAGCCATCAATAGGAGGGTTAAAATTCAAATGTACCTGGTACTTGATTAGCCGATTTTTGAAAGGGGTACAAGATGAAGCTAAAGCTGCTACTCTTGACTTTGATTTGGGCCTGCTCTTGATGGAAGAACAACCCACCTTTACATGTTTTTTCTAAGTGCAAGACAAACAGTCATCCCCTCTATTCCCATCTTCTTTACAACATTAGGAGGAGGAGCAAGAGTAGGCTTTGTATCTGATGGACTACTTTGTTCTATCTCTTCATCCTCCTCCTCCTCATGCATTGCTTCACAGTTCAAAGTTCTATGAATGCAAAAACATAGCTTTAAAAACTAAAAATCCAAAGCAAGTATAGACCTAACTAGAAGAAAAAAATTAGCCTACAAAAGTGGCACTATAAATTATTTATGCAACTAGTAGTCTAACATGCATGCATGACGTAGAATAAGCAAATGAAGCACTAGCATGCATGCAACTTATGCGTTCTATTGTATACGCAAGGCATCTTTTTTCAGCTCCATCTTCAAGTGGAATAGAAAACCATTCATATGATAGCTTTGTACCTTGTTTACTTCCAACTGCCTACAAAGTGCAATTGAACACACAACAAAAATTAGAATAAAAAAAAATATACAAAATAGGAACAAAAATGAGAACACTACTAGCAGGCACTAACATGTTAAGATAGTATAGCTTTCAATTTGACACCACTTCTGAAGGCTTCATGTTATGGGCCACATAGAATGAGGCACTTGCGTGCATGCATGCACACACACACAAAAACAACATTGTTTATTTCAAGATACATCGTTAATAGTTACAGAATAACCCTAAAACATTATTGTAGATGAGTGGACCGACGCTAGGCATTACGTGGACGTGGTGGCTGTGGTTATGTAACCGTTGCAGTGGCAATAAAACATGGTGGAGGTGGATGTAATGATGCATAAGTTGTGGATGTTTCATGTTACATTAGTGGTGGGGAGTTATTGGCATTTAAATTGGTAGTAGTGGCTATAAAAGGGGCAGACTGCAACTACCTAGGACCATCGAGGACTCCCCTCTCCAGCGAGAAACCAGCAGGTGATGATTTCTCTTTATCTTAGAAACATTAGGCCTCCCCTCCTCTCCTCACACCATAATCAGCATATGGCAAGTAGTAGATGGTAGTTAGGCACATGTTAGTAGCACACGACAACACATGATGGTAGTGGTTATGATCAAAGGTCAATGTAGATGATAGGTGATAGGTGGTGGTCAGTTGCAACTTCTGCATAGTAGGAGCTGGTAACAACACAACAAACATGTGAACGATGTGTTTGTAGCATGTAGAGTGAATAACCATAGCATATTTCTCTCTCTCCTCCCTTTCTAGCAGACAATAGGTGACCAATGGGGCATGAACAGTAGTGACATTGAGTAGTGCGTGGTGGTGGATATCATGGTTGTGGAAGTAGATCTCTCAACCTCACCTCACTCTTGTAGGCATGTCAGTAGATAGTGCAGATGACAACATTCAGTAGTGGGATTCTTCTTCTTCTTCTTTTCTTTTCTCTTTCTCAACTTCAATAGGGGTCTCCCTCTCTCTTTCTTCATGGTAGCAGCAACTACGTCAATAGTGGTAGAGAGGTAGCACATCCCCATAGCGGGCTAGATCTCTCTCTCCCTCTTCGGTGGTGGTTAAGGTTTTCCTGCCTGGTAGTGAGCACCACCAACACCTATGGACCAGTGACAATAGTGAACGACCACAGAAAATTTAATTTTTTTAGTTAACTACTGTATTTTCATAAAGTCTTAAATTTCAAGATATTTAAAATCCCTGATTTTTCAATTTGATTTACTATTTTATAACATCACATAGCCCTCTTTAACTGAGACTATTCTTGAGTTTCTGTATCCATACGAGAGGCTCCCTAAGGAATAGTCTCCTTAAACAAAATTTTTTTCCTAATGTTGGTGTGTCCAAAATTTATGCATCAACATTTTCTTGATACTAGAAGGAGGGCTATTTTTTTGGCTTTTGTTTTTCCATTTTCTGAAATTTTAGTTTTTCTTATCTTATTTCCTAATCCTGTTTCAAAACTTATTCTTTTTGCTAAAGTCTCTATTTTTAACCCTGGTTTTAAAAAAAATATTTTGCTTTATTTTTTGAAAATTTTTGAGCCTTTTATTTTTTGATCTCAAAAGTTTGTTTCTTAAAAATTTTCGGGTCTCATCATCCATTTCTAATCCTTCTTTTTAAAAAACCCTCATTTTCGAGTCCCATTTTAGATTTGTGTTTTGGTGATCCTTACTTGAGTCTTGACTTGGGTAAGGAGGTTTTATTTAATTATTCAATTTTAAATTTATTTTTGTTAAATTTTTCATTTTATTTTTTTCCTTTTAAATTTTATAAATAATGCAATTTCATGAATTTTTTTCTTCTTTTGAAATTCTTTTTGAATAGCATATTATAGTGTTTTTTTTAAATATTATTGCAATATTTATTTTTTTTATGCAATTTTATAGTTTTATTTTAACATTTATTTTCTGTAATTTTTGTTTTATGTGCAAACCCTCTCAACAAGAATCATTTACCTCCCCTAACCCACTAAGTACTCATCGCTTTACTTTAAGAAAGCAACAAGCTTCATGTTTCCCAAGTTCTATCCTTAGAAGAACTCGATCTAGGATAGAGGCCAATCAACCCTCGGCTCCCTTGGTGAGTAACACCTTTAACTTTGCCAATTATCATGACATCCCAAAATCACTCTAAAACATAAACTTGTTCTATGATCCCATAGTCCCTACTAGTGATGCTCGCCAACATATACAATGTTTTGAAACCTTATTGTGGATCCACAACATTGTACAAAATGACATAGCATGTAGGGTATTTGTGAAAAATTTCAAGAGTGAAGCCACTTAATGATTTTTGATGCTCCTAAACACCTCCATCGACTCATGGCAAGAATTCAAAAATAAGTTCTTGCTTTAGTTTGACAAGTTTACTAGCTTGGCCATAGCATCAAGCAACTTCACAAGCTTAAGAAAGCTACTTGGGGAAAATGTCTGGGATTACAACCTAAGATTCCTTCATCAGCTTGCTTATGTGCCAAGTGAGATGCACCCAAAACCTCATGACATTCTTAATTTTTACTTGTCCACCATTAACCCATTCTTTGCCTATGCTATCAAATTTGATTCTAACATAACAAAAATATAGGAAGCGATGGCTAAAGCTGTTGAGTTAGAACAAATTACCCTCATAAATAGCATTCAAACCCAATTTGGGATGATGAGCATTAGTAATCCTAAGCAATCTAACCCTCTACCTTTACCAACTTTCCCAATGACCAATACTATGTTCCAAACTCCCGTTCCCCTTCAATTGACTCAACCTTCAAACAATTATCTTCAAAGTTCAACATATCCTTCATTTCTACCATCTAACACTAGTTTGAATGATGACCAATCAAAGGCCTTAATTGAATTATCATAAACCCAAATGGGATATTTAATCTTGTTGAACCCCCAACTCAAACTCAAAATTAGATGACCTAGATATTAACTTCACTTCAAGAACTTTCAAATGAAGTTGTTATACTAAGGCAAAATAACAACAAGGGTCCTATACAATTTGAAAAGCCAAGTACATCAATTAATGATGACTATCATTGTCTCCATAACATGAAGCAACATTCTGAGAGGACTTGTCCTAAATTTTTAGCACTATATGATGACAATTCCTAGAATCAACAAAATGAGAAACCTGATGTTATGGTCCTTAATGTACCTCATGAAATAGAAAATGAAGAAATTCCCTCATTAGAATAAGTTATGGTAAGTAACCCTAACCCACATAACACTTGCTATGGTAGACTTAGCAACATTATGAACAACACACAATAACAAACTAGTAATGATCTTTATACTCCTTTGAATAGAAGAGCTCCTAGTTAAAACAACACAAATACTCAAACTGGGCCATCCCAAACAAATGCCCCACAATAACCAAACCCTACTTCTATACCTAGAAGAACTCCACCTCAACAAGAAGTTAAAGATGAACATAAAACTTACATTCTAGTTGAGGATTTGAAAAAAATTAAAGCCAACATTTCAATGTATGACCTTCTATGATTTAATGAAATGAAAGATGTGATTCAAAGGATAGTTCATATAGCTAAAACCAATAAAGAAAAATCTCCAATGACCAAAAGGCAAGTTCATTTTGTGGAAAGCCTTAATGCATTATTAATACAAAACACAAGTAATTCCATGATGAGTAAGAAAGAGAAACCTCCTTTCCTAATAATGCTGATTATTTTAGTAAAGAACATTCATAATTGTTTGATGGATTCAAGAGCAACGATTACTGTCATGCCACTTGAGGTATGTAAAATGTTAGGAGCATGGATGCTACCACAAATGAGAAATGTGATACAACTTGATGGGTAATGTACCTATAGTAGGGTCATTAAAAGGAGTGAAATTACAACTTAAACAATACCCTATAATTACATGTTATACAGATATCCTAGTAGTTGACATGTCACCTGCTTATGGTGTGCTCTTATCTAGGACTTTTGGAGCCAAGTTTGGAGGCTTTTTTAGGTCAGATTTCTTAGAACTATTAATTCCTATCAAAGAAAAATCTAAATGCATGGTCACCAAGAGAGCCTTTCTATAAGCAAGTAGTTACAACCTTTTGATCAGCTAAATCAATCTTTGGAAAATCAAAATACTTATATTTATATTGGAGTTATTGAGGTTGAGTGTGGCAAACATGTTATAAATGACCATGTAAGTGAAATTACAAAAATAAATCCTTTTTCTCATACAGATTCCACCCAACCCTCTCAAACTTCTAGAAAAGGTGAAGAAATCTATGAAGATATCTTGCCTTATCATCAATGCAATGGAAAGGGATTTATTTTGAATGACCTGCCACCTTTAGGGGAGGAAAAAGACATAAATAAGATCCTATCCCTTAAAAAATTAGAAGGTGCACAAAATTTTGATGACATGTCCATTGAACATGTTCCTAGAGAAGCTGTATTCGATGACTTATAGAAACTAAGACCTATTAGACCTATGATTGAAACTCATATAATAGAAGAACTTGATGAACTTCTAGGGTCTAAAATTATTCATCTTTCAAAAAATTCAAATTTAGTGCCTGATAGAAAATGAACAAGAATAGTAAGATTATGTCTTGATTTTTGTAATCTTAATCATTGAAAAATTGTTAAAAGATGGTCTAATAAGAAACATGTAAGTAAAAAATTTGAGATAGGAGATCTAGTCCTTAAGAGAGATAGAGCATCTGGTTAAATAGATCCTCAAAGAAAGTTCTTCCCTATGTGGTTAGGCCCATTCTGAGTTACAAACATCATTGGTTCCAATGTGTATAAAATTGCTAATTTACAAGAACATAGGTTACATAGAAATTTTCATTCATTTCATCTGAAGCATTTCTACTTAGGTGCCCCACATGAACACATGGTAGATCCTTAGTTGCATATTTTCTTTCCCTTATCATGCATTTCATTTGTATATAGTTGCATTTGCATGTTTTTTTTTTTGCATTTCCATCATCTCTTTTTTAGCACATTAGTTTTGGTTTTTTCTTTTCATATAATTTTAATAATCATTATGGTCGTTTGAGTTACTAGGAATTGGATAATCATAACACCATTCAAAAATAATGCTTTATATGTTGTGACCGAAAACATCAGTGGCTGGAAACACTGAGAGGTTGTTGGGTGAACAGTTTAACCTTGGATCTGCACGAGGGCTGTGCTGGAGAAAATAAATTTAGGGTGCCCTGAACGATCTGGTCGATCAGACAGGGACTTAACTAGTGTACAATAACCTTTTTGCAAACAATGATTTTAAATGGAACACCTAGTGGTAAGATAAAAAGAAAACATGATGTGCACAACAATAGGAACATGCCAAAGTGTGTAACAAGACAATGGACACGATTAAACATTCAACAATGCCAAAAAATAAATGCTGTAACTAGCCAAAAAGAGAGTTTGAATAGGAAGATGCATCGCCCTGAAAAAAGGATACAGGTATACAAGGTGTACAATAGGCACAGTAGAAGTAGAGTCATAGCCTCGGTGGTGTCATGCTGTGAAATATGGTGCTCACTGTGATAAACTGTGCCTCCTAGGTTGGTGGTCACAGTATACCATGTGATGTAGTTGTGCCTCTCTGTCGATGTGGTTTGCTCTGGGTCTTGTTCACCCATGGAGCTAGGTGTTAAGATGCCAAAATGCCAAATGCCTTGATGGAAAAATGCCAATTGCCTTGTTGGTAAAGAAATTGAAGCTTCCCCCTTTCCTCTTTTCCATTTTGAAAAAGAGGACATATAGGTATTTATAGAGCTAAGGTTAGCTCAAAATGCAGATCAGGTGCCACATGGCAGTGTAGTGGGTATTACATTGTAGCACCGGGTGTTGCACTATAGCGCTATGCTATGCATTGTAGCACTACGCTATGCTACGCAACATAGTAGGGTGTAGAAAGTGCCATCGCTTTGACACTTAGAAAATTTGTAGTCAAGATGTTGAGACCCAAAATTTTTTGGTGTTTCAATGGCCCCTCTTTGTTGACATTTGGAGGAGTGGCCTGAAAGACGTCAATAAAGAATTACAAAACACCATAGCAAACATGTCACCAACGTCATTTGTCAGCACAAGATCGAATGTCATTTTACCTTGCTCAAGAGTGTTACAGGAATAAGGTTATGTTAGGGGACAAGGAGTATAGGCAATGCTAGGGAGATGAAATTTAAATGGTGGGAATGAAATGTTAATAGTGGATCATGATGTAAGATGCAAATTCAGCATAGTTGATGGTGACCATAGCATGAAGTACTTTGCCCCTGAAACGTTGACCTTTCATCAGAGTACTCATGGGAGGGTCAAATTTGATCCAAGGATGGGCCAATTGCAAGGCTACAGCATTGTTGATTTTTTTTGTGAGAGGTGAACCTTCTTTGGATTCGGCTTACTACTGAATGTTAGCTGCAAGTTGGCCATTGAGAAGATGGGCTTTGTTTTGATGCATCACATTGCATCTATAGGATAAATGTTTCCTCCTAGGGATGATTCATGTTACATCTGCTTAGGCCTTTACCATGCAACAGAGGTGCCCCATAGGATGAATTATGTTACATCAACCATGGGTTCTATAGTTGATGTGAAAGGAATGCCATGTGTGTCACAATGCATATGCATTAGAGGAGTGTGAAATCATGAGCATGTGGAGGATGAGAGGATATTGAGATGAAGAAATGGATGTGCATAGGCTATAATAGGGATGAGGGGGATGTGTACTCTTGAGTAGCTCAACTAGTCTAGTCATGCACATCAAAGCAACGTGATAACTTGCTGTTGCGATGAGATGCACCTTTGCACGACCGCCTCCAAGGCTTCGTCATGCAAACACAAATTAGAGAGGACAAGAAATCTGAAAAATGTGAAATGCAAGTGCAAATGCTAGATGTGAAGATGATGCAAGTGAAAAACTGTGAAGATGCTACAAATGTGTTGAATGCTATGCTAGTCACAAGTGCTTAGGAAGCCGATGAAATTGCCAGGATGATGATGCTGCAAGTGTTCTGAATGCTACACTAATGGCAAGTGCTCCAAAAGAATCACTAGAATGGTAGGAGGTGATGATGCTGCGATTACTCCCAAGGTAATGGCTAGTGTTCAGATCAGATCAGCTACATGCCAGTTTAAAGTCTTGGTAGACTATGAACCCAGTTTAAGGTCCTGGCAGCCCGTGATGTGCTAGTTTATAGTCTTAGTAGATTGTTGGATGCTAGTTTAATGTTGTAGTGGATAGTGGATGTTGTGCCAGTTTAACATCATGACCCAAGGATGAGCTATTGTGCCAGTTTAACGTCATGACCAAAGGATGAGCTATGCCAGTTTATAGTCATAATGGATTGTTTGTGCCAGTTTATAGTCATAGTGGACTGTCTGTGCCAATTTATAGTCATAGCGGACTGGTGCTTACCTTGCTTGTATAAGGTGCGATGCTGCATGCGTAGTCATGCTGTGTGCCTACAAGATCCTGTAAAAATCAACTAGAAAGAAAACAACATCAAGTAACACCTGTCGTAAATAGAGTTAAAATGTATGAATGAAAGAAAAGCAATGAAAAAAGTGATAGTTTTAGGCCGTTCTGGGCCGTAGGCTAGTTTAAGGCCTTTTCAGGCCATCTATTTTTGTAGTTTTATGTTTTATGTTTTCAGATGTAATGCATAAGCTAACTAGATGGATGCATAAACAAAGTAAAAAAAATAAAAAAATTTAAATGCCTGATCTAAGTAAGTAGGAAAAATATAAATGCATAGGCTAATGCGATGTAAATGAATGTCAAAAATGCATGGCAAGTGGAGGCAAAGGGTAGGTAAGCATCTAGCACATTTTTGCCCAAGGGAAAGTCTTAGTCATGTAGTTGCTTCCTAACTGGGCATGGATTAGGGAGTGTGCAAGGCTTAGGATCCTCTAGGAGGCTATTGGCTTCAACCACTCATTCGGGTGTGTTAGCCTTAGGTGTTGCATTGGTTGTTATAGGTGTACCACCAAGAAACTCTTCTTTTAAAACTTGTGCCATGTCTATTTCATGGATAGTCGAAGAGGGAGCATTATCACCGTGGATGATAACTTAACCACCTTCGTATGGAAGGTGGATTTCTTGGTGGATGGGAGAGGAGATGGCCCTTAGTTGGGCTAGCCAAGGCTTGCCTAGAATCATGTTGAAACTTGGCATCTCCTCTATGATGGTGAAATCTGCGCTAGTGGGGAATTGCTCTCCTGCCACAAAGACTAAGTTGATGTTACCATTGACTATGACACATGATCCATTGAAGGATTTTAGACACGTGGTTTTGGTTGGTCTGATTTCATCTGCCAGGACTAGCTTGTTGATGACGGAGTACAATACTACGTTTGTTGCTGCACCATCATCAACATGTACCCTGCAGATGGTACATTGTCCAACATGAATGCTAATGGATAGAGGATTTGTAGTAACCTCCCCTTGTTCAGGGTTGAATTTGACTGCATTATTGTGGAATACTAAAGGTGTTGAACTCAATTCTTGTGGTGTAGGGGGCAACATCATTGCACAAATGGATGCCTCATTTGCAGGGATGTCCTTTGTAATAGGAATGGAGGCCAATATCTTGGCCAGTGCTTGGCAGTGAGTAGCTAAAGTCATGACCAGGGCGTATAAGCTCAATGTTGTGTTCTTTTTCTTGAGTGCTTGTTTTACCTGGGTTAATGCAGCTACGAAGTCCTTTTCATTGGTTGTTGTGTTGGCTTTGAATTCCTCCATGTGGCTTGAGAGACAGATCTCTCGCGAAGGGGAATTAAGCTTGGTTTTCTTGGCCTGTTTAGGGGTAGGGGCCCTAGTGTTTAGTTTTTGTTTGCTAGTTGTGGTCTTTGCTTTGGCCATGGGAGTTGCGAGGTGCTCGTTTGTCCTCTTGCATTGCCATTTGGTGGGCCTACTTAGGTTGCTAGTGGGATCAACCCTTGAAGGAGGAGAGATCGAGATGTTGCCCACTGTTGGGCTTCGGGTAGGTGAGGGGCCATCACGTTGTTGCACTCTTATGACAAATGGTGATTTAGGGGGAGTTTTTATGTGGTCAACTTGTTGTGGCACCTTGATAACAAAAGGTTTCCTAGTGGTTATTGTTGCATGATGCTAGTTTAACGTCTTAGTGGATGGTTGCTATGGAACTTTGACCACAAAGGGTGCTGTGGGTGCTCAAGGTGGCTTTTTGATAACCAAGGGAGGCCTCTTGCTAATGGAGGTGGAGGGAATCCTTGCCTTGTTGGGAGGCACACAGATCACAAAAGGTTGTTGCGTAGGTTTAGACTTACCACCTATGCTAATTGAATTTATGACATAGGAGGCATCATCTGTGTTGGATTGACTCATCGTGTTAATCACCAGTTGGCCACGTTCTATCATTCTCTACAGGTCATCCTACAAAGCATGAAAGTTGTCTGTACTGTGACTAGCCAATTGGTGGTAATGACAGTATTGGTCTAGGTTGAAGTGTTGTGGAACTAGGGGCTTGTTTGGTACTACTAAAGTGGGGTTCCTTAGTAGTTCGCAATACCTATCATGTTTTTGGTGGGTAATTGCCGATATGTGTTTGTGTTGGATTTTCCTAGCTTTCAAGAGTTTCTCTAGTAGTTTAGAGGGTTGCACTGGTAGTGGTGTATACTTTGAGTGGTCCTTGCACTGAAAGTTGGATCTTGGGGTAGCCCCTGTCAATGTAGGTGAGTTGGTGCCAGAATTGGTAATTTTTTTAGTTGGGGCTTTGGGTTGCTTAGCTGTTGGGCCCTAGTTGGTTGCTTTTGTGCTTATGGCTATTTTTATCACTGTTGTGTTTTGCTTGCAAGCATGTTGGTTTTTGTAGGCCACATAGGCTGGATCATTGCTAGTTTATGCTACTTCCTTTATGATTTTTTCTGGGTAAAGGCTTGGCTAAGAGACTTTGGAACTAGCTAATACAGTTTTGACTTGATGAAGTCATTCACTGCCCCTTTGAAGATAGCTAGTAGATGTGTCTCTGCTAGGGGTTCATGCATTTCATTCAATGTAGCATTCCAATGTTGGAGGAATTTTGGCATGGCCTCTAGAGGCCCTTGTTTAACTTGCATAAGTTGGTCAAGGGTTGCTTTAGGCTTTAGGTTGTACCTGAAGCGTGTCAAAAACTGGCTTATGAGATCCTCCAAAGAGGAGATTGAGGCCTTGGTGAGTATGCGATACCAGTCCAAGGCCTTGCCAGTGAGTGACATGGGGAACATGCGCATGATGGTGTATGGCCAAGTTTGAAGGAGTAGGCATTCAGATCGAAATGTGACCAAGTGTGCATTGGGATTTCCTTCTCCATTATACTTGGTAAATCGAGGCAGTTGGGCCCTAGTTGGAAGAGTTAGGGATGGTACCATAGGACTTATGGGGTCATCTCCATAAAAGTCCACCACCTTGATGGAGTTAGAGGAGGTATCCTTAAGTCGGTTGATCTCCTCTATCAAGCTTTGGATTAGCTGGAATGCTTGATCCGAGCTTGGGGATGTGCCAGTCGGTTGCATTAGCTGAGCTTGGGTTGGTTGTGGAGTTTGCCAGTTTAACATCATAGCGGATGGATGTTGCCAGTTTAACATCGTAGCAGACGATTGTTGATGTAATGGCTAAGCGATGGGTGTGGTGATTGGAGTAGGCCACACATGGGTGGGTTGGATGGAAACCATAGACACTGATGAGACATGCAGGATGTAGGATGCCTAAGTTGTTTGGGGCTGGGAGGTGGTCCCTACATGAGCATAGTGCTGGGTAAATGGATTAGTTGCATATGAGGAAGGCTGAATTGGCATGGTCACTATCTTGGAGGGTAAAAAAATGTAGAAAAGAAAAAAAAATGCTAAGTATGAAAATGCAGAAAAAATGTTAAGTATGAAAACTGCTAAAAACAAAGGTTTAGGCCCTTCTTCTAGCACCAAAAACTATTACGATCAAAAATGTCAGTGGCTGGAAACACTAAGAGGTTGCTGGGTGAACAATTTAACCTTGGATCCACATAAGGGCCATGCTAGAGAAAATGGATTTAGGGTGCCCTGAATGGTCTGGTTGATCAGATAGGGACTTAACCGATGTACAATAACCCTTTTTCAAATAATGATTTTAAATGGAACACCTGGTGGTAAGATAAAAAGAAAATGTGATGTGCACAGCAATAGAAATGTGCTAAAGTGTGTAACAAGAAAGTGGACACGATTAAACATTCAACAATGCCAAAAAATAAATGCTGTAATTAGCCAAAAAGAGAGTTTGAATAGGAAGATGCACCACCCCAAAAAAAGGGTACAGGTATACAAGTTGTACAATAGACATAGTAGGAGTAGAGTCATAGCCTCAATGGTGTAGGGCTATGAAATATGGTGCTCACTGTGATAAACTGTGCCTCCTGGGTCAGTGGTCATAGTATACCATGTGATGTAGTTGTGTCTCTTTGTTGGTGTGGTGTACTTTGGGTCTCGTTCACCCATGGAGCTAGGTGCCAAGATGTCAAAATGCCAAATGCCTTAATGGAAAAATGCCAACTGCCTTGCTGGTAAAGAAATTTAAGCTTCCCCCTTTCCTCTTCCCCCTTTCAAAAAAGAGGGTGCAGAGGTATTTATAGAGCTAGGGTTAGCTCAAAATGTAGATCAGGTGCCATGTGGCAGTGCAGTGGGTATTACACTATAGCACCAGGTGTTTCACTACAGCACTATGCTATGCATTGTAGCGCTACACTACGCTACGCTACACAGCGTAGTAGGGTGCAGAAAGTGCCATCGCTCTGACACTTAGAAAATCTGTAGTCGAGATGTCGAGACCTAAAATATTGTGGTGTTTCATTATATATTCTAGTACTATTACATGAAATCTCATTTATATTTTATATTTCAATCATGTTATGATTTGTCCCAGTCTTTTTCAAGGTTTTAGCTTTATTGGTTATGTTGGATTATGGAGGATAGAATTTATGCTAACTTATCATGTAATCATAATGATCATGTGAGTGTAGGATATGTGATGTTGGAGAATGGTTAGCCACAATCACTAGGTGACCTTAGAAAATTTCATTTTCTATCTCCTAAGCCCCAACCCTCAAGTGTGATGATCCATGACTACCCTGTGATCAATAGGTTGAAGTGTGTTCATCTCCATTTGAGAACCCTTAGCCACCTAGGAGACCTTCTATGATGCCATCAGATTATAATAAAAATCACATACATGAGGGTTGAATTGCACCATGAGAAAAGTTTCGAAAGGACCATGTCCTTTGGCAGTGTAGCTAATCGGCTAGACTCATGTTGGAATTTGTACCTTAAGAATGAAGTACACCATGAGTAAAGTTTCCTAAAAAAAAAAAAAGAAACAAAAGAAAAGAATGAGGACCATGTTCCTTGACAATGTAATAGTTTCTTGAGTGTGATGGGGTTTGGCAACAATGCTTACCCTAGCCTATTTTCCTCAAGAAAAAAAAAGAGAGAATAACAAATAATCCCTTTTCACCCATTCCCTTCCTAAATGTCAAGAAAAAAAAGAAGAATCCCAAGGAAAAATCTAAAAGTTGCGACTAGCCACAATCTAACATGAGCTTGTCCTCATTAAGTTTAGTATAGGTCTTGTGCTCAAAGTAGTCCACATGCTTTTTACTTTTACCTTGTGAGAAGATTGGGAATGCGATCTCAGTTATACATTTTAATTATATATATACCTATGTAGTTAAAATTATGATTTATAAAAATTATATATTTAGAGTTTGATTAAATAAGATGGTGTAGTAAGGGTGGCCTACGTCTAGTTCACTTTTGATTATATGATTATTTTTAGTCATGTTTAGATTAGAATATTTTATTATTAAATTTTAAATCTCTATTTTGTGATGTTTTCTATTCTCTATTTGTTGCATCTTATTTTAAAATTTCTATGGTTTTTCTATCCTTGCACTTGCATGCAATTTTTAGGTTGGGGGCTAAGTGTTGATGTCAACCTTGCCCATGCTAGGCATGAGGCCATGATCAACAATGTTTTATCTAAACAATAAATCAAATAGTGTTGTGAATGTCATTCCAAAATCAATTTACCTTGGAATGTTCTAATAAAACATGCTTTGTTAGTGATCTTGAAGTGTACCTTCCATGATGAGCTAGATCAGTTGTCTTTGTAAATGTTTAATATTTGTGAAGCTAAGAGAAGATCATTCATCTTTGTCACACAACATCTAAATATATATATATATATGGAAGTACATAACATCAATAGAGCCTTGATACCAAATCCTTGATAGCCTCAATATTCACCATAGCTAAAAACTGTAAAAACCCAAAAAACAAAAAGAACAAAAAAGGTACAAAATAGGCAAGAAAATATTTAAAATATGATAAAGAGACAAATGCCTCTTATGAGTTAGCATAATTCACAGGAAATCCATTACCCTATTTTCAATAGTGAAATTCATATAAAGAAATCCTAGATTTGGTGACTTGCCCAGTATGTCTAAAAAGAGATGTCTTATGTCTTGCCCTTCACTGAGAAAGTCATCTTGGAATATTGGAGTAGGTCCTTCATTTTTAACAAAGGCCTCAACAAGCAGGTTAACATTCAAATGCACTTGGTACCTCATTAGCCAATTTTTGAAAGGGTTATAAGCTAAAGTTGAAGATGCTACTCTTGACTTTGATTTGGGCCTCCTCTTGATGGAGGGACCACCTACCTTTACATGTTTTTTTAAAGTGCAAGATAAGAAATCATCCCCTCCATTCCCATCTTCTTCACAACAACAAGAGGAGGTGTAGGAGTAGGCTTTGTCGCTGGACTACTCTGCTCTATCTCTTCATTCTCTTCCTCATGCATTGCTTCACAGTTCAAAATTCTATGAATGCAAAAACACAACATTAAAAACTAAAAATCTAGAGCAAGTACAAACCTAAGCAAAATAAAAAAATTAGCTCGTGGAAGTGGCACTACAAATAATATATGCAACTACTAGTCTAACATGCATGCATGACATAGAATAAGTAAATGAAGCATTAGCATGCATGCAACTCATGCATTTTGTTGTATATGCAAGGCATCTTTTTTCATCTCCATCTACATGTGGAACAGAAAACCCTTCATATGACAATCTTGTACCTTGTTTTATTCCAACTATCTACAAAGTGCAATTGAACACAAAATGAAAAATAGAATAAATAAAATAATATATAGAATAGGAAAAAAAATGAGAACACTACTTGATAGGTGGGTAGGCATTGACATGTTAAGATAGTATAGCTCTGAGTTTCATACCACTTTTGAAGGCTTCATGTTATGGGCCATGAAAAATGAGGCACTTGCATGCATGTACACATGCACAAAAAAAACATTGTTTATTTCAAAATACATCATCAATAGCTACAAAATAATCCTAACACATTATTGTAGATGAGTGGATTAGTGCCAGGCGTTACATGGACGTGGTGGCTACAATTATGTAACTGTTGTAGTGGCAACAAAACATGGTGGAAGTGGATGTAATGATGCAGAAGTGGTGGAAATTTCACATTAAGTTGATGGTGGGGAGTTATGGGCATTTAAACTGACGATAGTAGCTATAAAAGGGGTAGATTGCGATTGCCCAGGACCGTTGAGGACTCCCCTATCCAGTGAGAAACTAGTAGGCGATGGTTTCTCTTTATCCTAGAAACATCAGGCCTCCCCTCCTCTCCTCACACCGTAATTGGCATGTGGCATGTAGTAGACGATAATTAGGAACGTGTTAGTAGTGCGCGACAACATGTGGAAGCAATGGTTGATGCAGATGATAGGTGATAGGTGATGGTCAATTGCTACTGCTACATAGCAGGAGTTGGTAGTAGCACAACAAGAGTTGGTAGCATTGCAGTAGGCATGCAAACAACATATCTACAGCACGCAGAGTAGATAGGCATAGAATCTCTCTCTCCATCCTTCCTTTACAGTAGATGATAGGTGGCCAACGTGGCATGAACGACAGTGACTCTGAGCGGTGCATGGCAGCGGCATTTGGGGTTGTAGGAACAAATCTCTTAGCCTCACCTCACTCTTGTAAGCATGTCAGTAGATAGTGTAGACAACAACATTTAGTGGTGGGGTTCTTCTTCTTCTTCTTCTTTTTTCTCTCTTCCAACTTCAATGGGGGTCTTCCTCTTTATGTCTCCATGATAGCAAAAATTGTGGTAGAGAGGCAACACATCCCACAACATGCTATATCTTTCTCTTCCTCTTCAACGATGATTAGGGTTTTCTTACCTGACAGTGAGCATCAAGTGACCATGGAAAATTTAATTTTTTAGTTAACTACTGTATTATCATGAAGTCTTGAATTTCAAGATAGTTATTCAAAATCCCCAATTTTTCAGTTTGATTTACTATTTTAAAATGTCACATAGCCCTCTTTAGCTAAGACTATTACTAGGTTACTATAGCCATATGGGAGGCATTCTATGCAATAGTCTCAAATGATTTTTTTTCCTAGTGTTGGTGTGTCTAAAATTTATGCATCAACACCTTTTTGGCACTAGAAGAAGGGCTATTTTTCTAGCCTTTGTTTTTCCATTTTCTGAAATTTTAGTTTTTCTTGTCTCATTTCCTGATCCTATTTCAAAACTTATTCTTTTTGCTAAAGTCTTTGTTTTTAGCCTTGGTTTTAAAAACATATTTTGCTTTATTTTCTGAAAATTTTCAAGCCCTTTATTTGCTGATCTTAAAAGTTCATTTCTAATCATTTTTTTTAAAAAATCCTCAGTCCCATTTCAAATTTGTGTTTTGGTGACCCTTACTTGAGTCCTAACTTGGGTAAGGTGGTTTTATTTAATTATTTAATTTTAAATTTATTTTTTTAATTTTTAATTTTAGTATTTTCCTTTTAAATTTTATAAATATTGTAATTTCATGTATTTTTTCTTCTTTTGAATTTTTTTTTAAATAGCATATTTTAGTGTTTTTTTAAAAAATATTATTGTAATATTTCTTTTCTTTTTATGTAATTTTATAGTTTTATTTTAACATTTATTTTCTGTAATTTTTGTTTTATGAACAAACCCTCTCAACAAGAATCATTTACCTCTACTCCTGATTGACCAAGTGCCCATCACTTTACTTTAAGAAAGTAACTAGCTTCATATTTTCCAAGTTCTATCCCTAAAAGAACTTGAACTAGGATGGAAGCCAATCAACCCCTGGCTCCCTTGGTGAGCAACCCCTTTAACTTTTCTAATTATTATGACATCCCAAAACCACTCCAAAACATAAACTTGTTCTATGATCCCACAGTCCCTACTAGTAATGCCCACCAACATATACAATGTTTTGAAACCTTATTAGGGGTCCATAACATTATACAAAATGACATAGTATGTAGGGTATTTGTGACAGCTTTTAGGAGCAAAGCCACCTAATGATTTTTGATGCTTCCAAATGGCTCCATTGACTCATGGCAAGAATTTTAAAAATAAGTTCATACTTTAGTTTAACAAGTTTATTAGCCTGACCATAGCATCAAGCAACTTCACAAGCTTAAGAAAGCTACTTGGGGAAAATATTTGGGATTACAATCTAAGATTCCTTCATGATCTTGCTTATATGCCAAGTGAGATGCACCCACAACCTCATGGAATCCTTAGTTTTTACTTGATCACCATTGACCCATTCTTTGCCTATGCCATCAAATCTGATTTCAACATAACAAAAATATAGGGAGCGATGGCTAAAGCTGTTAAGTTAGAACAATAGCATTCAAACCAAATTTGGAATGATGAGCATTAGTACTCCTATGAAATCTAACCCTCTACCTCTACCAACTTTCCCAATGACCAATACTATGTTCCAAACTCCCGTTCCCCTTCAATTGACTCAATCTTCAAACAATTATCTTCAAGGTTCAAGGTCTCCTTCATTTCTACCAACTAACACTAGTTTGAATGATGACCAATCAAATGCCTTAAGTGAATCTATCATAAACCCAAACGACATATCTAATCCTATTGAACCCCTAATCCAAACTCAAAATTAGATGATCCAAATATTACCTTCACTTCAAAAACTTTCAAATGAAGTAGTTGAACTAAAACAAAACAACAACAACGGTTCTATATAATCTGAAAATCCAAGTACATCAATCAATGATGACTATTTTTATCCCCATAACATGAGGAAACATTCTAAGAGGACTTTTCTTGAATTTTTAGCACTATATGATGACAATGCCTAGAGTCAGAAAAATAGAAAACCCCTTGTTATGGTCCTTCATGTACCTCATGAAATAAAAAATGAAGAAGTTTCCTCATTAGAACAAGTTATGGTAGGCGACCCTAATCCACATAACATTTGCTATCATAGACTTAGCAACATTATGAACAACACACAACAACCAACTAGGAATGATCCTTATACTCCTCTAAATAGAAGATCTCCTAGTCAAAAAACACAGATACTCAAACCGGGTCATCCCAAAAAAATGCCCCACCATGACCAAACCCCCCTTCTATACTTAGAAGAACTCCACCTCAACAAGAAGCCAAAGATGAACATATGACTTATGATCTAGTTGAGGATTTGAAGAAAATTAAAGTCAACATTTTAATGTATGATATTCTACAATTTAATGAAATGAAAGATGTGATTGAAAGGATAGTTCATACACCCAAATCCAATAAAGGAAAATCTCCAACGACTGAAAGGCAAGTTCATTTTTTGGAAAGTTGTAATGTGTTATTAATACAAAATGCAAGTAATTTCATGATGAGCAAGAAAGAGCAACCTCCTTTCCTAACCACATTGATTATTTTAGGAAAGAATGTTCATAATTTTTTGATGGATTTTGGAGCAACCATTAGTGTCATGCCACTTGAGGTATGTAAAACCTTGTAAGTATGAATGCTACTACAAATGAGAAGTGTGATACAACTCGATGGATCTAACATACCTATAATAGGATCATTAATAGGACTGAAAGTACAACTTAAATAATACCCTACATTTACATGTTATATAGATATCCTAGTAGTTGAGATGTCACCCACTTATGGTGTGCTCTTATCTAGGACTTTTGGAGCAAGGTTTGGAGGCTTCTTTAGGTTAGATTTCTTAGAACTATTAATCCCTATTAAAGGAAAATCTAAATGCATGGTCATACCAAGAGAGCCTTTCTATAAGCATGTAGTTACAACCTTTTGATTAGCAAAATCAATCTTTGGAAAATCAAAATAGTAATCTTTGTATTGGAGTTATAGAAGTTGAGTGTGATGAACATGTTATGAATGACCATGTGAGTGAAATTACAAAAATAAATCCTTTTTCTCATATAGATTCCACCCAACCCTCTTAAAATTCTAGAAAAGGTGAAGAAATCTATGAAGATACCTTGCCTTATCATCAACACGATGGAAAGGGATTTCTTCTGAATGACCTACCACCTTCAGGGGAGGACAAAGAAATAAATAAGACCCTATCCCTTAAAACATTAGAAGGTGCAAAACATTTTGACAACATATTCATTGAACATGTTCCTAGAGAAGCTATATTCAATGACTTATAGAAACTAAGACTTGTTAGACCTATGATTGAAACTTATATAATAGAAGAACTTGATGAACTTCTAGGGTCTAAAATTATTCATCTTACAAAATATTAAAATTTAGTTCGTAATAGAAAATGAATGAGGAAATTAAGATTATGTCTTGATTTTCGTAGTCATAATCATCGAAAAATTATTAAAAGATGGTATGGCAAGAAACCTGTAAGTAAAGTGTTTGAGATAAGAGATCTAGTCCTTGAGAGAGGTATAGCATATGGTCAAATAGATCTTCAAAGTAAGCTCTCCCCCATGTGGTCTGGCCCATTCTGAGTTACAAACATCATTGGCCCTAATGTGTACAAAATTTTTGATTTGCAAACACATAGGTTACATAGGAATTTTAATGCATGTCATCTAAAGAATTTCTACTTAGGTGTCCCATGTGGACAGCTGGTGGATCCTTAGTTGCATGTTTTCTTCCCCTTGACCATGCATTTCATTTGTATATAGTTGCATTTGCATGTTTTCTTTGCATTTCCATCCTCTCTTTCGTAGTGCATTGGTTTTAGTTTTTGCTTTTCATATGATTTTAATAATCATTATGATCATTTGCATTACTAGGCATTGGGTCATCATAACACCATTCAAAAATAATGCTTTATATATCCTAGTACTATTACATGAAATGTCCTTTATATTTTATATTTCAATAATGCTAGGATTATTCCTAGTCTTTTTCAAGGTTTTAGTTTTATTGGTGATGAGTCAGGGTCTGTCAGGTCCTGTTATCGGACCCTTGTTATCAGAACCCTGATACAAGTCACCAAGTCTGACTCCTATTATTGAACCCCTGATATTGGGGCTGCATTAACTAGGCCGTGTATATGGGGCCCCGTCGACGAATCCACCCATGCGTCGACGCGGTCCTGTTTACGCAAAGTCTATTTTTAGCTATAAATAAGTGCACACCCACCACACTTAGGCATCTTTATAGTAGTTGTAGTGAAGCCCTTGCAGTTTGTTTCTATAGGAGTTAGACTATTTTCCCAAGTGCATGCCTGCAGTGTGATGCTTGTAATTGTACGACATCTTTATTCGAGTGTGACGTACTTGGACGCGCACATGATCAAAAATAAAGATCGAGATTACTTCATCATTGCAGCATTCACTTAGTTTTAATTATTTAATTTTTATTGTTAATTTTTATTGTTATTTATTATTTTCTTAGTTAATATTTCTTTACCATCATTTACTATTCTTGTTGTTAACTGTGGAATGAGTACAACTTAATCACAAGCATTTAAGTGTGACTACTTGGTAACCCAGTAGCATACCTAGGATCTATGCTTGGTAATCCCAGTAGTAGTTGTGCATGAGGTCTAAGATGTGTACGGATGCTCATCACACTTAGGCTAGCTTAGACTTCATTTTCCATTGCTTATTAGTTTAGTCAAGATTATTTTCCATTGTCTCTAGAAGTAGCACTAGTTTAGGATCACATCATATGCCTCACTTGGGAATAACCATACACGACAAAGCAAATACTAGTCTAGGTGGGAAGACAATGAATTGCGATCAACGTGTAACTATCTAGATATCACAACTAGCCTATCCACGAAGTTCGATCAGATCGTCCGTGAACGCTCATATTAGTATGGTTGAGTATAGGGGTACCTCGCCACTCATCATTGGCACCGTTGCCGGGGATGGTGCTAGTTATCTAGATTAGTTACATTATACAAGATCACTGTAACAAAGTATTAATGACATATCTTCAAGAAAAAGAAGAGATAATAATAATACTTGCAATTAAATCACACACAAATTTACAACCATGTCTCTTTCACAAGATAGTGATAATGCAACAACTAGTAGGGCAACTCATTGGAGAACCAAAAAATTATATGATAATAAAGATGAAGTTTGGAGTACCCAATCTGATGTAGGGGTCTCTTATGAGCATCAACGCAAACAACATTGTTCCAACTCACAACTACATAACATGCCTAGTGACGATGAACCCCTACTGGCTAGTACAAGCTTAATGGAAATACAAGAGGCTATTCGAATACCCCGCAGGAATCGTAAGGAAAGCCGTCTACCCAAGCTTGACTTAAAAAACTTTCCTAAGTTTCCAAGAGGCTATGATTTAGATCCTGAACATCATCTACAAGCCTTCCATGATGCTTGTGCATGGAATGACATTGATAATGGATGGAAAAAACTTAAGCTCTTTCCTTTGACACTTGTTGACCAAGCAAAAGTATGGTATAGGTCGTTGAAACCAAAATTAATTTGATGTTAGCCGACAATGGTAGAACTTTTCAATGAAAGATATCAAACCTATGCGAGAGTGTCAGCCTTGAGGAGACAAATCCAAGAATGGAAACAAGTGCAACATGAACCCTTGGACATGGCCTTAGAAAGATATTATGCATTGTTAAACAACTGCCCAGGCCATGGTTTTTCTGAGGAAATACTAATGTGCCATATCATAGATGGGCTCTGTAATGAAAAAAGGGAGATCATAGGGATGTACGCCTAAGGTCAACTATATGAGCTACAAACCCATCAATTCCAAGAGCTTATTAAGTGGGTAGCAAAAGAAGAAGGAGAAATAGCCAAATGGGAGAATGTTGAAAGTTCTCACCAGGACCAAAATCTCAACTTAACAAGGGTCCATGATCATGAAGAGGAGAAATCAACTCACTTCAAGGAGGTGGAATCATCTTTGCCAATCCTACAATTACTAGATGAAATTGAGGCAAAGATCAATAAGATGATAGACTAGGTACATGAAAGATTTGGAGAATATGCCAACATTATTAGAGGAAGAACTATGCCAAGTTGAGAAACAGGATAGGACACCATGCAACAATCGAAACAAAGGGTAGAAGATAATAAGAATAAGAAATCAACTACCAGTTTCACATATCAATGTAACATCTATCTGTACGATCATCCCAAAGGCCAACATCTAGTTTTGTCACATTTACATAACCATTGGGGAGGAATGTTACATCCAAATTTCGTATAGAAATATCAGGTTTAACCACAGTGGCAAAAACCTTAGTTGTGGTGGAGGCCATTGCCAACTAGACCATACCCTTCATATGTCCCAACACCAAATGCTTATTATGTTCAACACCTATTTCTCCAATGGGATCAGCATCCTCTATCTCACCTCATTTTTATTATTCTCCTAAGTACTATCTGCCCATGTCCTCTCCAAAAAAATCACCACCTCACGTGCCTTACACTTCCCCTCAACCTCAATATTCTCATACTTCACCCTCTTCTACATCACCACTAGTTGTGCCAGAAGGCTTTACACCATAGCACCAACCCATGAATGTTACTTGTGTTGCTACTGTCAATAGCAGTAGGAACCCTCCACAACATTGAAAGCGTCCTTTCTTTAGGCAAGATCGTAGAAAGAGACAGCACAATTCTGAAACCACTGCAGCCTCCAACTTAGCACAAGTTCAACGCTATGGTGCATCTACCTCCTCAAACTCAATGCCTCCTGTTACTCTATCTGGGCCAACAATGAACACTCCAACAACCATGGGGCCTAATGAATATTGCCACATGGGGAGACATGTTGATCCTTGCATACCATATTACAGTTACAAGTACCATAGTGGGTCAACTCCTTATAAATTAACCACATCTTATAACTTGCCCCACTATGTCAACTCTAATCAAGTGTGTGAACCCCAATGGGGTAAGTATGACTGGGTCTCAATATTTCCAACATGCAAGGATCCTAATCTTTCATTTATTAATTATAGCCATGCTCAACTATTTAGTTATGGGGGGTATCCTCCATTCTAACAACACAAAATTAATAAATGTTTTTTTTGTTTCTTTAATTTTTCAACTTTTTGTTTTCCAGTTTCACCTTTTAATTTATTGTTTTATCTTTTTGTCTTTTTATCTTTTTATGAGTAATCTCATCTATGAATAAAACACTCATGTGACTCATTGGTTGAGGTGTTATTCTATGCTATCAAGTCTTAGGTGACTAATTATTTGAACAGCAAGCCAATCACATCCACCCAACCATTCTATTAATCAAAGGTTCTACTCTGGATACAATGATATTCTTAACATCATTAAAACTTAAAGTAATTTTGTTCTCATTATGCCTAGAGCAAAGAAGGATGGAATAAGAGGGAATGACTAGGGTGTGATATCAAGGGAACTTGTGGATTCTCTTTGGTGACATCTGTAGGTGCTATCATGTAGCTTGGTTGTACTAAGATCCTTGTAGATCTAACAAAAAATAGAAGTAAGAGTAATCAAAAGGCACTCAATTAAGGAAACTTAATGCTATTGTAAGGGGTCCCATTGGAAAGACATGCATCCATGCTTTAAGGTAGGCAACTTCTCTAGATTGAGTGCCTTTTGATTACTCTTACTTCTCCGATTGAGTGTTTCCCTTCTCCGATTCATCCCATCTTGTTGTTCATGTATTTGTGACTCGTGTCTTGTGTAGCATTGAATTCATACCTCATCACGATGGTATCTACATATGTGTGTTTTGTTGCATCAGTATAGATTACATTTAACCCTTCTAGTGCCTATGGACATTTTAAGGTGTGGTTACAGAAGGGCGTTATAGGTTGGAACTTGCTTTGGGGAGGACCCAATTGCCTAACTTTTGTAATTTGTACTTGTTGCACACCACTACATCATTTTATACCCTCCAAGTACTTCATTGCCAAATCTATTCTTTCCTTTGTCATCATTTTATCAAACGTTCCTCAAAACCATTACATGTTCTTTGATGTGTCACCTAAACAAACTAGGCCCAACATTAAACTTTTAGGGCAAGTTCCTTGAAAAACTTTCTAACTCTAAAATCACACTAAGCAAAGAATTCAACAATTACTTAAGGTAATAAGTAAGGTATGAAATAATTGAGCTTATTTCAATAACCTTGCTAACAATTGGTCTTTGTGTGATTATAGATGGCCCTAAAAAGAGGACAACAAGGAGGACCTCTCAAGGTGCAATTAAACACCCAGGGGGAGGCAAAAGCCAAGGACCTCATGTAGAACATGTGGAGCAGGAGGCACAATCATTCAAAATCCATTAGGGACCTTCTGTTAGTACATAAGCTAGCCAAGAAAAAGGTGGAGAGGTCGGGGCCCAAGCCTATGAAGAGGAATGACAACTATCTATGGCATGGCATGTCAAGGCCAATCAAGTATTCCCATAGCTGCAGTGGCCATGGGAAATGCCGACTTCATCAAACATTGGAACATCAGCATGGATAGCTCATAATCCTTAAATAGAAGAGGAGAAATGTCAGGTGCTTCTTCAATGGTATTAATCTTAGAAGTCTAATGCATAGGAAAAAGGAAAGGCACCCATGTAGGAGCCACCACTACCAGGAACCCCATGAGTTCCACAAGTTTTATCTTTTGTGTCTATGTCCAAATTTTGTTTAATTCTCCACTACAGCATGAATAAATTCCTAGTCAGTGAATAATCCCATACCTATCCACTATGTAATCAATTGAACTTGTTCCTCACTTTTGTTGACTCAAGGACGAGTTGTTATTCAGTTATGGGGGTATGATGAGTCATGGTCTGTTAGGTCCTGTTATTAGATCCCTATTATCGGAACCCTAATACAAGACACCAGGTTTGACTCCTGTTATTGAACCCTTGTTATCGAACCCTCAATATTGGGGCTGTGTTAACTAGGCCACATATATGGGGCCTTGTATACGTGACCCCGTCGATGTGGCCCTGTCGACGCATCCACCCATGCGTCGACGTAGCCCCATTTACGCAAAGTCTATTTTTAGCTATAAATAATCGTGCACCCGCAACACTTAGGCATCTTTCTAGTAGTTGTAGCGAAGCCCTTGCAGTTTGTTTCCATAGACTATTTTCCCAAGTGCATGCCCGCAGTGTGATGCTTGTAATTGTATGACACCTTTATTCGAGTGTGATGTACTTGGATGCGCACATGACCAAAAATAAAGATCGAGATTATTTCATCATTGCAGCATTCACTTAGTTTTAATTATTTAATTTTTATTGTTAATTGTTGTTGTTATTTATTATTTTCTTAGTTAATATTTCTTTACCATCATTTACTATTCTTGTTGTTAACTGTGGAATGAGTACGACTTAATCACGAGCATTTAAGTGTGACTACTTGGTAACCTAGTAGTGTACCTAGGATCTACGCTTGGTAATCCCAGTAGTAGTCATGCATAAGGTTCAAGATGTGTACGGATGATTAAGGAACAGATGCTTATTGCACTTAGGCTAGCTCAGACTTAATTTCCTATTGCTTATTAGTTTAGTCAAGATTATTTTCCATTGTCTCTAGAAGTAGCACTAGTTTAGGATCACATCATATGCCTCACTCTGGACTAAACCATACGTGACAAAGAAAATACTAGTCTAGGTGGGAAGACAATGAACTACGATCAACATGTAACTATCTAGATACCACAATTAGCCTGTTAACAGAGTTCGATCAGATCATGCGTGAACGCTCATATTCGTATGGTTGAGTGTAGGGGTACCTCGCCACTCATCAATTGGTTATGTTGGATTATGGAGGATGGGATTTATGCTAACTTATCATGTAATCATCATGAACATGTGAGTGTAGGTGACCTTATAAAATTCCATTTTCCCTTTCTTAAGCCCCAGCCCTCAAGTGTGATAATCCATGGCTACCTTGTGATCAACAAGGTGAAGTGTGTTCATCTCCACTTGAGAACCCTTACCCACCCAAGAGACCTACTATGATGCCATCAGATTGTAATAAAAATCACATACGTGAGGGTTGAATTGCACCATGGGAAAAGCTTCAAAAGGATTATGTTCTTTAGTACTGTAGCTAATCATCCAGACTCATGTTAGAATTTGTACTTAAGAATGAAGTACACCATGAGCAAAGTTTCCTAGAAGAAAAAAAAAATAAAAATAAGCAAAAGAAAAGAATGAGACGCATGTTCATTGATAGTGTAATAAGTTCTTAAGTGTGATGGGGTTTGGAAAAAATCATCACCCTAGCCTATTTCCCTTGAAAAAAAGAGAGAATAATAAATAATCCCTTTTCATCCATTCCCTTCCTAAATTTCAAAAAAAAAAAAAAAAAGAGGAATCCCAAATTCAAAAGTTGTAGCTAGCCATGATCTAATATGAGCTTGTCCTCCTCATTAAGTTTAGTATAGGTCTTGTGCTTAAAGTAGTTCACATAATTTTTACTTTTACATTGTGAGAAGATTGGAAATGTGATCTTAGATATATATTTTAATTATATATATACCTATGTGGTTAAAATTATTATTTATAAAAATTATATATTTAGAGTTTGATTAAATAAGATGGTGTAGTAAGGGTGGCCCATGTCTAGTTCTCTTTTGATTATATGATTATTTTTAATCATGTTTAGATCACTATACTTTACTCTTAAATTTCAATTGTCCATTTTGTGATGTTTTTGATTCTCTATCTATTGCATGTCATTTTAAAATTTTTGTGATTTTGCTATCGTTGCACTTGCATGCAATTTTTTGGTTAGGGGCTAAGTGTTGATGTCAACCTTGCCCATGCTAGATGGGGCCATGATCGACAATGTTTTATCTAAATAATCAATCAAATAGTGCTATGAATGTCATTCCAAAATCAATTTACCTTGGAATGTCCTAACAAATAACATGCTTTGTTAGTGATTGTAAAGTCAACCTTCCATGATGAGCTAGATCGATGTCTTTGTAAATGTTGAATATTTGTGAAGCCAAGGGAAAATCATTCATCTTTGTTACACAACATAAGTGTTGGTACCAACACGCCCATGCTTGGCATGGGGCCTTTGTTTTTTT
>MNCI01006257.1:8099-20158 GCA_015680685.1 Gnetum montanum
GGTCTACCTATTGGAAAATGTCTAAAATATCTGGGGATTCCTAATCCCAATTGCCCTCTATGTGGTGGACATGATGACTTTGTCCATGTATTTTGGCAATGTCCCTTTGCTCAATGAAACACCGTGAAAATTGCGAGTCGGCCTCAGGCAAAGATTCGCAATTCAGGCAAGGGTGCATGTCAGAATTCCAGAAGGGAGAATAAGACAGAGCAACGCCAAGAGGCGCATAACATCAAGTCCTCAACTTCTTGTGCAGATTCCTAATCTTTCTATGCTTTTTCTGTTTACGCTATATCACGCAACGTAGCGTAATGACACTCAGCGTGATTCTGTTCAAACATAGTCCGGCATCAGAAGGATAGTTACTTTGGCATAGGGAGAAGCTTGAGCAGCGTAATATGCGACTTCTTGTGTATTTCGCTAAGTCTTTTATTCAAGGCCAGGTTTATGCTCTGTTATGCACGACAGCGTAACAAGCTCCAGAACAGTCAAAGGGGAAGTTTAAGAAAGTGCGATTGCTCATCATATGCTCATCACGCAACGTAGCGTATCATAGCATATCGCATCGCCAAGCTAAACATTGTTTTACGCTTCATTACGCGCGGCTGTGTAAGAAAGCGTAAAACAACTTGAATCCATTGTTTCCATGTTACGTTATGCTCACACATGCACCACAGCGTGAATGAGCGTAATACAACCCACAGACAGTTGAAACATGCCTGACGTGCACCTCTTCTTCACATGCACAATACGCGAACAAGCGTATTGTGCACAGTCATGAAGTTTGATGCAAAATGGTCAAACCAACAGTACCCGAAATACTCGGGACACACGTCATCAGGGTTGCACCTTTTCCACAGAGCGTCGCAGCTTATAAATACCCTAGTTGACAAAGATACAGGGGTTGGAAAATCAGAGAAGCAAAGGCATTTTTTTTGAGCATTGGAGCACTTATCACTTTTGAGCAGAGGTACAGAGAGCAGTGCCTTGGCAATTGCTGACAGCATCACCTTGCGACAGAAACAGAGCATAGTTCGCTTTGAGCACCGGCAACAGGAGTAATCGTTCTGCTGTGGAAGACTCTATTGGTCAGAAACAGTTGATCGGTAGATGTCAGAGCTTGACCTTCCTTGCATCCCGGCTTTAGCCCACAACGTAGATCGAACTTCTATTTGGACGATTTTCTTGTTGTTTTGTGCTTGCTTCACATCCAATAATTGGGGTCTCCCCAGTGTTTCTATTATGTTAGCCACCTCTTATCATGTTTAACGTTATCGTCGTTGCAATTCATATACATCATTTTCCCCTCGTTTTTGCGATTCCTTGAATCCGATTGTTTCACGAGATATTCATCAGTTTACTAATTAGTAAGTCCCTGTCTGATCGACAAGACCGTTCAGGGCACCGCAGATTCGTTTTTCCAGCATAGCCCTCGTGCGGATCCGTGGTTAGAAATGTGTACACGGAATTTGTTCGGTATTTTCCAGCCGTTGACGTTTTCCATTGTTACAGTTTTTTGGCGCTAGAAGGAGGGCCTAGGCTCCGATCCGAATATTTCAGGTAGCCCTGTTAGCGATCCATACCCTAAACCGTAGATGTAATACCTCCAGGGAAGTTTACGGCAAATCGTGTGGTGTAGATCGGTCGCAAGGACGATTTCTTTGGAATCCTACAGGGTAGAAAGCCTATTCGTGCTTTTTTTGCCAGCCATTTCTTAGCTCTGATCACTAGTTATCGTTAATCTCATCGCTCAATGGATTCCTTGCACATGACCACAACTACCATGGTCCTTACCGATTTGGGTGCCACATCTGTGAACCCTATCGCGGTCACCAGGCCAGCTCCTAGCGCGACGGGATCTCAGGGGCCATTGCGTCGATCATTGAGACTGCAGGGAAAAGAGCCCATCTTCACGGTCATAACCCCTGAAGAATACAACTTCATATGTGTTAAGATCCAGGCGAAGCTGGCTCTCAGCCGAGCCGAACTCGAAGCGAAACAAAACTTTGAGCTGGTCCACCGAGGGGGCCATGATTTTAAACCAACAACTTACGACATTATTCCCTTGACCGAACAGCAACATGAACTCATCAGACAGTTGGTCATGGCCAAGAGTCAGGCTGCACAGGTTATGGCTGAACCCCAAAATGAGGAGGAGGAGGACGAATTGGCAGCCCAGTCAGAACATTCGTTCCATACTCTGAGCTCCCATACGTACGTAAATTCCCTGTTTCCTTTCAACGGAGAGGCCGCCTCCCTCAACACGGCCATGACAACGCAGATGCACATCCCTGCCCTTCCGTAGGCCACAGCACAGCCTTCTGGGTTGCAAGGACAGGTACCCCATAATAACGTGAGGGTGGTTTCGTCACTGTGGATACTTAGCATCCCAGTGGTGGTCTCGGTGACCGTCACGTCCCATTTTATCCCTCAGATACAGCCTCACAACATATCCAGAACGTGCCCGGTGCAGACCTTGCCGCTTCCACCCCCTCCAACTCAACAAATTACCGTAGCCATTCAGCCACAAAATTACGCCCAACAGCCTACCGCAGGTCAGTGGGCCAACCCGGCGACTCAACATACCCAGTCTGCGATGTATGGCATGCAACCCCCGGTTGCACCCGCAATGTATGTTCCACAGGCGGTACCGCAGTATCCCCATCCTTATCTCGCGTAACAAGTGGCGGCTAACCCCTCTATGCAAACCAGCGGGTGGTGGTCTTCACAGGCTCCCCTGCTTGCTGGGATCCCCGCCCCACAAGCAGCCAGTCAACCTCTTCCTTCGTTTCCATTTCCTAGCGCCGCCCTCTCAGTTCAACCTCCTATGCCTTCTGCACAGACACCTCCATCAACAGGTCTGAACCAAGCCTTCCAGCTTATACAAACTCTCACCGAGGAGGTTCGACGCCTCAAAGCCGCTGGTTCTGATACTATTCAGATCATGGACTTTTACCAGGACGATCCGATTAGCCCAGCGGTTCCTATGCTGTCGTTGCCACCAGGGATATCCCTACCTTATTTTACCAAGTACAATGGGGAGGGAGATTCCAACGCTCACCTGGTCACGTTTAGGTCTGAGTCCTTGTTGTTGCAACAATGGCCACACACTATCATTCGAGTCTTTGCAATGTCTCTAACAGGGAAAGCTTTGGATTGGTACCGAGCCCTCCCACGCTCTTCCATCTCAACCTTGGAAGAGCTACTAACCTAATTTGTGACCCATTTCAAATACAACTTGAAGCCAGAAGTCACATTGGATCAGCTTATGGGGGTGAAACAAGACCCGCTCGAGCCCGTCCAAAAGTTTATACAGCATTGGCATGCAACCTTGAATGAGATTCGCGAGCCGATCGCAGACTCACATCTGTTGGCCATATTCAAGGGAGCAGTCAATGACTTCATTAAGTCAAAGCTGTACTATCTTTCCCCCAATTCCTTACACTAGGCCTTCGCTCAGGTAAGAAGCACCCAAGATGCTGTGGAGGCTAGCAAAGACCCAGCATATGTGGCCTACAGGAACGCACAAAACAAGAACAAAGATAAAGGTAAAACAACGACAACGACAGTAGCTGCAATGATTGAGAGTACAAAGACTCAGAACAAAAAGGCATCCATGATGCCTCCTAAAACCACGGCTAGTGCCAGCACCAGTCAAGACACGGCGGCTCCTGGAAAGACCCCCCAGCCTAAGCCAAACTTTGAGCGTAAGGATCGCTCAAAGTACACGGCATTGCCTGTGAAGCATTCCGAACTGCTGAAACAACTGTTAGGATCAGGGCACATTCAACCTAAGAAGGTGTCCGAGGAGGCTCTGAAGCATCACAGACGCCATTGTGAACTGCTGAAGAATCCCTCTTTAGCCTTACCTAATGAACCACCAGTTCCGAGATCTTTCAGGCTGGACCGTTTCTGTGACTACCACCAGCTGTGTGGTCACGTTACAGATTACTGTTGGGCGTTGAAAGACGACATTCAACGTATGCTGGACGACGGTTCACTCAAGTTAGACAGCAGCAACCCGACGCATCCAGAAAACCAAATATTGCACGTATACAAGGACCCGTTGAATGCAAACGATGATCCTTATACGATCACTGTGGTGAGTACGGACAGTGAGAGGAAGGAACCGCCAAAGAAGCCTTTTGTTTTGCATGTCCCTGCCAACTCACAAAGGGGGCCAACCATTTCATTGACAGCCAGTGGGGTCTCTAGGCCGCCCTTCATTATACGGGCACCTTCTCGGATACACTCTCAGTCATGCAGCAATAGCCAAGCCGCAGCCTTGTCCGCGCCCACGCCTAGGGCACCCTTAATTATCAGGACGCCAAAACCATAGGATGTTCTTCTCACGCAGGGGCAAACCTCCAACTAAAAGCATCAACCATCACCTCCCAAACAAAATGGAGAGAACACAACAGTTAATGCAACGAAAGACCATTCTACACTCGGCTTCCCCAATCCTAGGCCCCTGGCCTCTGTGCCTTCACCTGTACCTCAGGGACAGGATAAAGGTGCAAAAACACAGCTACCCTCTCTTGGCAAGAAAAAGAGCAACCCTTTGACTGACACCGTTTCACCTCGGGAGATCCATCTCTTGGGCCGAATGGAAGAAGACAAGGGGGAAAAACAACCCAGCTGAGAGAAGGACCTCCTCGACGCATTTACGCAAGTTAAATAGGCTCTCAAACAAAAGAACACAATGCTGAGCCTTTACGACCTGCTTATGACATCTCGAGAACACCGTGAGGCTATGGTTCGCATGCTAACATCCATATCAGTGGATGAAAGCTTGCCAGTGGAGGAGGAAGCGATACATGTTGTCATGTTTCCTTCCGAAGCTGAGCAACCTACGCCATCCTCGCTGACCTTCCACGACGGGTCTATCAAAGACGATCCGAGTCGGTCAATACCGGATCCGGAGAGTGCACGTGGACGATGGTGTAGCCACCAACGCCATTCCCTATTCCATCATGGATAGGCTGGGTCTGGTCAACCAGATCATGCCCATGATGACGGCCTGCGTCAAATCATTCAACGGGGCACGGGTTCGAGTTAAGAGGATGGTGCGTATTGAGTTTGTGGCGGGGGATCAATTCCCAACAAAGGTCACTTTCTTAGTCATCGAGAAGATGCCAGGGTTCAACCTGATCTTGGGGAGGTCATGGTTAGCCGAGCTAAGGGTAGTCTCGTCACCGATACACCAAGAGATACATCTTCCCTATGCCGGAGGGGAGGTTGTGATACGCGATGACGAAATCAACCCCAGGATCGTCAATAACATTGAAGAAGAGCGGGGTTTAGGGTTAGAAACGACTGATGATCAAACCTATCTCCAAACCCCTCGACAAGCTGACAGAAATGACGGCGGTCCAGCTTGGGCCAACCTGCCATTTCCGGATGACAGCGTAGAGGAGTCAAATCATAAGTCTCCTCGCCCTTACGCGACGCTCAACATAAAGGCCATCAAGAGACAATTGTGTATCAATGGTTGAACGATGGTCCTTGCGTACATTATCACGTCTTAGTAAGTTATCATGGTTCCGACTTAGCAATTTTATTTCATGCATTTTCACCTTACTTTTGTTTTCGGTTCTTACGCTGGTCATTTATCTTCACACTGTTGTCTTTTTCATACACATGGTATTCACGTTTCTTGATTACTTTAGCATAATTACGCAAAATACTGTACCAGTATCATTTACACTTGCTGTATTATGCAGTTGGCCTGCAACGGCCTTAAACTAGTTACATAGAATTGTATACTACGACTCTTTACGCATGATTACGCAGTAGGCCCGTAACGGCCCTAAACTAGTCACTAGTTTACGCAGAATCATATGGTGGCCCGTGATGGCCTTAAACTAGCCATCACATTCTATTGTCATAACTTAGGCAAAATCCTTAATATTACGTTCACGCTGTAAAAGCATAAAAGCCAAAAAAGATAAAATAATTGACATGTAAAACATTCACCAGGTTTTATAACACGTCTTTTCAGTCATTCCTAAAACAATGCTTCACTTCACCATCAATAAAACTATGTGTAAACTACAATTACGCATTTCCTCTACTGCCGCTGTCACCAGTATCTCTCAAATCCGGATCCAGCCCTTGTGGATCATCCTCCAGTGGGCCGTCGTCTCTGGGAATCAGTCTTTCACAAAGAACTTCTTCTTCGTAAGGTCCTTATTCCGACGCCGGGTCCACGGGGGGATGCTCTTCATCGTTGTGCTCCTCCTCTTCCACTGCTTCTTCTTTGGCTTCTACTGCTTCCTCTGCTAACTCCTCAGCTTATTCGCCTTCCCTATCTTCAGTTGGTACCTAAATACAGTAAGCACATTAGCTACACAAGACTTAACACCATAATTAGAAAATGCAAACTAAGTCATGCAGAAACTTACTTGCGACGGCCCTGCTTCCTCAGCAAAGGAAAGCTTGTCTAGGCCAGCCCATAGGTGCTCCATAATCTCTTCCTCCATTAGATCTGGCCATGCATCCTCTCCCAAGGCAGCTCCGGCCTTCACTTTCCCTTTCTCCATGCTGCTCCAGCGGGGTGGGTCTGGGAAGAAAGTAGGGATTGTAGCCTAACCCCCAGGGAGAGTCATCGCCCTTTCGGGGGACGCACTTATAGTCACCTGCTCCTCAAACTTCTTGAAGGCTTTGGAAGCTCCGATGACGTCTAGGAAGACTTCCAAGGACCGGGCCCTGACGGCAAGATCGCGGTAGAGTTTCCAATAAGCAATGCTTTCCCGCTTGTACAAATGCTTATGGTCCTTCTCCTTCTGCCCCCACTCTTGTACGCTTGCACAATAATCCCTCCAGTCCTAGCTTTTCTGGGCTAGGAGTTCTATCAGCATCCACTGTTCGACTAATGCCCGATTGGTCTGCACGCAGTTCTTGATGGCTGTCCAATACCGGGAGTAATCAACAACAGCGGTACGCCAGTCTTCATCCCCTTTCGCTCGCACCTGTAGAAAGTTGCATCGTGATTTTAAGTCTCTAACCTCTTTGGAAAGAGACTCAACCCTCTGTTCTGACCTCTGCATCCTTTTCCATAGACTTTCATTTATGCCCATACTTTCCCATAAGGAGCGTGTCGAGCGTAACGCACATTTACGCATTTCCTCATAAATGTGACATGGCACGGCTGCTTCATCGGATGGTGGCTCCACTGTGTCCAAATCAATGGGCTCCGTGGGATCCCATCGGAGGTGAGCTCCTAATAGAAACAATCATCAATGTTGGTGATAAATTACCACTATATAATATCACAAACTGACTACAACCATAACGTACCAGCTCCAGGTTCGACACGCTCCAAGCGCTCAATCATGTCACTGACAATGCCTTCCATGAAGGCAAATTTGTCAGGGAAGTCTCTCCACGCTTTGCTCACAGCGACAAACGTGGACACATCCTCTTCTCCTGTAGCATAATCCAGTTAGGAAATCCATTTATTCATAACATCCTGCAAACGTGCTAACACACACATTACCTCTACCGGTGATAGTGGCAACTTCACTAACATCTTCTGTCCCCTTTCCCTCTGCACGTGCTTGAGTCTGTGCATCGCTAGTGCCGGTGGCCGAGGCCTCTTCATGTACCCGGCCCTGTACACGGCTCCCGCTAACAGCTGGGGCCTCCTCACGCACCAGAGACTGTGCACAGCTCACGCTAACAGTTGGCGCCTCTTCTTCCAAAATTGAGGCCCCCTCCCTACGACTTAGTATTACTACCCCTATCTCAGGGGTCAGTTCTTCTGTAATTTTTACTGGTCATGTCACAGTACCTTAGTATCTCATTTCAAAACATCTAAACAAACATTGCGTAATACAATTCCTTCACGCTTACCAGGTAGGGGCTTACTCCGCTGCACTTTGACCACCACAGTTCGGCCTGCGTCACTCCCAGGGGCCTCGGCTATACGGAGCCTTTTATGCCAAGCTGCAGGTTCTACAATTTCCTCCACCAGGCGTTTCCCTCGCGAGGCATCGCCGGTGTAGGTAGGCATAATCCCGCCTACGCTGTCGAGGCCTCGCACTTGGGGTACCGCTAACCCCTTGGTCGTTATGGACAATGATTCCCCGATCCCTTCCGATGGATCCTGCCCACGGGTAGTGCTGAGGATGTGAGCAATCCAAGGTTTGGATAGCTGGTCTCGGTCTTGCTGTACCCAGACCCCATTCCTTTGGATGATCAGAAACTCAGCAAACTGCCGGAGGCAAGCTATGAAGAAGGCGTAATGTACATTAAAACAGGACTCAAGCTTCTTGCGAAGCTTGATCATCTCATTACGCAGTCCCTTGGCAAAATAGCTTGCCCAATTGAACTGGGTCCCCTCCTCCAGAACCTCTCACATAATACGGGTCTGTTCTACAGAAAAGAACTTCCCCTACGAGAGAGTTTTGGGGAAGGTCTGGGCTTGGAAAAGGGGATAAAGTGTCTTTGCAACGCCCATCTTGAATCTTTCGCAAGGAAACCCTTTAGTCTCCTTCGGGACCCTTACCCACTCCTTCAGCCAATCCTGGAAGGCAACGCTCCTCTTCGCCTTCTCACTTATGGGAGGGCCGTTCGAGGGGACGTCAAATAGGTCCGCGAAGAGCTGAGCGTCAATGTCAAAGCTTACGTGTACGTTGTGTACGCGCGTGCAGAAACGCTCTGCCTTTTCGTTGAAGGAGTTGACTAGGGTTAGCATTTCACTAGCGGGGACATCAGGGGTTGTGGCTAAAAATAGATGCATTAGCCCTGCTACTTGGATCTTGGTGGTCACCGCGATCGGGGTCGCCAAGTGGCCGAGCCAGCGCTGTGCGTCCTTGATGTCCCCATAGAGAAAGAGGATAGCGTTCGCCTCGTGGCTGGAAATTGTAAGAGTAATTTCCCGGGATTCCCTAACTGAACAGCGTGAAACACAAGTCAGACCAAAACACCATTACGCAATGTCCACAATCCACAACTATATTACGCAATATAACAACCTCACCAGGTCCAAATGGCAAAGGAAATGGCGGCAGGTTCCTCTGCACGTCCTCAATGGTAAGCGGCGGATCTAAGGTCCAGTCATCGTGTAGCCACCCGAGTCTCTAGCAATTCTCAAAAGCCCCAGCGTAGCGGGTGGGGTACTCATGCATGTCAAAACAAATCTACCCGATAACACCAGCACACACGTTGCTAGTTGAGGTAAACGCCTTTATCGCCATTTTGGCCCATGACAACGCATCTCCATTTCCAACTAATTTGTTGTCATGGATAAAACACCTGTACCATACAACATCGGCTTATCTTACATTTTTGCACATAGGCTTCTCTTACATTTCACACCGATAACAGACATATAACGACAACAACAAAAAACAAAATAGACAGTTAATAAAATTGGCTTACCCGCCTGCGTAGTACACCGTGCCTTGTGGGTTCTGGAAACAAGTCGAGACATGGCGAGCCATGAACAGCGTGTTATATGCATGATAACAACTAAATTGAGCCATTTCCCAGATCCAGTTTAAGCTCCTTAAGCCCCGGGCACTAAGCTCTCGGTCCTCGGGATGGCCCGTATCGATGGCCCCGTCTGTCAAAAAGGCCAGAATCCCTTGCGCAAAACCCGCCAGCAGGTGTTCTAAAAGGGCATCGACGATGTCACTAGACAAATCAGACCAAACAATGACGCTGTAGTTACGCAGCAAGAACTGCAGAAACTCCAGTGCACCCCGTCGAAACCATATGGCCTTCCCTTACAACCGCGTGTGCGGGGGAGGGACATTGGGGACGATGGGGTTCACGCAACACAAAACCCGGATAATATCTAATACAATCAGAATGGGTTTTAGCGCAACGCTATACAGAAAACCTAATACATATATTAACACCTACATTTACATTTACATGACTAATACAGAAAACTTATAATCACACCTAGCTACCCAAGCCGAAATCACCCAAACCCTTGCAATAACACAAGGTTTGTCCCTGACAACAGCAGTAGACGCAACCCCATCAAACCCTCGCATTAACCCGAGGTCCACAATTTGAAATCCACACTCATTGAAACAAACATAAGCGTGTAAAGAATGACCTACCGGTTCAAAGGCGTAAGGTCACGAACATCGACCAGCGCCTGCGAAACACGATCTAGATTTTCTTGCATTTCATCGATTTTTGCTAGTTTTGCATTCTTTCTTTTGATTTTAGGTGCCATTGCAACAGCTTCAAAATTTCTTTCCACCATTTAACACTTGCAAATCTTTGCAAAAAATCACACGCTCTAATCCTCTACTCTTCTTGCTCTCGCTTAGCAACAATTATGAATTTGAATTTGCAATAGCCAGTAGCCTGTCCTCATCAAAAACTGCTTACTTATATGCGAAGATCACCGACTTGATATCCGATTTAAGCGAGACTTTCCTAAAACGGAACCCGAAAATCAAGATATTTTTGCAGCCGATATCGCACGCGTCACTGTCCGAAATGACGTTAAACTACCACATCTTATCGCCTCATAGTCGGGTTGCATTGATTACAGTTTGTTTACAATATTCAAAATTCAGTTAGCCTTCCATGTTCAACGAAATCACGTCACTTTTCTCCTAATCATGTATGCACTTGGCTATTTTGCGAGGCAGACGGTAAATGGACGCAGCATTTTCAGCACCTCTAACTTTGACGGGCCCATACGGGAAAGTAGTTAGGCAATTTGACTCTACGCTCATAGATGTTAACCCCCCTTTAGAAGACGTAACCATAGCCGCGTCGGAGACGTACCCAGAATGGCCAGAACAGTCGACGCAAACGGTAGACCTGGAGGCTGGGGACATAACCGAAGACCCCCTCAGTGAGGTTGCTATCGTTACGCATAGGGGTGAAACCAAAATGCTTAAGGTCAGCTCTCTACTAGATCAAAAGACGCACAATTCCATAAAACAGGTTCTGCAAGACAACATCATAGTCTTTGCATGGTCATACGAGGATATGCCTAGACTAGACCCCAGGCTAATCCAACACAACATCATCTTAGATCCGCAGATTAAGGCAGTTAGGCAAAATACACGCAAAATCAAGCCAGAGATCGTGCTAGCCATGCGTAATGAAATCACCAAGCTGTATCAGGCTGGTTTCATCCGTGCAGTCGATTACTCGGATTAGGTGTCTAACATTGTAGTTGTCCCAAAGAAGACCGGAAGCATATGCATCTGCATAGACTTCCGGGATTTGAATAAGGCCACAATCAAAGATAACTTCCCACTTCCAAGTATCGATCAGCTAGTCCACACGACAGTTGGGCATGCACTTCTATCCTTCATGGATGGTTTCTCAGGCTATAATTAGATTCAAATCAACCTAGAACACCAATTGACCATGACATTCATGATGCCCTGGGGTACCTTTTGCTATACTATGATGCCTTTTGGTCTAAAGAACGCTGGAGCAACGTATCAGCGAGCCATGACATACATCTTCAGCGATTACCTCCTAGGAAGACTGAATGATTATGTAGACGATATAGCAGTTAAGTCTTTAAATTCTAAGGATCATTCAGGAGACCTGGAGTTAGTCCTTAAAAGATGCTCCAAATATGAGCTCCAGCTTAACCCAAAGAAATGCGTATTCGGAGTCAAAACCGGATGCATGCTGGGGTTTGTGGTGTTGAAAGCTGGCATACAAGTTGACCCTGATAAGGTCAAAGCCATTGTTGAGCTAACGCCTCCCACAGACCTTAAGCAATTACGCGGGTTACAGGGATGCCTATAGTTTATACGTCGGTTCATCTCGAGATTAACCGACAAGTTACACCCTATGCAACACTTGCTGAAAAAGGGGATTAATTTTGAATGGACTGACGATTGCCAACGTGCATTTGATAGCTTAAAATGAGAACTGCAACATCTACCGACGGTTTTCCCACCACAAAGGGACTTGCCATTTTACATTTACCTCGCAACTTCGGACGTAGCGTTAGCCGCATTACTTTGTCAAAGAAGGGATGATGGGTCAGAAGTGCCCATCTACTACTTGAGTCATGCTCTATGTGCGTACGAAATGAGGTATAACGACGTAGAGCATAA
>MNCI01006257.1:25670-91332 GCA_015680685.1 Gnetum montanum
CATATTGCAATATTTGATTTTAAAGTTGTGTAAAAGGATTTCTTGATTTAAAAAAATCTAATGAATGATCCTATAGTTGAGATGTTTGAAATTAACAAAACTAATTTGTTATACACATTTAAGAACACAAGTAGTTTTGCAACAAACAAGAAATCTCTTAAAAGTAGAATTCCCATTGTTCAATCATGCACAAGTATGACATAAATGATTTCATGTGGAATTATTAAAAGAGAGAAAATATTGTTAGAGTTTAGTTTTATGCCTTTTTTGGATAACTTTGATATAATAGGATCTAAATAATGAGTCAAGAAAGACATTGTAACTTTGATATATAAGAGAATTGTAATTCATAATCCTTTCTACAATTACAAGCATCATAAGTTTTACTAACTGCTTATGAATCCTTTTATGAAAAAAAAGCCATGTTGATTATGTTCATAGATTAGTACTAATAATAATCTATCATGGATAGTTTATAATAAGTACTAGTTTCTGTTCTTGTAAGTCATAACATCATCTTTGGGCTTGCTATTACTCTAGGTTAAACTTGATTTAGTTCATAAGAACTTTTTGTATTTCAATGGCATTGCTCCGATAATGCTACAACTTTTATGTTGTTGTAGTATATCCTAGCATCATGGGCTCATGTTCCAATTACAATGCTTGTAGGTAAACTATTATCCTTCATCTTACATGGGCTAGGCCACTTTGAACTCCTTCAGTGATCCACTATTGAGTTGGTTCAGCTATCAGTACCTCATGGACTACTACCTTTATTTTAGTTTGTTCTTCTCTCCTTCATATCCTACATAGATACTTCTATCTTTAATCCTTCATTTGGGTTCATTGTACTCAATTTCTACATACATGTCCTTGATGCAATAACCCTTCTTTTGATGTTGGACATCTTCAGGACTTTAGCAACACCTTCTATTCCTTTTGGCTTATGAATGCTTTTACTTCCTTTTGTTCCACAAATGTTGTTTCTATTGTTGATTTACATTCTTATGCATATCTTACAAAGATGGACTTGAACTCTTTTAACCTCTTAAGTGATTCTTACTCTTGATATATCATTGTAATCCTTTGTAACAATTTGTAGCCTAAGTTAAGAAACTTATGATTGTATCTTGACTTTAGAGAATATATTCTAATTTTTCTCTTTAAGCATTAGTTTCTTAACTTTGCCTTCACTTTTCCTTCATGTATGAAAATTCATTAGTGGTTAAATTTCTTGATAATTTTATTTTGATGATTTTATTCTTAATACAAACTTTTCTCTTCTTCACTCTTGAATTTCAAAACATGCATAAGTTCAATTTTTCCTTTTGTAATATTTGGTTATTGATGAGTGATCGAGGTACCCCTATGCCCAATCATACGAATCATGAAGCATTCATGCTTGACCTAGTCAAATTTTGCAAACTCTATAGTTTTCGATACACTAGTCTTTTAGGAAGTGAACCTTGCCCTAAAGGTCATTTGTTGCCTTCCTAATTAGACTTGTGATGTACAAAGGTATGGTTAAGTGTAGTCAAGGCATATGATTTTTATTCTTTGGTTCTTATAGTAGAGAGATGAAATCATTTAACAACTAACCTAATTTAACCACTTAACTAGTCTCTAACTAATCTTAACATAAGCATCTGCTCCCACTTTCTGTACACATCCTGAACCCATGTATCCAATGCTTGGTTACCAAGAACTATGCTACTGGGTGCACCTAGCAATAACTCTGCTAGGATTGCCAAGTGAATATGTGTTTATGCTCAAAGCAGTCATACTTATGTGCTTAATCTATTTAGCTTAAATAATTAACTAATTGCTTAAGGTCCAATTTAGCTTAATTTATCTTAATTAATTACATATTTAATGAAAATAATGAATGCATAAATAAATCATTAATCTATTCTAAGCACTGCAAGGTTTGATCAAAAGGTTCATCTTTATTTCCGTACACACTAGTGTGGTTCAGGTACAATAGTGCTTGAATAAAGATCTATACACTTTCTAACTCTTGCTACGGGTATTCAGAGAAATATTGTAACTTTCAAATGGACAAACTATAAGACCTCTACTACTACTATGACTTAATGGTCCATAAACATGGCTAGGAGCTCATATTTATAGTTTTTTCTATAGTATTATGTCGACGGGGCCCTATAGATGAGCCAACACCATGTAAATGGGGCCCCATCAATGAGGCCATGTCAATAGGGACTCATCGATATAACACTTTGACACTCATCATGCCCCCACTATTGAATGAAAACTCATCCTCAAGTTCCCTTACAAATTGGGAAGGTATGGGATTATTGACTAACTCTTGACATAAAAAACCTAACTTGATAAAACTAAGTGATTGAATTTACAAATAAACAAATTACAAAAAATGGTGGTGTTCACAACACAAAACTAAACTCCATTATATGAATACACAAAAAATTGGATAGCACATCCTTTGGTGGCATAAAGGTGGTGGAGAAGATCAAATAGTCCTAGGTAGTGGAGGCTCTTGAGGTTCTAAAGAACCTTCACCAACTTTAGACATGTGCTATAGCTGAGGTGGTTGTGGCTATCTTGCTACAATTGCAACCTTCGGTGGAAGGTGAAGGGCATCTAGGAATGCCTTCATCTTCTCCTCCTTGCTCTAGGGATCATTCATAGTCCATGCAGCATCACTAATGTGGGTTGGAATGGGGATATCCCATGGATGGAAAATTATTGGGAACATCTCCTTTACATTGAAAAACTAGGTAGCAAATTATTTGCATTTGATATTGAACACCCTGACTACATTCTACAACTCTTGGTAGTCGTTCATCCTCTTGGCCAAGTTCTTGGTAGTTGATCATTGATCAATGAATCATGCCTTGAGAACTTCAAGTTTAGCGTTTGCCACTACAAGATTTTTCTTGATGTCTTTATGATGCTTGAACTTGGCCTCATACAACAAGTATGAGCTAGCCATCTATTTCTCAAGTTCTTAATGTGATTGTTTGGTAGTCAACATGGCCAAATTTGCATAATAGAGATTGGCGAGCTCCATGTATTCTATCATCTCCTCAATTTGCAACTCCTTCATGCAAATTTCTGCTTTGTTGTAGGTGTTTATCCCATCAACAATGGGTTGCCAAACTTCTCTTCCTTGCTAGAGGGCTTCATTCACTTTTGCTTTCGCCAACTAAATGTGCTTTTCATTTATTTCCTTTTGTAGACTGACCTACTCTTTGTAATTATCTTTTAATTTCTTGAATTTGAGAGCTTTTTATTTCTAGCAATTACCTCAATTGTATTTTTTTTAACAAAGGGCACAAACCTCCTCCATGAAGAGGTTTTTGTTTTCTATTATCAATCTCCTTAGTTCTATGTCTTCTCTAGCTAGTTGCTCTTGCTGTTGATGGATGAAATTAGTTAATTATTTTTTATGCTCACCAAAATTTCGTAGGTAATGGTTCTCTACAATCAATTGTACATTCTCCTAGCAGGTTTAATACAAGGCCTTGTAAATCTTGTGTTGTGTGGCCTTTGAAAAGGATCGGTAGAATACTACTATCTTCATTACACCCTCAACCCCTTTTAGTTTAGTGTGAAGCTATTCCATAGCTTCATCTCTTGTCAATGCTATGTTGAGAAATGTATGGTTGGAAATGTGGGCTCTTAATTCATCAAAATTAGCAGCCAAGCATTCATTTAGCTCCTTGGCTATTTTGAGTTGCCCCTCCAAGATGATATTCTTGCCCTTTGCCTCTAGCAGCTTTGAATAGATTGTAATAATATTGTCTAGAAGGTCAAAGACATCTGAAAGTGATTTCCTAGTTTCCACCAATTGGTCTAGTAGATCTTCATGCTGTGCTACATTTATTCTACTACTTGTAGTCCTTGCAAATGACTACACATATTTGAGTGTAGTGATGTCTGATGAAAATGTTTTAGGTGTGTTGAGTGTTTCAGCAATACAATTAGTGCCCACTTTTGCTACAGTCTCCTACCCTTGGTGCTACATCACCAATACTATTACTCCTTCATGCTCCTCCAAGTGCTTTGAGAAGGTCGTAACATTCCTAGATATTTTTGGAAGTGGTTGTTGTTCTATGAGAGATACTATGACCTCTCTACCACTTAGATTTAACCTCATGGGTAGCTGAATTCTTTGTGTTGAGAAAATAAATCCACCTCCACTCATTAAACTAATTGTCTAGGCCACCTCATTTAGGTGACTCATTGTTGGTCTATACATGGATGGGTCCCCACCACTCATGCCTACTTTTTGCTCTTATTAAGTCAAGAGTCATTCTCTGTATTCGTGCAACCATTAGATAGTTGCAGTGATGTCTAGCATGGTTGTTTGAGTGGTGGGTGGAGGTGGTGGTTGCTGCTTCTCTTGTTAGATAGTTTTTGCAAGCATCTTATCTTTTATCATTTTTACCTAGTTTGTGGACGAAACATGCCTGGTGATGTCATTAGTATAATGGACTATTCCTTCCCTTTGATAGAGTTTTCTGATGAGGCATGGAAAGGGGAGTACTTTTCTTCCATGTTCATTTTCTTTAAATAACTTCTCCATATCTAGATAGATCACCTATGGAAGGTTGAAAAGGAATCTCCCACTCAAAGTGGTGCATGCTCAAGAAAAGAAGGTGATGATTTTGCTTGGCCTCACCATGAGATTGAGGTGGAAGGCAACAATCTTGTAGTGGATCCTCTCTACTAGTGTGAGTATGTCAAACTCCTTGTGGTCAATGCCATAACACCATTAAACCAATTCTTTCTTGATGCTAGGATTTGCCTACATTGGGATCTCAACAAGACTTGTCCCTATTTCAAGCAACCCAAGCACTACAACAATGGCCTATGCCAAGTAGAACACTGATATGTCCTTCATTTTCATTGTTGATTTGGGTTGCCTATTATTCTAGAATAGGAATGTCTCTCCCATGTAACCATTCCTGGTGAAAGTGATGATTAGCCACATGGAAGAGGTCTTTAGTTAGTCTTGCATTTCTTTTGATGCTTACTTTAGGAATAAGCCAAAGTTTAACTCTTGAAGCACTATTTTTTGGACCTCTTGCAATCTAATTTGATTCAAGTAAGCCTCTGTCAAGGTCACCTCAAAATTTGCTTATGGTGCTAGTGCATCATTTTGATAGGAGTGTTCTATTGTTGTTGTTGGTTCTGGAATCTATCTAATAGATTCCACGTTTGCCTCTTCCCCAAGAGGACCTATAGCATGGGTTACAAGAGATTCTTCTTGGGCCTATTCTTAGCCTCTTCCTATTCTATGCTATTTCTCCCTTGGTTGAGACACTTTTACTTCCTATGTGTGCTTTTCCTTTGGTGCCATTTGTGGTCACAACACATCCATGGATTAGTAGATATAATGTTTAACTTTAAATTTTTTAATACCTTTTCTCATTAGTTAGTTACACTTTGGCTAAGGTTGGACCATGGTAGATTTATTATTTTATTAATTATTTATTATAGATGTCACCAAAGCTTGTTGGAAAGGCTTAACCATTGTAATTTGGTGTTTACAAGTTGATTTCTTAGTTAAACCCTTGTGGGAGTTTAGAAAAATGGTGAAACTTTTTCTATCAAAAATGACATATTTGTGGCCCCCATGATGAAGAGCTTATCTTCAACAGCTACAAGGTCAAACAATGGAGTGATTTAGATAAATAGTTAGGAAGTTATGAGATTTGAAAAGTTCTGGGCTTTGAAGATTTGAAAAACTCCCTTGGATTTTGTGAGAAAATGTAAAATTTTCCAAGTGGGGTCATGCTTATTTATACTAGTTTTTCGTTATATTGATGGGGCCCCGTATATGGGCCCATAGGAAAAAATATAAGGAATTTTTCAATGAATATTGGGTCCATGGAATCCTAGAAAAGTTAAGAATATGAAAAAATCATTGAAGAGGGTCTTTGAATGCTCAAAAATTGAAAAATTTTATGGAGAAAGTGTTTAATGAACAAAATATTTAAAGGAGCACATGGTTTGATGTAGAAGATGGGTGTATGAAAGATTCTGATTGCAAGAATGTCTAAGGATAAGGTACTTAACAAACCCAACCAAGAGATATGCAAGTGGGCCCTTCCCATAGCAGGTACATGTCTTGTTTACCCTTTCATAACCTTGACCTAAGGAGTTCCTGGGCTCCATAGGTGATTAATGGTCATTGGATGTTAGGGATCAAAACCCAGAAGATTCTACCAAAGAATTCAAATATGTCAGACTGATACATGGAATCAAGAACATGAACACTAGCAGTGAGGTGAGTTACAGTCAACATAGATGGATGATGGAGAAGGTGGAATAGAATTCCAAATTAAGTTCATAAGAAGTTCCTTATGGATTTTGTGTTTAAAATTACCTCAGAAGATCCATCCTTAGTCTTGACCAAAACCAAAATCTTTCAGTGACTTTGCATGGTCACTCCAAGACTGATCCATCCCCTTGAGATACAAAAGTACCCCCACAGAACAACCACTATTCCATAAAGAGGAGAAAAGAGAAGTAGGAAGTGAAAGAAGGCCTTAGTTAGAGGGGACCTTCAGGCACGGGTAACTTGTCTTTCTAGTCTCATAACTAGTGCTTGTAGCTTGTTTATTTGTCTAAGGAATGTACTTTGAATTCCCATCATGTTTTTTCTATTTGTGTTTTTCTTATGAAAACCACACCATGCAAAGACTTTATTTGACTTCCTATTATTGGATGACATGAAATGGTAAGAAGTCTATGAAAAACACTCAAGCACCCAAGTAAGTAGAAGAGTATAAAGAGTATTGAGTCCACTTAAATTCACACCCTGTACAAACCTTTGACTCATAAATTCCAAAAACTACCAAGGTCACCAATTTAATAAAAGTTTAGTGAATGAAATGGACCTCAAACTTTCAAATCAAGGAAAACCATAGAGTTTGTGAATGGGTGGATGTTGTGGACTCCCTGTTTCATGAAAAAGAAACCATGATTGAGCCATCAGTACAAAAATTCAAAAATAGAAACCAAACATTAACAAACAAAACATAAAGCACAAACCACCATTAGTAATTGATACAGCACCATTGTGTCCTATTGGCACAAAGCACATTTATTATAAAAAATTTCAAAATCACACATACAAAACAAAGTAAAATATATATGAAAGTGTAAAAATATTTAAGAAATATTCAAACGTACTAATGATGGTGTAAAACAAAACATGGTGTAAAATAGGAAAAATATTTAAATCAAAAAGATGTAAAATAAATAATTATAAAGACAAAAATATGTAAAACAAAAAATAGAAAAACTAAGAAGTCATATGGATGATGAGCATGGATGGCCATCTCCTTCACGATTGAGTTGGAAGTAGGAGATCTAAAAAATTTAGTGTGATTGTTGATTTGTTAAGGTATTTGATGCATTGGCTTGATTGGGCTTATGGAAAAGCTTCACTTGTTGGATGTTGACCAACTACTTTTTATTTGGGCTCTCAAGCTTGTATATGATCATGGCCCTAGAGGTAAAGGTTTTGTCAATAATTATAAGGTCCCTTCCACAAGGTTTGAAATTTTTTTCTAGGGCACATGTGTGGGGTTCTAGTAGACAAGCTTATCTCCTAGTTGAAATTTTACTTTTTAAATTCAAAGGTCATGTCATTGCTTGTTGAATTCCTTATGCACTTAATTTGAAGATAGGGTCACTAATCAGTTTTCATCTAGCATGTTGAGATTGATCAGTCTTTCTTTCTATGCTAAACTTAGGTCAAGGTTCAATTCATAGGCTATTGAGAGTGCACAAAGCTTGGATTGAATCAAGAATATTGGAAGTTTTCTATACACTAGCTCATAGGGAGAGTAGCCAACAGGAAGTTTCCATGTTGAGTAGTAGGCCTAGAGGACATCATTGAGTTTTGTGCTCTAGTCTTTCATATATTTGCTTATGGTCCTTATTAGAATCTTTGTGATCTCCCTATTACTTACCTCTAATTAATAGTTGGCTTGGGATGATAGGATGTTAATTTATGTTCAGCCCCCAAGTGTTGCATAAGTTTTTGAATGGTGACACCTGTAAAATGAGTTCCATTGTCATAAATTAGTGCACATGGCACCCCAAACCTATTTACAACATTTTTTTGTACAAATCTAGTACTAGTGGATGATGTACAATCGATGACAGTTGCTGCTTTTGCCCATTTGGTGTAGTAGTCAACTACTATGATGACATATGCCTTTCCATTAGACATGGGCATGATGGGATCCATGAAGCCTATGCCCCATATGTCAAAGAGCTTCAATGGTTGAATCCACTATTGAGGACCCTCCATTTTTGTAGTCATCCCACCATCACTTTGACAACATTCATAAGATCAAAAAAATTTGTGGGCATCCTTGAAGATTGTAGGCCAATATTATCCTACCATTAGGATTTTTATGATCATGCATCTCTCAGCATAATGACCTCTGCAAGGACCTTCGTGAGCATCTTAGAGCACATGTAGTTTATCTACATCAAGGATAGACCAACAAACTAGGCCATCAGTGCACACCTTATAAAGGTGTCCATTGATTTCCATGAAGTACTTTACCCAATGAAGAAACTGTTGTTTCTTCCTAATGTCCATACCTTGTGGCATCTCCTAAGTAAGAAGGTAAGTGAGGATGCTATTGTACCATTTTGATTCAATGGGAACTTGGTCATTGATTGCTCATATAAAGAGGAGTTCCTCTAGAGATTGATTAGATTGTAGGCTCTCCTCCTCTTTGTTATCCCATATTAATTGAGAGAGGTGGTTAGTGACCACATTCTTAGTTCCTTTTCGATCTATCATTGTGAGATCAAACTCCTACAACATCACAAGCCACCGTATGATACGGGGGCTCATCATTGGTTTGTTCATTAGGAAGTAGATGGCACTATGATTTGTGTGCACAAAACCCTTATAGACAAGCACATAGTGTCTGAACTTCTAAAGAGCATACATCACTACCATTAGTTCTTTCTTAGTTGTGGTGTAATTTAGTTGTGCACCCACAATGCTTTGGCTCATTTAGTGGATGTAATATGAATGTTTCTTATTGTCCAATTGCATAAGCATGGCTCCCAAGGCATAATTGGATGCATCCATCATTATGTGAAATGGTCTAGGCTAGTCTAGTGCTTGTAGAATTGGAGTTTCCACAAGTTTGTCTTTTAGTTGTTGGAATGCATGTTCACATTTCTTGGCCAAATGAATGAAGCATCTTTCTTTTTAAGCTTAACTAATAACTTTGCAATCTTAGAGAAATTTTCTATAAATTGTCAGTAGTATCTAGTGTGTCCAAGGAATGATTAGACATCTTTAACTATCTCTAGTTGATGTGTGATTACTTAGATGACCTTTATTATTTATGGCCCTACCTCAAGCCCTTCTTGTGAAATTCAGTGCCCTAGTACTATGCTCTCCTAGACCATTATATGGATTTTCTACCAATTAATCCTAAGGTTTGTTTCAACACATCTTTTTAGTACTTGCTCAAGGCAATCTAGCATTTACTTAAATGTAGCCCCATAGGTAGAGAAGTCATCCATAAAGACTTCTACTTTGCTACTAATTTGTTATTGAAAATACTAAGGACTAAGCATTGAAATATTGTAGGGGCATTTCATAGACCAAATGAAATCTTACAATATGCAAACGTTCCCTAGGGACTCATGAATGTTGTCTTGGCCTGATCCTCTAGAACAATCTAGATTTGGTTATAGCCACTATAACCATCCAAGAAAATATAATAGTAATGCTGAGAGATAGTGTCCAACACTTGGTCCACAAATGAAAATGAAAAATGATCCTTAAATGTTGCCATATTCAATAGCCTAAAGTTGATGTAGACTTTCCACTTTCCACCTTTCTTTGGTACAATTATGAGTGGGCTAACCCACTCACTATGCACAATGGAAAAGATGAACCCTGCCTTGAGGAGTTGTTCTATTTCCTCTTTAATGATCTTCTTCAATTTGGGGTTTAGTTGCCTTTGTGGTTGCCTTCTTGGCTTCATGCTAGGGTTGGTGTAAATATGATACTGGCATATTTATGGATCAATTCTAGTCAATTTGGAATATGATCAAGCAAAGGATGTTGACCATTTTTTGACCACCTGCAACAACTTATCTTTTTGTTTAGGAGAAAGATTCACATTTATGATAGTCAACTTGACATTGTTTAAAAATGCATACTCCATGTTGGCTGGTAGATTTTTTAACTCTAGGGGCTCTTGAAATTATTAGGGATTTTCAACTCTCCCCAACAGGTATCATTATTGTCATCATCAAAGAGTTGGAGATGAACCTACTCAAGTTTATCCATGCCTTTGACATAAGCACATGTTAGGCTCTCAAAGGGTTCCATGCATAGTGTGCTACTATCTGAGTTAACTATTAGCCATTGGATGCCCTCCTATTTTGTGGCTTCTACATATAGGCACCTTTGGATATCTGTTTATTGTGCACACTAATTACATGCTTTAATGAATATACTTTTAATGGACTAGATTTTTTGTACATAATTTCACCCATTATCATTGTACGCAATGCATAGAATAAGCTTTTTCTCTAGTCATCAGAATTCATTTTTCATAGATATTTTCAAGGAGAGGTCCCTGATGTCCATTTGTGCATCAATAGTGCTTAACCAAGCCCTTCCCATAATGACGGGGAAGTCACCTTTGCAATTCTCTATCTTGATCACTAGAAAATTAGCAAGATAAGACAACCCATGAAATATGATCACAATGTCCTCCACTAACCCCAAAGGGACAATGATTGATTGGTCTGCCAATTTCAAATGGATATTGCTCTTCTTGAGAGGCGGTAGGCTCCAAGCCTTGTACATGTCATAAGAGATGAGATTGACACTAGAACCATAATCAAGAAGAGCCTTGCATGGCTCATGTCCAGTGATCTGTAAATAAATATGAGGACTTCCTAGCTTAGATTATTTCATGGGAAGATTGCCAACCTTGATCCAATTGGAAACAACATGGGTTAACATTACAATGTGGATTTGAGTTGATGTTTGGTTTGAAGGGTAGTCAAATGTGTTTGATGTAGAGGATGAGGGTGTTGGAGACATAGGATGACTAGCTACATTAGGTTGTGAGGGTTTAGGAGGATTATTGGATTGAAAAAAAAGGTTGTTTCCTAGATTGATTGTTTGAACCACTTGGCTAGAAGGTCGGTTGTAAATTTATAGCCCTCATAGCATTTTGTTGTTGCAGCTATAGAGGAATTTCACCCTGCATGAATGAAGCAGGAGGTAACTAGGTTGAGGGTAAAGGGATGTGTGTAGATGAATGTGGAGGATGGTAAGGATATGGGTGCTCCTCTTGAGTAGATGATTAATGAGTTCAATGATACTCTGGAGAGTAATAGTGATGTTGGAATGAGGCATGGCTTATAAATCTTCATGGAGAAATGGGTTGTTGAATATAGTACCCATATGGATCTAATTTCCTATAAGGGTACTACTATCTTGGTGATGGCATTTCCCACAATCATGATTGGTGCCACTATTGATATTGTTCATATGGTTGTGGTGGAGCTCCACTTGGATAGTAAGCTTGTTGTTGCTAGTGGAACTACCTTGGATTACCTTGAGGATAAGGCAATCATCTAGGTGCTTGCCTTGCTAGTCTAGGATTTACTGTGTATACCCCTAACTCTTGTAAGTGTGACCTAATAAATAAACATCCCTTTGAATGTTCATATTGATATATGTCACATCCAACACCATCATTAGTGTCTATCTCTACAACTTCTTCTACTATCGTAGGTTTGCCCTTACATCTCTGGTAGGCATGATTAGCTTCTTCCACCTCTTGCAGTCACAATCACTATTCTACTCTTTGGATGCTTCTGCAATCTTCATAGTAGTTGGGAATTTTTAATCCAAAGAGTCCCATAGTTTATCAACCTTTGTTAAAATATTAGAAATAGATTTTTGAATGGGCAAGGTTTTCGTATTCATCACTTTGTCGAGTGGTGACTCCTCCTTGTCACAAAATTGGACCTTGCTTTTCTTGATAAAAGGGTCCCTATTATATTCTTCTACACTTTGCCTTTTTCCAAACTGACGTTCTTCTTTTGATACCTGCTCTATTAGCCTTTGTATCTGATAAGCTCTTAGTTTAGATAGTCTCCCTTGGGAATAAACCCCAAGAGTTCTTCTAGTTTCTGCTCTAAGCCCATCTATGATGTGGTGAAGTTGTTCCCTCTAAGAATAACCATGGCCAAGGCATTGGTGTAAGAGAGAATAATATCTACCTATGGTGGCATCCAAGGGTTCATGTGTTCCCTATTTCCAACCTTGGATTTTCCTTCTTAGGTTGGACACTTTAGAGTATGTTTGGTATTTATCATTGAATAGATCAAGAATTGTACTCCATTTGTGTATAGATTCTAGCTCCAAGGACTGATACCAGCTTTCAACCTCCTTGATGAGTGTACAAGGGAAGAGTTTGAGTTTCTACTAATCATTGTCAGTGTTTTGCAAGGCATAAGCATCGTGAAAATCTTGTCGATGTGTCTGTGGATTGGAGCTACATTCCCCCTAAAATATTGGGATATGGTTCATGTCTAAGTGCTTAATCTAACTATCTTTTACATGCCTATTTGGAACTTTGGGGCAGGGTTTAGAGAAGCTCAAACAAAAATAGAGGTACTCTAGGGATGAGGTCTTTTGACTAGTGAAGACATGATCTATGTCATATTGTGAAAATGAGCAGATACAAGAAAGCGTGAGTTATCTTATTATTATGATGGCATGTTTTCTCTTATTTTGTGTTTAAAATCAAAGCTTCATGTAAGATATTTAAGTTTGGAGCCATAGTGCTCATCTCGTTGAGTGTGGTCTTGAGAGTTGATAGATGAACAAAAGGCTAACCTCTTCAAGTGGTTGTGCCAAGGCTCAAACCTAGGTCTTCCACTTGAGAAATGAGCACCTTACCATCACTAAATGTAAGATATTTAATCCAATGAAAGTATATTTAGCATAATTCTCTACAAGGAAGCTCTTCTTTTTAATTCCACCTATCATATGCTTCATTTTATTCTTTCTTCATTCTACTTGTACTACTGATTACAGTTGGTCTTTGGTAAGAAGTGAATTTCCAAAATAGTGCTACTTTCTTTTGTTATTGGCATAGTTTTAAGGATGAATTCCTAAATAGGCATCCCTAAATCCATTGAGTCTTTTCTTTCATGTTATTTCTATCTATTCTATTAAACACTAATTGTGTATTTTCTACCCTTTTAAACTAATTTGTCAAATGCTACATGTGTATTTGATGTTCTATTTTGATTAATAAAAATGTTTAGATTAATTTTACTTTATAATTCAAATTTATATTTATCTTTCACATGTTTAAGAATTCTTGTAGTTACAATCTTAGGGACCACCATTTGGAGTGGGTGCTTATTTCTCAAGTAATAGAACTTGGGTTTGAGCTTCTAAGGAGATTAGGCTTTCACTCTTCCATAGAAACTTCATAGACCTTGCCTTGACAAAATAAATATTGAGCCTCTAAATGATGTTTAAATATGCTTGTAGTTAGAGGGTAATCTTTTTTTCTCCATTTTTTAAATAGAAACCTTGGTTGGTGTTTATGGTTTAATCGTAGTAAAATACAATATCATTTTTTTGCAAAATGAAAAAATAATATTTTGCACTAAAGTTAGTTTTTCTTCTCAGTCATCTCCACAGATGTAAATTCTTCTATACTAAAGCTATGTGAAATACTTGATCTTGGAAATGTATTTACCTTTTATAATAAATTTTATTTTTTTCCTTTTTTCTTTTTTTACCAGGGAACTTTGCAAAACCATTGTGAACAAGATATGTGAAATACTTGATGTTAGATCTCTAGCTACCTCCAAGATAGTAGTTGGAGATAGCTAAATTTGAAATTCAAGATGTCCTTGGTACTTTGAAGAATAATATTTTAATTACTATAGACAATTATGGTGTTTTATATATGCATGATGTACTAGTGGACTTGGGAAGGAGCATTCTTAAAGATGAAGATTTATATGCTGGACATCGTAGTTGTGTGTGGCATCCTTCTCATGTTAGAAATATGTTATCTAATGAAATGGTATGACCTGTAACTATCTTTTATTGATTTCAATTTACCTTTTTTAGTATAAAGATAATATTTAGATTTTCTTTTTCAACTCAAATGATTAGGCTTTCTTTGTTGTTGTTTCCTTTTCTATCAAAATAATCTTTATTCTTTATCCATAAAGCAAATGGCCTTAAAACAATGTTAGTCAATTTTAGGGAACTAAAAAGGTGAAAGTACTAAGCCTAGTGTTAGAAGACTTACTTGTATTAGACAAAGATGAATGTCCATGGTCCAATGATATTTTCTGTAACTTGTCATCTTTGGAAATTTTGATCCTTCATGGTCACTATATCGAAGGTATCAATTTTTTGATTATTTGACTAAATATAAAGAAATATTTGGTGTTTAATAGGTTATATTTTTGGACAAGTTGATTCATGATGGCAATAATGTTGGGTTTTTTGGATTTCTTACATTGACAAAAGGTGATTTCTCCAAGTTACCAAGTAAATTGTTATCTTTGAAATGGACTGATTTGCCATACAATCATATCCCTTGGACACTTTGCTTAAGACATACTAGAATCTTACATGTCTCTGGTGGTAGGGTGATGTGGCCATGGAAACATCCAAAGGTGATATTTAATAATGCACTGTTTCTATTGTTAGGGCTAAAAATTAAATTTTAGAAATGTAATCAACTTTTAAAATGTGTGTTTCATTTTAGATTTTTAAAATTTTTCCATTTCCTCTCAATATTGTAAATATCAGAAAAAATTGTATGTGCAGGTTAATAACCATGAAAGGCCTTAGTCTCAATTTCAATTAGAGATGGAGTACAATAGTAGAATTTCTATCTTAACATTGCATACTTTGCACAATTTAAATTTTTTAAGTTAATTATTCTATTAAATATTTAGGGATAATTATATGGAATGATGGTAAGGTGTTTGTTTCTTAAGTTGTAAGACCTAGGTTCAAGCTTGAGTAGAGTACTTAGAAAGATATTTTGTTTTAGATTTAAAGCCTCATGATCCTTATTCTATTTAACATTTATCTATGACTTCAAATCTAAAACAAAATATTTTTTACTGGATATATTAAATTGACAAATTAGTGGAAAGCATGAAGAAAACATACTTATGATATTATTTCATTTTTCCAAAAAAGTTCTTGGTAGCATTTAGTAAATTTTTAAATATTTTTAAAACTCAAATCATATACATTTATGTTGTCTAATAGATGTGGAAGGTCTCTAAACATAATAAAGTCTCATTTGTTCACATTTGGCAACTTGATTTTTATTTTATATATATTTTGGACTAAAATTGACAGGGCCTTGATTATTTTCTTTTTAAGAAAATAAGTAGTTTTGTGGTGTTCCATCCTTTACAAAAATCTAATCCCCTACATTGAACAAGAGGCTCCATTAAAATTGAGACTACCTATTCTATCACATTCCACAAAACTATAGAGGCTTTTGAAGTCAACATGAAGGCTTAGGAAGTTATCTTCCATGGAACCATCAGAATGCACTGTAACATGCATTATGCATTTCCATGTTTACACATATGTTAATGCATCAAGGTGGCTTCCATATCCAGTAGCATGTTTACACATTACCATTAGGTCTCTTATGTTTTCTAATTTCTCATTGTAATTGATTCTATGGCCTATAAATTCATTCTTGATGGGAGAACAAATGCACCATGAATCATAGTAGGATTGCAATATTGGTCATTTCACAGATGCTTAGAGGTTTCATACACCATCGTTGCAAAGTGCCAGTGTGAAAGAAGAATTTGAATGCCAAGTTTAATTCGAGGCATCAATGACTAGATGTCAGTTCCATTTGCTTCTACATTATGCATTTTTGGTTATCTATGCATGTAAATTTCTTGTGCAATCCAAAAAATTTTATCTTACATTTGTTATTAGAGCTTCATCTCTATCTCTATCTTGATGCCATTACTAGTGAGTAAGTGGAAGGCTTGTTTATGATTGTGATGGACATTCCTATAAAATTACTAACCTCTATGATATTGGTTTGTGTGGGTCCTGTTTGCAAGGCATGATGGGTGCTCATTTAGGTGATATTTTGGGGTTTTGAACTATGCATGAGTTGATTTATTTAAAGAATATTAAAAATTTTGCAATGCATAGTTTTTCTTGCATAAAATTGTAACTTGTGATCTTTATTTTTTGTACGATTAGAGAGTAGCCACATCTTTAATTGTGCAAAATTGTTAAAATTTTTGGATCACATATGGAAAATTAAATTGTGTTTAATCATATGTAATATAATAAACTTTATCTCATAGGAATTTTTATTGTATTTAATATGATTAATTAGGATGATATGTCAAATTATTTTTCTTAATTTGTCCACAGGGATAAAGAAAAGGAATATAATTTAATAGTTTCACTGTAAATATATATGAATATGTTTGAATTAAAATTTAGCCCACAAGTAATTTTATGTCATTTGATTTATATTTTTACATGATTTACATTGGTAACCATGTCTTATGGTATTTTAACCTCAAATTTAGTGAAATAACCATGTTTAATTATGCACTTGCAGAACCTGTAAGCTACTCTAATTTTAAATGTGACATTCCTGAATTAAACAATGATAACTATAAGATGTGAAAGGAGAGAATTATTCTTCATTTAGGTTGGATGGACATTGATTATGCTATCCATAAGGATGAACCACTTTCTGTTACAACAACCAACCATCCAGATTGGTAATTATGAAAAATAGAAGCGATGTAATCATCTCTGTGTCATGTTCATAAAAATCAAGATCTCAATTGGTGATGAGTTATCATTTTGTTGGCCACGATATCATAGCCTGTCTCCTCATCTATAAATAAGAGGTAGACAGATATGACAGGAAGTTTTTAGAGTTAGTGGTTAGAGTTGTTAGATTTAAGCTTCCTTTTTACATCAGTTTCTCTCTCATCCCTTCTCTCCTAGTGTATGCCTATAGTGTGGTGATTGTAATTGTACGACATCCTTATTTGAGTGTGATTTACTTGGACATGCACGTGACCGGAAATAAAGATCAAGATTACTTCATCATTGCAACATTCACTTAGTTTAATTATTTATTTAATTGTTATTTACTACTTTCTTAGTTAATATCTCTTCACCCTAAACTCCTTTTAAATGCGGATTGAGTACGACTTGATCACGAGCATTTAAGTGTGACTACTTGGTAACCCAGAGGATCTACTCTTGGTAATCCTAGTGGTAGTCATGCACGAGGTCCAGGATGTATATGGATGATTAAGGAATGGATGCTCATCACACGTAGGCTAGTTAGATTCGCTCTTACCCTCTCTCTCTCTCTCCTTCCTAGTTTAGTTAATATTATTTACCATCATACCTAGGATTAGTGTTAGCATAGGAACACATCATACACCTCAGGCTAGACTAAACCATATGTGACAAAGCTAATACTAGTCCAGGTGGGAAGATAGAAAACTACAATCTAAGAGTAACTGTCTAGATATCACAACTAGTCCGTTTGCAGAGTTTGACCGGATCATGCCTAAAACACTCATATTTGTATGGTTGAGTGTAGGGGTACCTCACCACTCATCAGCTGGTATGCGTGGTTCACTAGAATAGTATGACAATATGCATGTTTTGTTAAAGGTAATTGATGAACAATTTGAGTCATCAGACAAAGTGTTGGCTAGCACCTTAATAATGAAGTTCTCATCCATGAAGCTCACCGAAATTTGTGGTGTGCATGAACACATCATGAAAATGAGGGATATAGTAGCTCAACTCAAAACACTTGAGTTTGAGATATTAGAATATTTCCTTGTGCACTACATCTTAAACACACTCCCACCACAGTATGGGCCCTTTAGGATTTCTTATAACACACATAGGAATAAGTGGTTAAACAATGAACTAATGACCATGTGTGTGCAAGAAGAGGGTAGACTTGTGATGGAAGTGAAAGAGAGTGTGTATTTGGTCACACAAGAAAAGAATAAAGAATAAGCCAAAGGCAAGTGGAAGGTCAAATTGTCTAGACAAGCTGATATTAAGAAGAAATCCAGATGCTTTTTCTACAAAAAGAAAGAGCACATAAAGAAGGATTTTTCTAAATATCAAAAATGGCTTGAAAAGAAAGGTACTCAACTCTCACTTGTTTATTTTGAATCTAATATGGTTGATGTTGGCCATGAGACATGGTGGATTGACTCTAGTTCTATAATCTATGTTACCAATTACTTGCAGGGGGTGCAAAACCTAAGGAAGCTAGTGGAAAGTAAGTCATGCATTTATTTAGGCAACAAGATGCACTCACATGTGGAGCAATTGGAACATGCAAACTAGTTTTAAGGAATGGTTTTGTTTTAGAGTTGGAAAAGACATTTTATATTCCAAGTTTTTCAAGGAATTTAATTTATGTTTCAAGGCTTGTATCATTGGGATTTTCCTTTAATTTCTCAAACACTATATTCAGTTTATATTATAGATATAAACTTATTGGAAGTGGTACATTGACAGATGGTCTTTCCAACATTAATTTACAAAAGCAAACTTCTCATACTTCTATGCATGTTCATGCTGGCATTAAGAGATGTGTTATAAATGATGAATCCTCTATATTGTGGAATTGTAGATTAGGACATATCTCTATTGAGAGAATAAAGAGATTAGTAAATGATGGAGTACTTAGTACTGAAGATTTTATTTACTTTGACAATTGTGTGGACTGCATAAAGGGAAAGTAGATCAATGTGTCAAAGAAAGATGTCAAGAGGAGTTCAAACATATTAAAGATCATACATACAGCTATTTGTAGCCTAGATATGGATGTGTATGGTCAATAGTATTTCATTACCTTTATTGATGATTACTCATGATATATGTATTTCTACCTACTTCATAATAAGAGTTAAGCTTTAGATGCCTTTAAAGTATTTAAGGTTGAAGTAGAGAAACAATGTGGTAAGCAAATAAAGTTAGTGAGATTTGATAGAGGTGGTGAATAATATGGTAGATATACTGATGATGGACAAGCACCTGGTCCATTTGCTAAGTTTCTTCAAAAGCATGGAATTGTTGCCCAGTACATTAAGCCTAGTTCTCTAGACTAGAATGGTATGGTAGAAAGAAGAAACTGAACATTACTAAACATGGTGTGAAGTATGCTTAGCAGCTCCAAGTTTCCTAAGTCCTTGTGGACTAAAGCTCTCAAGACGATGATGTATACATTAAACTAAGTTCCAACCAAGGCTATCTCAAAGACACCATTTAAATTATGGAAAGGTTGGAAACCAAGTTTGCGACATATACATGTTTGGGGATGCCCATCTGAAGTAAGATTCTATAATCCACAAGAAAAGAAGCTAGAGCCAAGGACCATAAGTGGGTATTTCATTGGATATGCTAAATGATCTAAGGGATATAGATTTTATTGCCCATCACATACTTCTAGGTTTGTGGAATCAAAAAATGCTAAATTTCTTGAGAATGACTCAATTAGTGGTAGCAGTAGATCTTGGAACATTGTTCCTAAGATAGATCATACAAACACTCAACCCACTACTTCAAATGATAGATTGATTATTGTGAAAAATCCTCCTAAAGCACAAATGTGTAATGAACAACAACAAGTCATTAAAGTTCCACAAACTATTGATCAAGAAGTAGTAGATCCAACTGAACAACAGATACCAGAACTTGTTGAACAACCTATTGAACATCATGATCCTCAAGAGAATGGTGAACCAACATTAAGAACATCTACTAGAGTATTGTGATCAATTATTCTTAGTGACTATATGGTGTATCTACAAGATTCTAACTGCAACATAGGAGTCAAAAATGATCCTGAAACATTTTCACAACCCATGAGTTATAAGGAATCTAACTTATAGTATGATGTCATGAAAGACGAGATGAACTCTATGTCATCTAATGGAGTTTGGGATCTTGTAAAGTTTCCTGATGGTGTAAATGCCATTGCATGAAAATTGGTCTTCAAGGCTAAGAAAGACTCATTAGGCAACATTGAAGGCTAGACTTGTTGCTAAAGTGTTCACTCAAACAGAGGGAATAGATTACAAGGAGACCTCTTCTCCTGTATCTAAGAAGGAATCCCTTTGTGTAATTGTGGCATTACTTAACCATTTTGATCTTGAATTACATCAAATGGATGTGAAAATAACATTCCTCAATGGTGATCTAGAGGAAGAGGTTTATATGAAACAACCTAAAGGATTTTCCTCTAGTCATGGTGAGAAATTGGTATGCAAGCTCAAGAAATCCATATATGGATTAAAATAGGCCTCCCATCAATGGTACTTAAAATTCCATGATATCATCACTTCATTTGGTTTTGAAGAAAAATTCATGGATCAATGTATATACTAGAAGGTCAATGGGAGTAAAAATTTGTTTCCTTGTTCTATATGTGAATGATATCCCTCTTGTAAATAATAATAGTGGATTTCTATACGAGGTGAAACATTTTCTCTCTAAGAATTTTGACATGAAATATATGGGTGAGGCATCTTATGTCATTGGCATTCAAATCCATAGGGACAAATCTAGATGTATTCTAGGATTATCCTAGGAAACCTATATCAATAAATTTTTAGAGAGGTTTTAGATGAAATATTTTTCACCAAGTATAGCATTCATTGTGAAGGATGACAGGTTCAATTTGAACTAGTGCCCTAGGAATGATTTAGAGAAAAGTTAGATGAACAACATTCTGTATACTTTAGCTATTGGAAGCCTTATGTATGCTCAGGTCTATACAAGACTTGATGTTGCATTTGCTATGGGATTGTTGTGCAAATATTAGAGTAATCTAGGTATTGAACACTGGAGGGTTGCAAAGAAAGTGATGAGGTACCTTCAAGGTACAAAAGACTACATGATTATGTATGAACGAACTAACTCCTTAGAGGTGACTAGCTACTCTGATTTAGACTTTGCTAGCTATGTTGATTCATGGAAATCAACATTTGGTTATTTTTTTATGCTAGCTAGAGGAGCTATATCCTAGAGGAGTGGAAAGCAAACTTTGGTTGCTACTTCCATCATAGAGCTAGAGTTCATTTCTTATTTTGAGGCTACTTCACATGGTGTATGGTTAAAGAGTTTTATATCAAGGCTTAGAATGTGGATTCTATATCTAGGACACTAAGAATGTTTTGTGACAATTCAACTACTATCTTTATGGCTAAGAATGATAAGAGTGACAATCAAAGTAAACACATCAACATAAAGTACTTAGCCATAAGGGAATACATTAAGGAAAAAAAAGTGGTCATTAAGCATATACACATTGAATTGATGATAGTTGATCCTTTGATAAAAGGAAGGCCACCAAAGTCATTTAAGGATCATGTAGTTTGGATGAGACTTGGTTTCATAATGTAATTTGTTATATGTACAACTTTACAGTCTTAATGAAACTCTTGTTTAGTTGTGCTATTTTCTCATATGGTTTGCGCATACATTTATGAGAGAAAATTCACATATGGCAGGACCTAGAATGAACATTGGTTTATTCATAAAGCTAGTTAGCATATAAGGAATTATGTTTGAGATATAATGCATTGTAATACATGGAAGATAATACTCATATTAAGAGGAACTATTGCCATGATTCATGCATTTATTTCTTGAATTCTCGAATTGACTAAATATGGAGACCAAGTGGGAGAATGTAACATGTGTTACACATTTTCACATTTATGTGTATGTTAATGATTCAAGGTGGACTCCATATTTATTAACATGTTTATGCACTGGCATTGGATTTCTTACTTTTTCTAATTTCTCATGGTAACCGATTTTGTGACCTATAAATTCATTCTTGATGGGAGAACAAAGGTATCATGAATCATAGTAGGATTATAGTTATGGACCCTTTCATAGATGCTTATAGGTTGCATACGCCATTATTGTAGAGTTTTGGTGTGAAATAAGAATCTAAATGCCAAGTTTATTTCAAGGCATCAATGACTAGAGCTCAGTTCCATTTGCTTCCACATTGCACATTTTCGATTATCTATGCATGTAAATTTCTTGTGCAATCCACAAATTTTTATCTTACATGTACATCTTTGAAAATAATTCCAAACAACTTTGTCCAATTACAAGCATTGAAAAATCTCCGATAATGAAGATGTTGTGCATTGAAAAAGTTGCCAAAGTCTTTTGGAGATCTCAAAAGCTTACATAGCTTGAGAATGGAACAATGTTCTACAATGGTGTCATTGCTAGAGTTAATTGGAAATCTTTTGCAACTATCTTCCATAGATCTTCATGGATGCACATCTTTGAATGTCATTCCTAATAGCTTTGGCCAATTACAAGGACTAAAACATCTCGACATATTCTAATGCAATGCATTGAAATAGTTTATGGATACTTTTAGAGATCTCAGAAGCTTATGTAGCTTATTGATGTTGCATTTTTATACAATGGTGTCATTACTAGAATCATTCAAGAAGCTATTGCATTTAAAATGCTTGGATATCACCTATTGCAATGGTTTGGAAGGGTTACCATAATAATTGAAATGCTTGATCAACTTGCCTAACCTAAAGGTGTCACAGTGTTGCAAAATAAGATTCTTAACAAAGTAGTTCCATGGGCTACAACCCCCATTGTAGCTGTATCTATCAATACATGATAATGATATGAAGCTTGCAGATTGCTAGTTTTGGCAAATAAGTAGAATAGAGAAGCAAAATAATGCTTTTTGGGAAACTCAAAGTGGCATTCTCAAGTTACTCAACAATAGAATCTCACATAGCTATTGTGCAAGGTTGGCCAAGCCATCAAAATTAAGCAAGAAATAGGCACTGACAATTTACTTTCAACTCATAAAGGATGTGCACCTTAATTAAGTGATTTTGAATTAATAGGCATTCATCATGAAATTTTATTTCTAACTTGCATGGCTTAGGCATGTACATATGCATTTATTATCAACAACATAGTGTGGATTGTTTAATTATTATCCGAAAGATTGGGTAAAATATGTCCAACTTAGACGTTACCATCCATATTGGAGTGGTTTTTAAATGAAATGGTGCTAGAAGAAAGAGTATTAAATGTGAAAACTAGCCTGAAATTGTTTTCAATAGTGGAACAAAAGGTTAGAGATTTTCTCAGTAGCCAAGATAACTTCTTCTTTCTTAAAATTTTGCATGCCTAGGTAAATTCCCTCCCATTTATTCCATGTACACTGGTGTTGATGCATAACTTTTGGATGTACCAACACCCATGAAAAGCTCATTTGAGTAGACTATTGCCTAGGGCGCCTCCCATATGGGTACGAAAACCCAAGAATAGTCTCAACTAGAGAGGGACATGTGACATTCCAAAAAAAGTAAATTAAACTAAAAATTTAGGAGAATTGAATAACTATCTTGAATTGAACTATAATAACTAGTAGATTTTAAAATTTTTCCTAGTCTCTCGCTATAGTTTCTTATTCGTCATTGTCGATGGTGCTCACTGTCGACTAGGAAAAACTTGATCATTTCTTGAACATGCTATCTTGCTCTTGTCCTGCATTGTCAGTGATGGAGATAGAGAGGGAAAGAGAACACCAATCTTTCCATCATGTGTAGAGTGCTATTTGAAGCTACCATCATCATCAGCACCTGTTGCTATTGACATTGCCAGCTGACCTTGCTGATGGCTGGCTACACCTTCTACCACTAACAACATGTTGTCCATCATCTACTAACCATCATATGATGTTGCATGTTGTGCTGGGAGTGTAGCTGCTACTATTCTACCATGTGCATTGCTATTTTCACCATCTACCACTATGTGGGCTCTATCTCTACCATTAACTTTTGTCACTAGTTGACCCTACTAATGCTATGTGTAAACTTGCAAATGCTAACTACTCATAGCAAGCTACCATTGCTGCTAACCACCATCGCACTGCGCTATTGCATGCTATTGACACATTAATGTGCCATCGTGCTGCACTGTTGCATACTACTAATGCATGCCCAACTATTTTCCATTGCATTTTGTTTGCTATCCATCACCTTGCATCGTGCACACGCATTACACAGCTAGTATCTAATGTTGTTGCTAACGTCTGCATTACTTGTTGCTACTTGCGTGCCTCACCATTCATGTGCATGCTACTACTATTAATGCCTATTCATCTCTTGCTATCACCTTCCATGTGCACTCTTTCACTAATACTAGCTAGAGAGATCACCACCATCACACATCCTACTAGAGATAGGGGAGGCCAATGGATCCTGCTTCTTCCTACAACTTCTCTAACCATCATCTATAGCATGTCCAACTATTTCTATAAGAGAGAGAGAAGGCTACCGGATACTACGTGCCAATGTTGACACACACCTTCTGTTGCCTGCAACGATGCTACAATGTTTCTTGGTAGGAGAGAGGAGGCTAAGAGAGATGCTCCCCCCATTTCAACACCAGCTTACTACCCATTTTATAAGTCATTGTTGCACCCCTCAATAACGATGCCCACATCCACCAATACTCAACTACTGTCAGTTATACCATGTAATGCCCACCATTGATGTAACTCTTGACACCACCACCACATGTCCACACGTAACTCTTGTAATGCCTGCGACAACTGCATCAATTATAGCAACCAAGTTCTACCATTGAGCACTTGGTAATGGTGTTGCAAGTTGTCGAAGAACACCTCTATTTATTATGCCTACTTGCCAACCATAATTTGTCATGATAAATAGTAGTGTTTATTGAATTTCAGTAGTTTTTGGAGTCATTAAGCATAATATATATGAATTGGCCTTGCAATTTAAGAAATTGATATGGAAAAATAATCTTTGTCATTTCTATGGAAAGATAAGTCCCAAACATATCTAGAAATATCTAGGAAAAAACAAAGTGCACCACTGAAATTTGAGCATCATATGGACTATCCCTTACTAGAATTCTCATCAAATCTAATAAATTAATTTTCAATACCTAAGCTTCAATGCTCATTCTACAAAGTGAGTTTAGGATGATGATGATTATAGTTTTATGAGGGGATGTAATTACACTCAAATGTGATTTTATGATTTAAGAGATAAGTACCTTAACATCATTTCAAATGATGCTTATCCAACTTATTTGTTACAAAGATGTTGAAATCAAAACTAGATAACTAGATGTACTTTATACATATAGCCAACATATGAACCATACCCAATAACAGACCTTGTTAGCATGGATATGTATAACTTGTAAACCTAGCTTGAGTGATAACCAACACCATACTAATGCTTAGTTTGTGGAACCTAAAGTTGTATTAGATCAACATACTCTTCAAAATCAAAACCATAACTTATAAACCTATTGGTTACTAGGGTTGACCTAAAACCAAACAAACACATAGAAGTTAGGAAAAATGTTGTTGACCATGGCCTCATTCCTAGCATGGACAAGGTTGACATCAATACTTAGACCCTAAACATTAATTGCATGCAAGTGCAAGGATACCAAAACCATCTAAATTTTAAAATGATTAAAGAATATGTAAAATATAAAGAATAAAAAATAATCATAAAATAAGGACAAAATGAAATTGGAAGTAAACCATAATGTTTCAAATGATTAGAATAATCACACAATCAAAAGAGCATTGAACATGAGTCATCCCTAATTGTGGTGGGTCATCCAGAAGAAATCTCTTTCCATCATGTTGATGATAAGGCAAGGTATCTTCATAAATTTCTTCACATTCTCTAGAAGTTTGATAGGATTGGGTGGAATCTATATAAGAAAAAGGATTTATTTTTGTAATCTCACTCACATGGTCATTTATAACATGTTCGTCATACTCAACCTCAATAACTCCTATGAAAAGGTTAGTGTTTTGATTTTCCAAAGATTGATTTCCCTGATCAAAGGTTGTAACTACTTGTTTATAGAAAGGCTCTCTTGGTATGAACATATATTTAGAGTTTCCTTTGATGGTGATTAATAGTTCTAAGAAATTTGATCTAAAGAATCCCCCAAACTTGGCTCCAAATGTCCTAGATAAGAGCACACCATAAGTGGGTGACATGTCAACTACAAAGATATTTGTATAACATGTAAATGTAGGGTATTGTTTAAGTTTTACTTTCACTCCTTTTAATGAGCCTACTACAAGTACGTTATATCCATTGAGTTGTATCGCACTTCTCGCTTGTGGTAGCATCCATGCTTCTATGGTTTTACATACCTCAAGTGGCATGACACTAACAGTTGCTCTAGTGAACACTCTCACATGCGTAATGCAAGGTGCTCTCATGGACAACACTCTCATGGAAACAATTATGAAAGTTTTTTCCTAAAATAATTAGAGTTGTTAGGAAAGGATGTTGCTCTTTCTTGATTATCATGGAATTGCTTACATTTTGTATATATAATGCATTAGGACTTTTTGCAAAATGAACTTGCCTTTCGAGGGTTGGGGATTTTTCTTTATTGGTTTCAAGTCTATGAACTATATTTTGGATCATATCTTTCATTTGATTAAACTGTAGAAGGTCATACATTGAAATGTTAGCTCTAACCCTTTTCAAATCCTCAACTAGATCATAAGTCTTATGTTCACCTTTGGCTTCTTATTGAGGTGGAGTTCTTCTAAGTATAAAAAGGGGGTTTGGTCATTGTGAAGCATTTGTTTGGGATAACTCAGTTTGAGTATTTATGTTGTTTTGACTAGAATCCCTTCTATTTGGAGGAGTATAAGGATCATTCCTAGTTTGTTGTTGTGTGTTGTTCATAATATTACTAAATCTATAGTAGTGAGTGTTATGTGGGTTGGGGTCACTTACCATAACTTGTTCCAATGAGGAAACCTCTTCATTTTCTATTTCATGATGTACATTAAGGACCATAATAGGGGTTTTTCCATTTTTTTGACTCTGGGCATTAGCACCATATAGTGCTAAAAATTGAGAACAAGTTTTCTCAGAGTGTTGCCTAGTGTTATGGAGATGACAATAATCATCACTGATTGATGTACTTGGCATTCTAGATTATATAGGAACCTTGTTGTTGTTCTACTTTAATTCAACTACTTCATTTGAAAGTTTTTGAAGTGAAGTTAATATCTAGGTCATTTGATTTTGAGTTTGAGTTGGGGGTTCAATAGTATTAGATATCTCATTTGGGTTTATGATGGTTTGAATTAAGTCCTTTGATTGGTCATCATTCAAACTAGTGTTAGGTGGTAGAAATGATGAAGATGTGGGACCTTGAAAGAAACTATTGTAGGTTAAGTCATTTGAAGGGAAGTGGAAGTTTGAAATATAATATTGGTCATTAGGAAAGTTGATAAAGGTAGAGGACTAGATTACATAGGATTACTAACATTCATCATTCCAAATTAGGTTTGAATGCTATTCATGAGGGTAATTTGTTCTAACTTGATGGCTTTAGCCATCACTCCTTGTATTTTTGTTATGTTGGGATCAAATTTGATGAAAAAGGCAAAGAATCAGTCAATGGTGGACAAGTAAAAATGAAGGATGCCACCAGGTTATGGGCACATCTCACTTAGTACATCAGCAAGCTAATGAAGGAATATTAGGTTGTAATCTCGAACATTTTCCCTAGGTAGCTTTCTTAAGCTTGTGAAGTTTCTTGATGCTATGGTAGGGCTGGTAAATTTGTTGAATTAAAATAGAAACTTATTTTTAAACTCCTGCAATGAGTTGATAAAGGCATTTAGGAGCATCAAAAACCATTGTGTGGCTCTACTCTTAAACATTATCATAAATATCCTACACGCTACATGATTTTGTACAATGTTATGGATGCATAGTAAGGTTTTGAAACATCGTATATGTTGGTGGGCATCACTAGTAGGGGTTGTGGGGTCAAAAAAAAATTTATGTTTTGGAGAGATTTTGGAATATCATGGTAGTTTGTGAAGTTGAAGGGGTTACTCACCAAGGGAGCTGGGGGTTGATTAATTGCCATCCTAGTCTGAGTCCTCCTAGGGATAGAGCTTGGAAATCACAAAGCTCATTGCGTTCTTAAAGTAAAGTGACAGGTACTTGGTTGATTAGACATAGAGAAAAATGATTCCTGTTGGGAGGGTTCACTCATAAAATGATAATCACAGAATATAAATGTTAAAATAAAATTATAAAATTGAGTAAAAAGAAAAAAAATATTGAAATAATATTATTTTAAAAAAATCAAAATCTCCTATTTATAAAATTTTAAAAAAAATAGATACAAGAAATTGCAATATATATAAAATATAAAACAATAGTGAAATGCAAAATTTTAGAGAAATTAATAAAAACCACCTCACCAAAGTTAGGACTAAGGTAAGGACCGCCAAAATAAAAATTGGAAAAGAAGGTTTAGGATTCAGGTAATGAAAATGAAAATTTTTAGGAAACAGGAAACATCAAGAAAAGGTAGAAAATAAAGGGTTTTCATATAGAATTTTTTCAATAGGAAGTGCAAGAAAAGGAAAATAAAATTCAAGGAAACAACAATTTTGAATAGGAACAAAGCAGGATCAAGAACAGGAAAAATGATAAGAAAAATTGATATTTCAGAAAATGGAAAATAAGGGCTGAAAAATGGCCCTCTTTCTAGTGTTAAAAAGGTGTTGATGCATAAATTTTGAATGCACCAACACTTGGGAAAAACTTATTTTAAGAGACTATTTCCTAGGATGCCTCCCATATGGGTATGAAAACTTAGGAATAATCTTAGCTAGAGAGGGCCACGTGGCATTCCAAAAAAGTAAATTAAATTGAAAAGTCAAGAGAATTGAACAAATATCTTGAATTAAAATACAGTAACTAGTAAATTCTAAACTTTTTCTTGGTCTCCCATTGTCAGGCAAGAAAGCCCCAACTATTGCTGGAACGTGTTGTCTCGCTCTCATCCTATGTTATCGGTGATGTAGAGAGAGAGAGGAAAAGAGATCATTGATCTTATCATCATGTGAAATGCACTATTTGAAGCTACCATCACTATTTGGCACCCGTTGCACCTGACATCATTGACTGATCCCACTGACTACTAGTTGCACTTTCTATCACTAGCAATGTGTCATTCATAACCTATTGACTGTTGTCTGATGCTATGCATCATGCTAGGAGAGTAGCTACTATTGTTTTTCCATGTGCACTACTACTATTTCCATCTGCCACTATGTGGGCTCTATCTTTGCTATTGACAACCACTACTGGTTGACCTCATTAATGCCACACGTAGACTTGCAATTACTGACTGTTCGTAATGGGCCACCATTGTTGCTGATTGCTGTCATGTTGTACTATTGCATACTATTGATGCATTGATGTGCCAATATGTTGCACTGTTGTGAGCTACTAACATATTGATGTGCCACCATGCTACACTATTAAGTGTTGTTGACACACTAACATGCCACTGCACTACACTATTGCATGCTACTAACACATATCTAGTTTTCATTTGCTACATTGTGTCTAATGTCTATCACTACATGTCACATGCATGCATTACATGGCCACTTTTTAACACTATCACTAACATCTATGTTACCTACCACTACTTGTGGACCTCATCATTCCTATGCCTATTTCTATTATTGACATATGTTCATCTCTTATCATTACCTGCCATGCACGCACCACCACCACCACGTGCCTTGCCAGAGAGAGTGGTGGCTAATGGATCTTGCTTCTTCCTGCAAATTCTTTGACCACCATCTACAATCCATCCAATTATTACTGCAAGAGAGAGAGAGAGAGAGGAGGTTGTTGGATGCTATGCACTGGTGTTGACGTGGGCCTTCTACCATCTGCAATGTTGCTACAATGTCACCTAGAAAGAGAAAGGAGGCTGAGAGAGATTATCTACCCATTTCAACACTAGCTTGCTACCCATTTATAAGTTGTTGTTGCATCCCTCAATAATGACACCCATGCCTACCACTACTCTACTACCATTGATTATGCCATGTAACACCTACCACCAATGTAGCTCTCGACCGCACCACCTCACATCTACACATAACTTCTATAATGCCTGGGATTGCCACATCAGTTATAGTAACCACGTTCTATCATTGAGCACCTAGCAATGGTATTGTAGGTTGTTGAAGAACACATCTATGTATTGTGCCTATTCACCAATCATAATTTTTTTTGATAAATAGTAGTTTTTATTTCATTTCATTAGTTTTGAAGTCATTAAACATAAAATATATGAATTGGACTTCCAGTTTGACAAATTAACATGAGAAAACAACCATTGACATTTTTGTGGAAAGATGAGCCCCAAACTTATCTAGAAATATCTAGGGAAACAAAAAGTGCACCACTAAAATTTGAGCATCATATGGACCATTCCTTATTAGAATTCTCATAAAATCTAATAAATTAATTTTCAATACCTAAGCTTCAATGCTCATTCTACAAAGTGAGTTCAGGGTGGTGATGATTATAGTTTTATGAGGGGATGTAATTAGGCTCAAATGTAGTTTTATGATTTAAGAGATAAGTACCTTAACATCATTTCAAATGATACCTATCCAACTTATTTGTTACAAAAATGTTGAAATCAAAACTAGATAACTAGATGTACTTTATACATATAGCCAACATATGAACCATACCCAATAACAGACCTTGTTAGCATGGATATGTATAACTTGTAAAACTAGCTTGAGTGATAACCAACACCATACTAATGCTTACTTTGTGGAACCTAAAGCTATATTAAATCAACATACTCATCAAAATTGAAACAATAACTTACAAACCTACTAGTTACTAGGGTTGACCTAAAACTAAACAAACACATAGAAGTTAAGCAAAATGTTGTTGACCATGGCATCATGCCTAGCATGGATGAGGTGGACATCAACAATTATTTTTGTGTTTTATTTTAGTAGTTTACATTGATGACCCTCCAACACATGTTCCCCTACCTAAATCCTTCTTTTGATTCTTCACTAAATATGGTAATATTTCTAGACTATAACTAAACTTTATGTGTTTTGATTATACGGAAGAAATCCACTTTGCTATGGTATTCTTCAATGAGGAAGAAGAAGACATTAAAAGGGTTTATTATGAACTTTACCTTAACATAGAAAAGGATGACCTTAGGAATGGTCCTTATGACATGAATAATGCTTACTATCCAAACTACCAAGCATTTGTAAAGGAATGATGGATTATTTATCTAGGTGATAGATAGGAATTATTGGTTATAGAGATATATGACATATTTTATTATATGACATATTTTATTTAGAACTCATGAAGCAATGCTTGATGTCTCATGCATGGACTCAATTGCCTTCTCAGCTACCCATTCATGAATTTTTAGCACTTGACATTGTAGGTTGCCAAATAACCAAGATCTCCCATCACTGCAATAGTTATATTATGGTAAATATATCCTGATTTGTTTTATTATTAAATAAGAATTATCGCAACCTTTTCAACTACAATACATGAATTAAAGTTGGCTTAGGATGTTTTAAATAGGAAGAAGAGACAAGTTTGACATGGAATAAAAGACAATGCATTTTCACATATGACCATGCATTGCTACTGCAACAACCAAAAAAGAGTAAACATACATTCATGGTGATGAGTGGCGAGGTACCCCTACACTCAACCATACAAATACGAGCGTCTCACATGTGATCCGGTCAAACTCCAAGGACTAGTGCTTATGCGCCTTATGGAACACTTAAGGTTAATCAATAGTTGTCTTCCTAGACTTACTTGTATTGTCACGGTTGTATGGTTAAGTAAGTCTGAGGTATATGATTTTTATGTCTTTTATCTTTTTATCGCCTATGCTAAGAGAGGAATTAGTGAAGAGACTAAACGACTAACTTTAATTAACTAAGTTCTAATTATCCTAGCATCAGTTTCTGTCCCCACTTGTCGTACACACCCTGAAGTAGTGCAACGCTATTGGGATTACCAAACGCTATTCGTTACTAGGTTACCAAGCGTAGCCGACGTGCTCGAAGCGATCATACTGAATGCACTTAACTAGGAGAGTTAAGGGTTGAGAGAGATTTAATTAACTAAGAAAGCATTCAAACATTTAATATTAATTAATTCCTATTTAGCTTAGTCCATATGCTGCAAGGTTTATCAGAAACTTCATCTTTATTTTCATATACAAATGTGTGCTCAGGTACAATTTGCTTGAATAAAGATCCATTCACTTTGAGACTCCTACTATGGGCACATGGAAATTATTCTATCTCTGGAATGGTAAAATTGCTAGAATTTAGCTAAGGATCTAGATCTAGATGATGAAACAAGGGAAAGCTACCTCTTATTTATAGAACTGGCGACAGGCTACGATATTGCGTACGTGATATCGTAGGGGCCGACGTGATATCGCAGACCTAATATCGCAGCCCATGCGATATCGCAGCTCATCACATGGTGTATCTTGGGCTTAGTAGTGGGTAATTTGTATGAAATTTCAATCTCCATATCAGTCAAAGGTAAGGTGGTTGCTTCAAGAGAATTGCAACAAATCATTCCAATTAGCAAAGAAGCAATTACTCCTCCCCTAAAAACTCTACTTCAGAGAAGAGCCTTTCAATGCATATTAGAAACTATGTGTATGATGAGACTCTACATGTTAGAGATATTGGGGGATAAATCATTTTCCTTTAATTTAAAATAACTTGAATAACTTGGAAATTTGACTTTGGAAATTCAGCAAATAAATTGGAGCTGAGGTAAAATCTTTACTATCCTATTTGTTATTTTGTGTCAGTCAAAAACACTCTTGTTTCAAATGATACAAAGGCTCTCAATCATTAGTCAAAATCTTCCATTTGAATATTTTTTCCTACACATTCTTTCATAACCTTCATGATAATGAAACTTTTGCTTTCCATCAGTATTTTTCATGGTATTTTCCTTTCTTGAAATTAATGTTATTCTTTAAGTAAAAAATATTGATTCATTAAATGCATTTAAGTTATGATAATTTGAATATGTGAAAACTATGTATGCTCTTTTATATTGCATAGAATATTGGTAATAAAGCAACTATGGAACAATGAGGTGTTAGCTTAGTGGTAAGATACTTGATTTGGAACCTCTAGGTCATAGGTTCAATTTCAATGGTCAATGCTAAGTTATGTAAAGTTCTAATTAGATTATATATCTTGAGGTGTACCTGTGTTTCACTTATTTTAGGTTCCAACACCCTAATAAAGCAACTATGGAGAGCAATAACTTAGTGCAGCAATAATGTAATTAGAGGAAGATTTGGAGTAGCAAGAATAACATCTTAAATAGTTTAGTCATGTTTAAGAAAAATTAAATGAACTCTTAAAAAACCACATTTGAAAAAGCTGCAAATAAATCAAGTGTGACCTCTTGATAGAGGTTAATTATGAAAAAGAACTCATGTTGTGGACCAAATATGATAAAGGATAATAATAATGAATATGTGAAAATTATCAAATTCTCTTCTTATTTAAAATATACAACCTTATCCCTAGTTTCATTTATGAATTAAGTCAATATGTCAATGAGAGTATACCTCAACTTGTAACCTTATTACTTTGTTTGTAATAAGTTGTAACTTGTAACTTGTAAGGTTATTGATTAAGGAATTAATATCTTCATCATTATGTTTTGTAATTGTACTACAAATATGGAGTAGAGATAGTTATAGTTTCAATTCAATAATCATCAATCCTTGAATTAAACCAAACAACAATGAAGATATTTTTGTAAAAACAATTTGAAGTAAAGAATGTCTTTCAAGCCTATAATTCTTCTAGATGTATCTTCCTTTTATAAAAATATTTTTGTCAAGACTTCATAGCCATCCTACATAACATTAATATTTTTTCCTTTATATATTTTTCTAGTTCTTATTTTAGGTTTTTTTTATTCTTCATAGAGTGTCACAACCTAAAATTTTCTCTAGGCTTATTTATTTAATTTAAAGATTTAAGACATATTCTAATAAGTTATTTTTCTTTATCATCATCATCTTAGCGTTGTTCCAACAACATGGGATTGACCACATGAGTTATTTTTTGTCATTTCCCTCTATGAAGAGCTAGATATTTGTCTATTTTTAGTTTCTTAACATCATCTTCAATTTGTTTTCCATATCTTCTTTGGTATTTTGTTTAGTGGCTTTCTTGGAATAGTGGTGTAGCAACCATTTTTTATAGGCTCATTGTTTTATCTTTAAGCACATGTCTTAACCATCTAAGCTATCATTCTTGTAGCTTATCTGAAATAGAAGCCACTCCAAGTCTTCATCTAATGACTATGTTATGTAGTTTATCTTTGCTAGAAATATTCATTTATTAAAGCATTTGTATTTCTATTGCACCGATTTGTTGTTCATGCCTCTTTTATCCTACCCAACATTTAGCATCATAAGATAGACTAATAACCTAGAAGGGATAGATGGAAAATTCTTAGAGCATGCTAACTAAGGTATCCCAAAGTTCCTTCATGCTTTTAGTATTTGTGGATGACATATTGGACAACTACAAGAAACAGGTTTTATGATGACATTTGTAGAAATGCATCAAAATGGAAATAAATGCCACATTTACCCAATGATAGCATTTATATCAATAGTCACATTTAGTTATTTCATCATAGCCTTAATAGTGACATTTCATTAATGAAAAGTCACAAAGAAACATCATGGCATTTATACCAATATTATCTCAAGTCTAACATGACACCAATACTATTGTAACATTTCTACAAATACTAGCTTTCCATATTAAACTATTTTTTATTTGCTAGCTTGTATATCTTAATGGTTATTCCATTGAGATTGAACATGTTAAAACAAATAAGTCGCATGTTAATATTAGAAATGATATGTATGATGTAGCTATATACTACATCATTAATAACTATACAATACTTAATATTGAACTTTATAGATAGAAATGTCACATTAGTACCATGGAAGAACCTCAATGGTGACATTTTTACATTGAAATATGACCATAATGCCATGTCAGTACCACAATACTAACATTTATATAGAAATGTAACCATAGTATCATGTAAGAGGTAGTACCTCAATGGTAACATTTTTACATAGAAATGACATCCTAACATCATGTAGGATCTCATTATGACCTTTCTATATACAAATTCTACCATGACACTAAATGGTGATCTTTATTTTTTGAGAACAAACTCAAACCCCAATTTTTTAAATGAAGTAAATGTACAAAATTGGACTAAAAGGTCCAAGCACATTGAACCACTTGGTAATGAAAAATATGAAGATAGTAATGTGAGAAAAATTACAAGGAAAAAAGGCCACCAAGATTAATGTATGTATGACATATTAATTTGAGAATTTAAAAGGTAGAAATTTTAAAAAAAAATCTAGTACTAAAAAGGCAACCAAAGATAGGTCATTCATTAAAAAATAGGTGACATGGTGATAGGTAACAACTAGAGCTACAAAAAAGATAAGAATGACTATGGAGCATGGTTATTTTCGATATAGCCACATGGAGCAATAATCTCAAGTAAAGCTATTGATTTGAGGTGGTCATTATTCAAAGATTGATGAGTTAGACATAGTAGTAGTAATCGTAGGTTGTAATATCATCCAAGTGAAGAGCAACCTCAATTTGATCCTTCAAGAAAAAAAGAGCATTAGTAGGTGATGAAGCATTAGTTGGTTGCATCAATGTAGGCTCTTTGACATAGCTACTTTGAGGAAACTACTTCAAGGTAGCCACTTCAATGTAGCTGCCTTGACACAATTGCTTCAAAGCAACCGTGTTGACTATGCCTTGATAACTAGGCCACGTTGATGCATGAAATGATGCATTGACATGGTCCCGTCAACATAGTGTCTATTTTCTCCTATAAATACACATGCTTCTGCCATGTATTGGCATTCTTTGTCAATAGAGTATCTAAACTCTTGCAATTTTATTCTATAGTCTTAAAGAATAGTCAATGAGTGCTTGCAATGTGGATCTGAGTTAGTTGTATAGTGTCTTATTCAAGTGGAAATGTACCTGGACACATTCCATGAATGACAATAAGATGGAGATTGATTTTTATTCATTACAGTACTTTGACTTAGATTAAATTTACTTTCTATGTAATTTATGTTTCATGTACTTAGTTAATATTTACATTTCCATGCATATTAATGAATTGGTAGAATGAGTGTAACCAGTTTCAAGTGTAAACACATATTCGCTTGGTAATCCTAGCAACATTATTACTTGGTTTGGCCAATAGCATAGCACTTGATAATCCCAGTAGTGGATACATGGGTTTAGAATGTGTACAATAAGCTAGGAATAAACACTCATAATTCATTGGCTAGTTTAGACTTTACTTTCCATTGTTAATTAGTTTAAATAATTGATTTCTTTATTATTGTTAAGAGTAGCATAAGGCTGAAGCAACATCAAGAATCATATGCCTCACTCTGGACTAAACTATACATGAAAAAGTTACCACTAGTCTAAGTGGGAAGATAGTGAACTATGATCAACGCATAATGATGTAGATGCCACAACTAGTCCCATCCATGAAATTCAACTAGATTGTGCATGAATGCTTCTGATTCATATGGCTGGGCATAGGGGGTACCTCATTTCTCATCATTGGTGTTGTTGCAAGGGATGGTGCTATTTATCTAAATTACTTATATTATACATGATCGCTATAAACACATCAATGATTTATCTTTTAGAAAATATTAGATCACACACATCATAAACTAACAACAATGTCTCTTTCAAAAGGAAGAGATAATGCATTGTATAGATAGGACATTCATTAGATAACTAATGAGATATAGATTGAAGAAAATTGGAGTGACCAACCTTATGTAGGTGTTTCATATGTTCATGACCACCCTAACTACACTCAAGAACTACATTCACCTAAGGCAGATAATACTAGAGGAGATGAGATAAGTCCTAGACCAAAGGAGGCCTCAAGGCCTAGGACCTCCTCAAAACATGGAAAAGATAAATCAATGGACCATAGGGAACATTATAGAAGCCATGGAAACTCTCCCAATTTCTCATCTTCCTCTTCCTCTTCAACATTTTGTTTTAGCAAAGATGAATGTAGGTATAGAGATAGAGCTCCACTATGGGCTTGAAATAAAAATAGAAATCAAAACCAAGGGCAAAATCAAAGACATTAAATTGAGCATAGAAAAAATCATCACAATTAGACAAATAGAAATATAATTTTTTACCACGACATGTCTGATGACAATGAACCCTTGTTGGCCACTAAGATCATGACATAGATCATAGAGGCAATTAAAATACCCCACAAGCATAGCAAGGAAAGTCACATCAAAAGGCATGATATGAATAACATCCCTAAATTTGCAAGAGGCTAAGATTTTGATCCACAACATCATTTGCAAGCCTTCCATGATGCCTACGTATTAGAAAGCATTGAAAGTGGATGGCAAAAGCTTAAGCTCTTTCCTAGGATACTAATAGAAAAAGACAAAGTATGGTATAGATCATTGAAACCAAATTCAATACATTGGTGATTCACATTGCTAGAACTCTTCAATAAGAAATACCAAACCTATATGAGGGTTTCCAACTTAAGGAAATGAATCCAAGGATGGAAACAAGAGCAAGATGAACCCTTGGATATGGATTTAGATAGATACTATTCTCTTATTAGATGCCCAAGTCATGGTTTCTCTCAAGAAGAGCAACTTTTCCACATCATAGATGGGCTTCATGGTCAAAAGAGAGAGACCCTTGGGATGCATGCTCAAGGTCAATTATATGAACTAGGAATCCATTAGATCCAAAAGCTAATCAAGCATGTGGCAAAAGAAGAAGGAGAGCTATGTAAATGGGAGAATGTTGAGAAATATCATTGGGATCAAACTCTTCAAAAGAGGAAGGTCCATATCTATGATTAGGAAAAAGAAGTAGCTCTTGATGAGGTTATCTCATAACAAACCTTGTTAATACCAAAGGCTATCGATGAACTTGAAGAAAGGTTAGATAAAATATTGGAATAGAAAAATGAGAAAGTTAAAACTTTCATAGAAACTATAGAGTAGAGAGAAATGAAAAATGAATCAAGTGATCATTAAAAAAAGGAGGAAAAATAGCCAAGAAACTAGTAGAAACACCTATCAACAAAAAGGGAAAATAGCTATAGAAAAAGAGGCTATAGACTCAACCATCAAAGAAGATGATGGATGTGACATTTGCATCTATGACCATCTGAAGGTCTATTGCCTAATCATATTACATCTACACGAGTATTGGGCCTTTGCATTGAATCCCAAGTTCATACAAAAGAAAATGCCTAGAAAATTACCTTTCTCACAAGGTAATCATAGACAGTCCTACAACCAACCATACTATCCTAGTAGGACTCCTTATCAACCTCAAAACTACGATCAACCGTAGTGGCAAAACCCAAAATTATGGGGTAGGCCATTATCAACCCAACACTACCCTTACTGCTAGCCAAACCCTTATGAATTTTATGTTCAACAACCTATTTTTCCACCTAGTCCTACTTTCTTTGCTTCAAATCACTACTACCACTCTCCTGAATATNGTAGATCCACGAGCGTTGTGCTTATGCATGGGAATCATCCTAAAGAAAGGACATTTCTAAGATTGTGGTGGACATCTACTAGCATTATCAATTCTGTGAATGTTCACAACATAAGTGGCATTCTCCCATTAATGTCATGATGTTGAACCTTCCTAGGTTGTTGGTGGTAACATATGATGGAGAGAAATATGAGAATATTGAGGATATGATGTAGAGTAAGAGGTGTGAGGTGGTGATCCTTGAGGAGATGTCATGGATCAATGATATTCAGGAGAGTGGTAGTAGTGATTTGAAGCAAAGAAAGTAGGACTAGGTGGAAAAATAGGTTGTTGAACATAAAATTCATAAGGGTTTGGCTAGCAGTAAGGGTAGTGTTGGGTTGATAATGGCCTACCCCATAATTTTGGGTTTTGCCACTACGGTTGATCGTAGTTTTAAGGTTGATAAGGAGTCCTACTAGGATAGTATGGTTGGTTGTAGGACTGTCTATGATTACCTTGTGAGAAAGGTAATTTTCTAGGCATTTGCTTTTGTATGAACTTGGGATTCAATGCAAAGGCCCAATACTCATGTAGATGTAANACCAAAATGGAAATACCTTTAAGTCTAGATGAATATATGTCTTTAAATGATTCAAATGAGATTATCAACAATGTTAGAATGCTACCACATGATTTATTAAATTAGTAACTATGATAGATGGAAAACTGGTGGTGTATAACCAGGGGATTGTGTGGTCCATCTCTCGAATGTGTGGCCATAAGATTAGCTGTGGGAAGATGCTTCATCCTGGTTCAAGAACTAATAAGTATTTTTCACCTTTTTTATTTTACAATTTTTTATCATTTTTTCTATTTCTTCCAAAACTTTATGATTCTTCATATATTTTCCATTGCTTAATATTTTTCTTTTCTTTTCTTTTCTTTTCTTTATAATCTTCTCTTTTCCTAAGTTATTTTCTTTATGTTTATGAATGCCTTTTATGTTTTTGTTAATAATATTACCAAGTAATGATGCAAAAATCAATGCTATGTGTTGGATTTATGTTCTATGCTATCAAGATGACTATGTAAGTAATTGGGTAAAGTAGTGAGACCACCTCATCCATCCCTCTAGTTCCTTGAATAAAAGGTCTTTTTCATGGAAACAATTTGGTTCATCTTTCATGAAACTAAAATTAATCAATGATCATTATACGTTGAAGAAAAAGGGAACAACCAAGTGGGAATGATAAGGGTTGTAGTGTCTAAAAATGTCGATGGTTGGAACACTAATAGGTTGTCAGGCGCATAGCCTAACCCCGAGTTCGTGGGAGGGCCATGCTAGAGAAGATGGAAATGGGATGCCTTGAATGGTCTATTCAATTATATAGGGACTTACGTGATGTCCAATAACCATTTGCAAATAGTATTTTTAGATCATCATGTGTAGAAGTTGAAACAAGTAGGAACGTAGCATGCATAATAGTAGGAGCATATCAATGTACATGTCTTAATGCAAAAAGCCAATAGAAATAAATAAATACATGATGGTTCAAAATATGTGCTGTAGAAAAATAGAATGAGAGTTCAAGTGAGTAAATGCACTACCCCAAGATTGGGGGATGTCACTTTTGATTGAATGTTATGTACAATTGATGTGCAGTGTAGACAGACACAACTGGGCAACAAGGAAATATAGTCACAATCTCTAGGGTGTTGTAGGCATGGTGTTGATAGACACGAAGGAGCTAATGCTTGCTAGATTGAAAATTGCTATAGTATGCATGTGCAGGTGTCATGCTCAAGTACGGGAGTGGAACAAAGATTTTGAAGGCTCTAATGTTGAGATTTGCTACTCATCAACCTTCTACTTGCCAATCTTCTACCAAAGCCAACTGCAAAAGCCAACCCTTAGAATGTCACCATAGTGGCTATCGCCATGGCCATTATGCCATGGTTGTGATCACCATTACTGTAGCCAGGAGTGATGGGTCATTTTCTTCCTTTCTTTCTCATTTCATAGAATGAGGATTTAAAGCATCCTATGCAACGTAATGCATGTGGAGAGGGGTTTTTTTTTACTATGCATCTACGTGATAGATTTTTTGTGTTCCACATGGTGGAACAGGGCAAGGTCTTCACAAGCATTCTGTGTTTTTCCTCAGGCCATGTTGTTCCTGATAGCGTAACTGGTATGCTAGAACTATTTTTCCACTTACATCACTATGCTTTCTATGAGCATGACACTTGCTACACTATACGAGATGTAGTCATTACGCTGTGCGGGACATAGCTACTACACTGTGCAGGGCATAGTTGTTACGGTACATAGGACGTAGCTACTATGCTACGCATAAAGTTCCATTGCTATGCTATGTAAAACACTATATCTGCTACGCTACATGAAAAGTCATAAAGATAGGCTGAATAGTTGGAAAAATTTTGGTTTGATTAATGGTCCTACGATTGTGATGTTTCATACAAGATTGCTATGCTTTATAGAAGATTGCTACACTGCATGGAAGTGTAACTGACACTTAGAGAAATTTTTCAAAAATTCTTTCCTTAAAAAATTGCCCATATTATGAACTAATGTTTTCATTGTGAAATGCAGGGTTATGCTAAAGCCAATCCTAATCGTGGTTGAGTTAGTAAGGATTCTATGTTGCATAAGTTCCCCTCTGGCTAATGTGCTCCCACCACATGCACAAGTTGAGGACCAAGTAGTTTGGTTTTGAGAAGGTGCATGAGAATTCTTAGAATTCCTACTTTGTCACTTTAGTGTAATGCTGTGATTGCACTTGTTAGCTAAAATAGTAGGTGTTCTGATTGAAATATTATTGCTTGGGATGAACTGAGGCATCCTAAGATTCATGACAGATGGATCTACTGAAGGGGAAGAGGTAGGTAGCTCAAGTCAACATCCAAAAGGCTTAAGACTCTTATCTTAGATTTGGGCAATGCCTAAGTCTAAATACTACCACAAATATAACACTTTGTTCATTGCTCACCATATGGACACATTTTTTCAAAACCCACTTGGAACTATCTACTGTGCTGACGGGTGAGTTCTATTAAGATGACTAGACATTTTATTTTATTTATCTTGTATAATTTAGAATGCTTATTATGTTCTACTGGTTACTAGATTTTTGATCAATAAGGACGGTCTTCATGATAGAGAAGGGGCATTAGCCCTAGCTCAAATGGCTCTACAAGAGTTCTCCTCTACTGAGAATGCACGTGCTAGTGTCATAGACCAACTTGGAGCTGATTTTAGAACCTATCCAACCAAGTATTCTAAGTTTTATATGAAGTGTGAGGAGCTTAGGTGGTTCGATGGTGAATGGGCATCCCATCAAATACCCATCATAGAAGAAGTACTGGTGTAAATACCATTGTTCCTCATACCATTTATACTAGGTGAGTTATATTATGTGTGTTTTTCTCATGTATTTTTGATTTTTGAATTTTTTGAAGAAGTATGTGAAGTTGATGAGTCACAGTGTTGTCTATGCAATGGGGCCCTAGGAACCATTGTCCAGAAGGTTTAGGAGGTTGGGCTCATGGATCTCTTTCTAGTTGTAAACCCAAGCATCCAAGCTATGGAAATGATCACCCTTATCGATTCTTTCACAAAAAGTGCCGACCACTTTTGCACATGAGTTCATAACATGTGGGTGGTGTTTGAGATCACTGATAGCCTCTTTTTAGATCTCTTCAATATCCCTTCTGATGGTTTAACCATGGGGAAAAATATTGGCAAGAATGTAAACCATCGAGGAGACATAGAAGAATGGCTAGGGACCAACAAGGATCGTAAGGGAATTTACATGAAAAAGGTTAAGTTGGAGGTAGCCAAGAAAATTTACCCTATCTTTTGGGCTCATGCTTTTCCCAAGCTACTCTCCAAAGGAAAAATTCTTGGGGTAGATCAAGCCTAGATTATGAGGGATGTAATGAAAGAGGGGACACGTTACAACTGAGCTAAATATCTTTTAGAAGGCTTACGGGCCGAAATGGTTAGGCTTCGTGGAAAACTTAATACACGTTTTCATGTGTAGTTTTCCTTTTTCATAGCTTGTTTGCAATGATTTGCTAAAATTTTAGTGGTCCAGGAGAATGGGATCTAGGTTATACAGGATCGTACCCAAATATCCAAATAATGGATCCACCATGTGTTTCACACCACTCGATCTCAAGACCCTTCAGAAGCTATTGGGAAGTCTTTTTCAATGATGATGAAGGATCAGGCAGGACCATCCTTTCATGTGCATGATAGCTTTAGGAAGGATTCCTCCATTAACATAGGCAACATGGTGAGGGAAGCATGCCTTATTGCAGAAAAAATAAAGTCAAAATTGTAGATTAAGAAGCCCCGTCTTGTAGAGAATCCTTCACGTGCGAGCGAAGGAAGGGGCAAAAGGCTACAGATCAGAGTTCACAATGTGCAGTTTGAGATCATTGGTGAGTATCCCTTAGCTATCTTACTTATTTCTTTTTTCTTTTCCATGCATATGTTGAACTAGCATCCTAACTTTGTCTTATGCTTGGTAGATGAAGAAGAGGTTTCTGCTCCCAAAGAAGAGGCCCCTGCTGCAGAGGAGGAGGCCCCTGTTACTAAGGAGGAGGATTCTACTACAAAGGAGGAGGCCCCTATTGCAAAGGATCCTTTTGTAGATAGTGTCCCACAACCTAAGGAACATATGATAGTTGAAGATGCTTCTACACTCTTAAAGAAGCTTGAAGAAGTAGGGCTGCATTTTGAGAATGGTGAGTTTGCTGATTTTTTTGACAGTGTGCCAATGGGTGACCACCCACCCCCCCCCCCCCCCCCCCCCCCCCCCCCCCCCCCCCCCCCCNATTTATGTTACCTCTCATTTTCCCTTTCCTCTTCACAATGCTAATGTACTTTATTGCACAATGAGTACTACTTCTACTAAGGGCCCTAAGTCTTCATCTACATTTCACTTAGAGCCATCAGCAAGAAGGCATAGTAGATGACATGATTGACTGCCTAAATCAAGTTGACCCTAAGATAGGTGTGTTTGAGCTATGGCATTTACTTTTTATGTTTTTCTATCTTTGCCACCATCTCATGATTAATGCTTCCTTATTTTTGGTATAACAACTTCCTGACTTAAATGGGATCCAAAACAAATAGTTGAAGTCGACGCTATGCCTGAACTTCCTACAGAGGTAATAAAGGTGCCTCATCATGTATATGAGGAGGCAAGTAGATGTGCACTATGCTTAGCATGATCACTGTGGGAGTGTAGACATGTCAATGAAGACCTCTGGAAATGAGTTCAGAAATTTGAAAAGGAAAAGGCGAGTTAGGTAGCTGAGCTAGAAGACTTGTGGTCACGGAACAAATTCCTAATGGCTTATGAGAATTTTGATGGCAGTTAGCATACAACTCTAATTGATTATGCTAGATATTGGTTAGCTGTATGAGGCAAAAATGAGACCACATGCAAAGTGCTTGAACAATGTCTACAAATGGATCTCTTGGCATAGAAGAATCAACATTGGAAAGATTATAATGCCAAGGTATATGAATGGGGGTAGGCACAAAAAGAATCACAAACATATGTATAAGATGGAGTGTGTTGCTTATCACCAAAAATACCAAGATGCATCTATAGAATTGCATGGTTGTGAGCTATTCCTTGATGCAATTGGTGCTACTTAGGCATATAATAAATTTGTGAAGCATTTAGTGGTTAGTGAGTCTCTTGAGATAGAAATGACCATGCCTTCTGGGGAGGCCACCACTACCACCTTTTCCCCAAGGCCACCCACATGGACGGATGTGAAGAAAGGAAAGATTTTAGTAGGCATTGATTTAGGAGAAGAAGACTAGGCCAATTTAACTGAGGAAGAAATCCTGCGATGCTTAGTGTCTAGCCTTGATAAGATACCACTAGACATGGATGCGAGCCCATCTCAGGTTAGCTCAATTTTACTTTATCACAATTTATTTCATGGTAGCCTTATACATTGCCTTGCTTGCTCATTGGTTCATTATTTTGTTCTTGATTCATGTAGGATCCAAATGAGGGTGTAGGACCTAGCAAGATAGTATATAAAGACATAGGAGAAGACCCATAGCCTATTCATTAGTTTTTTAAAATTTTGAAATGTAATTCTCGTTGTTGGGCGATGTTACAACTCTAAATGTGAACATAATTTTGGACTATGTATTTGCCTAATTTTAAATTGGGATGCTTATTTTATTTCTTTTTGCCTAATGTTTTTGTTAATGTACTTGGGCCACTTGTGGCCCCCATGCTCTAGTTTAGGGCCATTCCAGGCCGTAGCTAGTTTAGGGCCATTTCAGGCCATGGCTAGTTTAAGGTCATTTCGAGTTGTACGATAGTTTAAGGCCATTTGAAGTCATAGCTCATTTAAGGCCATTTTTTGCCATGGGTAATTTAATCTCAAAGAGTGGGTTGCTAGTTTTAGGCCTTGGTGGGTCATGTGATAGTTTAAGGTTGTTCCGAGCTATACAATGTAACTAATGTGAAAGGCAAACATAATGCAAAATTGAAACTATACAAAAAAAAGTATTAAAGATAAAAGATTCATGGGAGTAAAGTAGGGGTACACCCTAATCATGTAATTGTATCCTAATGCGATGGGGGTTAGGTGAGGCATATGGCCTAAAAGACTTGAGGTGGTATTCCTCTAAGCTATTGTCTACCATTAAAAAAGGTAACTCTGTCCACATGATTTCTTCATGTAGGTTGTTAGTTTTGTCTGGCTCATTTTCCAAACATTGGGTTCAGCATGGACAAGTGACATGTCTTTTGAGATTTCTATCTCTAACCCTTACTCCGTGTTTATCTTGTTTATAACTTGAGGGACTACATCATCACCAAAGATCACCACCTCTCTACTTGCATCGGGTATATGGATCTCTTGGTGTATTGGTGAAGAGACAGCCCTTAATTGGGCTAACCAAGATCTTCCCAAGATCAAATTGAACCTAGGCATCTCTTCTACCACAATGAATTCTACATTAGTGGGTAATTGATCCCCTACCATGAAATCAATAGTGATGATCCCCTTGACCACAATTTGTGCCCCACTGAAGGACTTCAAATAGGAAGTTGTTGTGGGCTTAATGTGATCAACTAGGCCTATCTTGTTAACCACAGGGAACTAGATCACATTAGTTGTGGTTCTGTCATCGATGTGCATCCTACGAATCTTGTATTGACCTACACAAATCATTATAAACATAGGGGTAGTGGTTACTCGACCCTTTTCTAGGTTAGCTTTAATGGCCTCATCATGAAAAGTTAGGCAAGTTGCCCATGTTTCTTCAACTGTAGATGGGAGCATAATGGCATGAATGGCTCCTCCCTCTGTTGGCATATCTTTCGTAACCAAGATAGATGCCAACATGAGGATTAAAGCCTCACCGTGCACCAAAAAAATCATGATTAAANTAGTAGGATTTTAAGCCTCAGTAGTTGCGTATTGTGAGCACATTTCTATTTTATCTTTGGATTTTGAGGCCATGGGCATTGCTGATGAAGGGATGGTCATAGGAGGGCGTAGCGTGGTATGTTTCGTAGTCATCCTATCAACTAAGCACTTGTCACATTTTCTTAGGCGAGGAGGTTATGATATAGTTCCAACCACCGAACTCTTGATAGGTAGTGAGTTTGTATGCTTTGGGACCCTTATAATAAAAGGTGCTTGCATTGTTGTGATAAGGCATTGAGGGGCCTTAACTACAAAAGGTGTGATGGGCCCCTGTGGTAATGCCTTAATGACAAAAGGGGGTTGTGGCCTAGGTGACGTTGAAGTTTCAACATAATGGGAAGGTGCATGGACCAAAAATGGCTCATGTGTAGATTCTATACTATCATCAATGCTAATAGCATTAATAGTGTAGCTTGCACTATTAGTGTTCAATGGGTCTTTGTAGACATTCATTGATTGGTTTTCTAGCCGAATAGGACTAGTTTTGTTAAGAACCAGCTTACCTTGATCAATCATACATTGCATATCATCTTTCAATGCTAGAAAGTAGTCTGTGTCATGACCACACAACTGGTGGTAGTTACAGAATCATTCCAACCTAAAATTTTTAGGCACAGGAGACTCGTTCAGCATGGCTACAGAGGGGTCCTAAAGGATCTCACAATCCCTCTCATGATGCTTACAAGCCTCCTCTAACATTTTCTTATATTGAATGTACCCAGCATTCAATAGTTGATCCAACAGCTCCAATGGCTTAATTGGTAATAGAGTATATTTCGAGTGATCCTTATGCTCAAAATTTGGCCTTGGTAAAGTTTGTGTCATAGCCATTGATGGTTGAGGTTGGCTAGCTCTCGTATTGCTAGAGCTTCACATTTTAGTGGTAGTAGTTGTGGCCTTAGGAATTTTGGTAGCTTGCTTATTGTTATTGGGCTTAGTTTTATTAGCTACAATGGCCATGGTGTTTGTTGCAACCTTTTCCTTTTCCTTTTCTTTCTTCGCATGCACATTTTTGTAAGTTACATAAGCTGGGTATCTACTAGCCTCTACTACATCTTGTATACTCTTTCTCTATGCAAAAGCCTAGCTAAGGGTGCATTTTGCTAAATAGTATAGCTTACATTTGATAAAATCATTCACATCGCCCTTGAAAATAGCTAGTAGATAGGCTTCAGCAATTCGCTCATGAATTTCATTTAAGGCAGCACTGCACCATTGTATGAATTTCTAGATGGATTCTAATGGTTCTTGTTTGACATTAATGAGTTGGTCTAAGATGAATTCTAGCTTCAAGGTGTACTTGAAGCAAGTCACAAACTAGATCAACAATTATTCTAGTGTGAAAATAGACATGCGAGAAAGCATGCGATAGCAGTCTAAAGCTTTGCCAGTCAAGGACATGGTGAAAACATGAATGATTGCATGCAGCCATGGTTGTAGCAATAACGACTCAGATCTGAAAGTAACTAAGTGGGTGTTTGGATCACCCTCTTCATTGTATTTTGTAAACTAGGGAAGTTGTATCCCAGGAGCCAACATGAGTAGAGGAACAATTGGGCTGCCTAGGTCATCATGATAAAAGTCCATTACTTGGACTATTTCAGAGCTAGCAGCTTTAAGTCACTTGACCTCATTAGTGAGAGTCTGAATGAGTTGAAAGGCTTGGTCCAGCCCCGAGGATGTTACGACAGGTTACTTGAGTTGGACTACTTGTGTTACTATCAAAGCAGCCATCATTGGTGGTGCTATTGGTGTAGCTACCAGTCCCATTGTAGGTGCTATTAGAGTAGCTCCCATTGGTGGAACTGTCTAGGTAGCCCACAATCCTGTGGGTGGTGCCACTAGAGTGACTACCATTTGTGGTGTTTTGGGAATGGTTACCTGGCTTGTTGCTAGAGAAACCCATAACCCCATGGTTGGTTGCACCATATGTGAAGCTTGATACATTTGGGGTTGTATATACTATGGCATCTAAGGCATTTGGATAGTAGGAAAGGACGTCGTTGGCCATCATGCAATTGAGTTTGCAACTACTATTGGCAGTGGAATTGACATAGAGTAGGTAATAGAAGTAGTACCCATTTGTGGCTATGATGTAGACATAGTATGTACATATGGTAACATAGGCATCATAGACATGGGTTGCAAAAACTACATGGACTGTGAAGGAATATTAAAGGGAAAGGAGGTCAAAGGCCCTACATGTTGTGTTGATAACATTTGATGACTACCAAGGAAGGTTGAAAGTGTTGTGGCAGTCACAAAAGAGGTGGAGGATGGTAACTAGTGTGGAAAGAAGATAGAAGTGGACTATGAGGCTATGGCATAGATTGGGCCATCACCTTCAGAGTGGGATTCAAACTCCTCTTGCCCATTGTGTAGGGGCTCATCATAGTGAGACATTATGTCCTATTCTCTTGACCCTCCAAATAGCATAAGTTGGTTCAAAACCCACTAAAATGTTTCAGTAAGAGATATAATAGTATCTAGAGTAGGAAGGAACTCCCTTCCATTCTGGTGGATGATTTTAAAATGACGCTTCTCTTCGAATTCATGGCGATCGAATGGTAGGATTTCTTGGATATTTGCACATAAGAAATTGTATTTCATTTCTTCACAAGCTGTGTGTTTGGGTGATTGATGTTGTAGTTAAAGAGACTATCGTGGTCTCTGCATTGGACTAAGTGGTTGCTCAGGATCCATCACATGTTGTAGGGGGTGAGCTATTTCCAAACTCAAGGTGATAGCTAAGGTGCTAGATGGGTTTATTTTTGTTGTGTTAAAGAGAAACTACTAAGAAATGGTGAAATATAGTAAATTTTTGGTTAAAATGCTTAAATAGGTAAACTACACTGAAAATAGGCCAAAAATGGTAGATTCTGAAAATGCTAAAAAAGTAGTGGTTTATGCTGCTATGCTTACTACGCTAGACAGTACTATTACATTGAGAGAATTCTTACGTTACACATGTTACGCTATATGTGTCATGCTACACAAAACATAGAGAACTTAACATAGTATATGATTTTGGGCTTTTTCTCCTACCAGGTTCCAATGGAACTTTCAACTAGGACCAATCCTCATCCACCAAAACATAGACCACTCCTACATTGGCCTAAGATCCAGCTATTATCATACCAGGTTCACAGGGGTGTTACATCTATGCTAGTGCATTACTAGTAAAGGGGGTACAAAGTGCATGCAGGACTACTTGTGGTATGTAGAAGGAACATGGAGGTTCAAGCCCTCGTTCTAGTGCCAAAAAACTATAGCATCTGAAAACAACGGTGGCTGGAGCACCCAGAGGTTGTCAGGCACATAGCCTAACCTCAATTTTGTGGGAGGGTCATGCTAGAGAAGATAGAAATGAGTGCCCTAAATGGTCTAGTCGATCAGATAGGGACTTACGTGGTGTCCAATAACCATTTGTGAATAGTATTTTTAGAGTGTCATGTGTGGAAGTCAGAACAAGTAGGAACATAGCATGCATAATATTAGAAGCATATCAATGTACATGTCTTAATGCATAATGAAAATAGAAATAAAAAAATACATGATGGTTCAAAATATGTGCTATAGAAAAATAGAATGAGAGTTCAAGTAAGGAAATGCATTGCCCCAAGATTAGGGGACGTCACTTTTGATTGAATGTTGTGTACAATTGGTGTGCAGCGTAGACAAACACAACTGGGCAGCAAGGCAATATAGTCACAATCTTTGGGGTGCTATAGGCATGGTGTTGATAGACATGAAGGAGCTTATGCTTGCTAGATTGAAAATTTCTACACTATGCATGTACAGGTGTCATGCTCAGGTGCACGAGTGGAACAAAGATTTTGAAGGCTCTAATGCTGAGATTTTCCACTCATCAACCGCCTACCCTCCAATCGTCTACCAAAGCCAACTGCAAAAAAAAAACCCTTAGAATGTCGATTACTAGGATATTTATAGAGCTAGGGTTGGGGGAGAGATGTGGTTTGGACACCACATGTCCTAGGTCCCACATAGCACAAACGTGGATGTGTGAAGCTGATGTGCTATGCTCAAAGTGTGGTGCTACGGTCGATAGGACAAGAACAGGGAATGAAAATCTATCAAACTATAACCATATTTCCCAAACCACATGTGCCAAGATCTAAAAAAACTACCCTATTTTTACAAAAATTCCTAAAATGAATGCAAATTTGAGCCTAAGCTCTAGGAATATGTCTTTCCCCCTCTTCCAAGTAGGATCAAGCGTAGTCACAACTTTGGGGACCAATAGGGGGTGCAAAAAACAAAAGAAACTACTAATCTTGGCTGCCAGAGAGATGATAAAGTAGTAATGAAGGTTGATAACAAGCTTTGGGAACTTTTGAAGGTGTTCAAAGGCTTTTTCCAAGTGTTACATTGTCTACATTGTCCAATGTCATGAAGCGTAGCATGAACACTTAAACAAATTTTATAGTTTTGGCCTGCTACACTATCTACGCTACACAGCATAGCAGAGCATAGCACTTACTTTCCATGAATTTTTTCAAAAAATTGAAGATGTCACTTTGAGATTTAACGAGGCAAGCAACTTCAACAACTAGCAACTACATCTTTCATGTTAAAAAAAAAGCCTGATACCTCTTGGTTTCATTGTTGGGAAAATTTTGACCCTGGCACCTCTACTACGCTATGCTACGCTACACAACGTAGCACAGCGTAACATCTAATTTTGAACAAACTTTAACCCAACTTGTGATGCTTTACCATGGAACCTTGATCATGCTCTGAGGACTAAGTAGGACAGGTAGCTTTGGAGGTCAAAGAATTGCCAAACACACCTTCTATGTTTGGTTCAACACTTAGGAAAATTTTAGTCTCGTATGGCCTACTACGTTGACTATGTTATGTAGTGTAGCAGAGTGTAGTAGGTCCAAAAATAGAAAATTTTCTAAACTATTTTTTCCATCCTGAACACTTTTAACAACTCCTAGCCTAACATTTGGGTGGACCAGCAACTAGGACATGTGTCAAGTTGGGCAAGCTAAAGAGTGTAGCAAGCTTGACAACCTGGAAGATAGAAAACTTTTCAAGCTATATAGTCCATCCTCAGTGCCCCTTTTATGAAAATTGGCCTTGAAAATGGATGCTACACTGACTATGCTAAAGAGCATAGCAAACAAGCCTAGAAAAAACTTTGTAGGTGTTAGGACTTCTAGTGTGCCATGCTTTCTGCGTGGCCCAACATGACACCACACTTGGAGAAATTTCACCTAGGTTTCAATTCTTGGACAAATCTAATGTTGAGTCACAAGAGCCCAAAATTGATGGTGTTTCAAGGGTGTGACCTCAAGGAAACTTGTTGGATTTTCTACTTATCTTCCTTCATTTGGTTTGTGATTCCTCTTTGAACATATCATCAATCCTTTGGTGACAAATAAAAAGGAAGCTCTATCTTTTCATGGTGTGATTCCCATTTCAAAATATATCTATATAATTCAAAAAACAGTAAAAAAAACAATAATAAAAATTCAAAGCACACCCCTTAGACACAATAATGGGCTACAAGCATTAGTTATGGGGCAGGAAAGACTTGTTACCCATGTCTAAAGGCACCCCTTTAACTAAGGCCCTTCTTTCCTTCTTCTCTTTTCTTCTCTTTTTGGAGTGATGATTATCCTTTAAGGTTGTTGTGGACTAATGATGGTTGGTAGGATGGAACACATTAATGTGAGGTCATGGCTCATGGTATGGAATTGATTTGAACTTGGACAAATAGGTATGGTTATCATTTTAATCACATTTTGACAAGAACCTATTATGGACATGGTTAAGTATCTTACATCCTAATCTCTATAATCCCTTCTCATCCCATTATTCACCTTAATATTGCATGTGATTATGAGCCTTTTGGTTTTATGTAGTATAGTGCAACATTCCAACCATGGCAATTGTGTGTTTTCTGGAACAAAGGTATGATCTACATTTAACTTCTTGAGTGCCCACTGGCATCTATAGAAGTAGTTATGCAAGGGCATTATGGTAAGAGCTTACTTTGGGGATGACCCACTGGCATAACTTTTATTGATCATGGCTATGAACTAACCTTCACATCTTCCAAAACATTAGTGATGGTTTCTCTAAATTTATGCATAATTTTGGAACTACTTCTCATCTGTTTCATTCATTTCTCCTACTTTTCTATTTCCATGTGCATTAATATTTATTGATATCTTTTTAATCAAACCTTTGGTTTTAATTATTTGAAAACTTGTGTGCTTTTGGAGTTACGCTTATGAGTCATGGGGGCTAGGAATGTTTGCTTTGAAATTTTTCTAACATCTTATTTTCAAACATCATGGTAACTAATAGTAATTGATCAAAATAATGTGAACTTGATGATTTTAGTTACATCATAGCCTTGGGTATACTATGATATCATCACCTTATTCTTAAACAAAAACAAAGGGATCCAAAAAGGGTTAATTGTTAAGAAAAATTTACCAAAACTAATGTTGATCCTTCGGTGACTACAGGTGATGCTAAAAGAAATGCCTAAGGAAGAAGGTCTTTTGGTAGGCAAGAAAATGAAGCTAAGTGGGGAACAACAGAGGATATGCTCATGGAAAAATCATAGCACATACAATATAACAACTCAAGCATTGCACGTTTGCTAGATCCATGGGATGATGACAAGAAATTTGTATCCATCCTTCAAGAATGTTCTACATAGCCAGAGATGCATCAACATAATAATCAAGGTTGGATGTCTACCATTGCTAGCAGCAAAATAAGAAACATCTTTAATGCATTTTTAAAGACCTCTACAAAATGTTGTGATCTATAATGTCTATCTAGATATTCCATCATTTTGAAATGCATCCACTTAAATAAAATTTTATAATGTGACACTTAGAGTTAATTAATAGTTAGTGTTATCCAATAATCCCATCATTCCCAATTTTGTAAAGAAAGCTCAATCCTATACTATTAACTTGAGGGTGAGTTTTTATTCAATCAGGGGGTATGATGAAGCATCAGTTGGTTATGTTGATGTAGCCTCTTCAATGCAGTCACTTTGAGGCAATTGCTTCAATGCAATCACTTCGACATAGCTAACTCAATGCAGCTGCTTCAACGTTGGTGCCTCAATGCAGCTACTTTGACATAGCTACTTCAAAGCAACCACGTTAGCTAGGCCCCATTGACTGGGCCTTATTAACTAGGCCTCACCGACTAGGCCCCATTGATGCATGAAATGACTAGTTAATGTAGCCTTGTCGACATAGTATCTATTTTCACCTATAACTACATGTTCTCTCACTGTGTAGTGGCATTCTTTGATCAATACAGTAGCTGAACTCTTGCATTTTTATTCCATAGTATTAGAGAATAGTTAATGAGTTCCCATAGTGTGGATCTGAGCTAGTTGTACAGTGTCTTATTCAAGTGGCAATGTACCTAGACATATTTCATGAACAACAATAAGATCAAGATTGATTCTTATTCATTATAGTACTTTGACTTAGATTAAATTTACTTTCATGCAATTTATGTTTCATGTACTTAGTTAATATTTATGTTTCCATGCATATTAATGAATTGGTAGAATGAATATGACTATTTTTAAGCCTAAACACATATTTACTTAATAATCCCAGTAGTGTTATTGCTTGGTTTGCCAATAGCAAAGCACTTGGTAATTCCAGTAGTGGATACGTGGGTTGAAGACATGTATGGTAAGCTAGGAATGGATACTCATTACTCATAGTCAAGTTTAGACTTTACTTTCCATTATTAATTATTTTAAATAATTGATTTCTTTATTATCATTAGTAGTAGCATAAGGCTGGACCAACATCAAGAATCATATGTCTCACTTTGGACTCAACCATACATTACCAAGCTACCACTAGTCCAAGTGAGAAGAAAGCAAACTATGATCAAGGCATAACAATCTAAATGTCACAACTAGTCCCATCCATGGAATTATACTATATCGTGCATGAACACTTGTGATTGGTATGGTTGGGCATAGGGGGTACTTAGCCACTCATCAGTAGGCTACGAAGGTTGGTACAAGCCAAAGGAGTCAAAAATGTTATCAAACATCCAAAACTTCATGACCTAGGCATTGTAATAATGATGTTTATTTAGTAGTTCCTCCATAATATTGGAGGAAAATTTTAGACTAGAAGATTTTATTTCTATGGACAAGAGGTTAGTGTCATCCAAGTGACATACTTTATACTTTTGGGGTTGAAAAATGCCTCATAAGTGATCAAAGCCTTATTCCCCAAGTGAACAAAGTCATCTAGTGTTTACATTTTGGCTTGGGGAGGTTAAAAATGCTTTTTGAAATGCCAAAAATGCAATTTGATGGGTTTTATGGGGGACATACATTTTTCTACGCTAGAAACACATGCAAGGGGTAGATCTCACATACCCCCAACGTGGAAGGATGGGAGTTTCGGAAACCTTCCTCTCTCAATGTGAAAGTCTTCCCATAGCCTAGAAAATTTTTCCCCTTAGCATGAAAGTTTTTCCCTAGCATGGAAAATTCAATCCCCCAATGTGGAAGCCACAAAAAGTAAAAATTCATCACTTCATGCACTTCAATGTTGACCAACCATTTCAACAAGCATGGTGGAGAGCTCAATATAGAATATTCATCTCTAGCATGGAAGGTGTGCCCAAATTACTATTTATAGTAAATGGAATGGCCATGTGGGGAAGCACTTATGATGTTTGGTAACCAACAAAATTTGGGTACCCATCTCACCTAAATTTGCAGCCAATTTGCACCCATTTTCACAACCAAATCATAGCCAATTTGCAGCCCCATTCATAGCCCAAAAAACATACCAAAGCTAACCTCAAACATCATTTATAGGTTCCAACAAATTTTTACAGTTCATTAATTTTTCTCAAAGTTCAAGCAAATTCTCAACAAAGTTTAGCCATTTTTACAATTTCACACTTGGTGCATTTTCAAGAACTCAAGGGTTATTGCAATCTCCCATGTTTGCATCCTCTTGAACCCCATAGAGTAAGCATAATTACCTTGATATTTATGGATTTTTTTTGTCAACACTACAATTTTGAGATTCCCGAACCCTAGCATCGAGCAATCTAGCATCCAAATTTTTCACTTTCCTCACCTTCCCAGCAATGATCCAACTTGCAGATCTAAAGTTATAGTCACGGATCATGGAGTAGATCACATTGGCTTTAATGGGCTTTGAACTCTTGCATAAGTGAAACCCCTTCTGCTCATCTAGGAACCATTTGTACACATTTCTCTTTCTTTATTCTTTCTCAATAAAGTTTTAAGTTTTGATTTTTGTGTTCAAAAATAAATTTATTTTCTATGCATTATTCAGATCTGTTTGTATTTCCATGTTTCACATTTCATAAGTCCCTAGTTAATTTCCTAGACTGACCAAGGTTTCTCTCATGGAGGCCCTAGGGATTTGAGGTCGGGGAACTACTACATTGAGGATCCTTGGTTTTTCCAATGATTGAGGTTTTTGATTGCAATAGTTTTTCTTGGTGCTAGAGGGAGGGCCTTCACCTAAATTTTGTAACCAGATCTATTCTTTTTGTTACCATTTGCAAGATTTTCCTTGATTTTTTACAGCCAAAACCTTTGAAGAATCAACACTATCCCACCCCCCTTCTTTCCCCCTTTCTGTACCCATCGTAGAGGTAGTTGAGAGTCAAACTTGGGTGAGGGTTGAAACCAACATTTCCAACATTCCATTTTTGGTAAAGGGGTAAACCCCCCTCATTTCCCACTTACTAATTATAGTAAGTATATCACTTTTTTCCATTTTTATTTCCTTTAAGAATTTCATTCATTGGAATTTACTCCTATTTGGCCATTTATAGCCTATTTTAAAGCAATCCTCAGCCATATAACCATGTCTTTCCAAAAGTTCACCAAATTTCCCTACACCCTTATTGGTGAAGATCATAGCCAACAAGACATCAAGGTGTATGACCTCAAAGACCCTACCATCATTGAGTGTAAGAGATCTTTGAGGGTCAAAGGGGAGAGTCCTGATTTTGCAGCCATAAATGAAGATTGTTATAACTTCATTTGTGCTAAAATATGGGTAGGCATGCTAATTTCATGAATTGAGGTTGAGGAAAAAGGGAGTTTGAGCTCATACACATGGGTGGGAAAGAGTACATCCCTTTCATGTATGAGAAAATTCTCCTTAACAACATCTATTCTAGCTTCCTAGCCCAATTAATTACCATGGAAGAGGAAGATGACAAGTTTAGCTTTGAGGAACAACAAGAGGAGGAGGATGAATTTAAGGCAAAATCTAAGCCTAAAAACATCCTAGGATGACTATTATAACAAACATCTCCCAAGGTCACAACACCTTCCTCTTAATGTTTTTGTTTTCTCCATGAGCATGGTGCCACCATCTTCCACTCAATACTACCCTACTACGGTAGATCCCATGTCAGTTATCACCACACATCACACTTAGACAATGCCATAAAAAACCAACTATAGTACATCAATGCTATGTATAATATAGTCTTGATATATACAACCATCAATGGTGGTTTTTACCATTACAAATTCATTAACTACTCACGTGGGGTTCACCATGGAACCCCAAGCAACATAAGGGTCACACACCCCATTTTTCCCATTTGTGCTTGAAGCACCGGCACAAACACCTTTTTCCGTATTTGACCCACAAGAAACAACCATAACACAAGCCCTTCATTCCATCATGCAACCCATAATGAGGTTACAAGCCTTACAAAAGATGTCACAACCGTATGTACAAACCCTATAGCCTATGGGACCATCGCAAGGCTTGGATCAAGCCTTCCAAATGATCCAAGACCTAATGGAGGAGTTGAATAGGCTTAAAGCATCTACCACTTAAACTTTCAAGATTATGAACTTTACTAGGATGATCCCATAAGTCCTATAGTCCCTCCCCAATTTAGAAAATATAATGAAGAAGGTGACCCTAATCCTCACCTTATTACCTTTCAATTTGAATGTTTACTCTTTCATCCATGGCCTCATACCATCATGACAATTTTCCCTATGTCTTTGACTGGGAAAGCACTTGAATGGTATCACACATTATCTAGAAGGTTCATATCCTCTTTGGAGGACTTAGTAGCTCAGTTTGTCAACTACTTCAAGTATAACTTAAAGCTTGACATAATGCTTGACCAATTCATGAAGGTCAAGCAAGGGTCCTTAGACCTCATATAGAAATTCATTCAGTAGTGGAATGAATTATTGAATAAAATACCAGATCTCATAGCCAAAGCCTACTTATTAGCCATATCTAAGGGAGTATTTAACAACTTCATCAAGTCCAGACTCTACTACCTTGATCGACGATCTCTTAGCCAAGTGTTCTCATAAACTAAAAATATAGAGGATGCCACAGAGGCCAATCATGATCAAGCCTATATAGTATGTAAAAACCAAAATACTCGAAGAGACAAAGAAAAGAGCAAAAAAAAAACACTATCATAGCAACTATAACCAAGGAAACCAAGACCACAAACCAAGGGAAGAAGGTTAAACCACCCAAGGCCCCCACCAATGACCACAATAACCAACCATAAACTTTTGGGACCACTACATCGACAACAAATAGGCCTAACTTCAAAAGGCAAGACAAGTCTAAATACACTACATTGCCATTAAAACCATCCAAGTTGCTAGACCAACTATTAAGAAGTGGATGCATGCAACACAAACAAATGATCGAAGATGCTCAAAAGAAACATGAGTGACTATGTGAAATAGCCAAAGTTCCCACTTAGGCAATGAAGGATGATCCCCAATAGCCTAGATACTTAAAGCTAGACTACTTCCACAATTATCATCAATTACCTGTTCATGATACAGACTTCTTCCTTGCATTGAAGGATGACTTGCAAAGGATGATAGATAGGAAGGAATTGGTCTTAGGCACTTCTAACCTTGTTTAGCCACAAAACAGTTGATGCAAGTCTACAAATACCCATTGAATGCTAATGATAGCCCCTATGTTATTTCATCATTTAACATCAATGATAATCAAAGACCTACAAGGGAACCATTCATGCTTCAAGTACCCCTCTATGATAAAAGAACTTCTTTAACTTCCCATAACTCAAGATCCCCCTTCATTGTGAGAGTACCATCAAAAATTCCTTTAAAGGAACATTTTTTCATCAAAGTCTCCCAACCCAATACAACCTAAATATCCATATCCAAACCAACTACACAACAATCCCCTATGGAGGCCAATGCCACTACCTCTTATAGCCAACAACTGACAACCAAGAAACTATAGCCAACCAAAGGAAGAAGCATAAGCAAAAGCCTAACAACAAGGGAGACAAGCATATAGAGGTACAAAAGGAAGTGGGTCCATCAAAGCCCACTCCCATTTCAACTATACCCATGACCTCCTCTACCCACACTTCTTCAACCAACAAGCCATAAGAGGACATCAAAGCTTACAACCAAAATAACCAAAAAGAGCCATAGTCTAATGTTGAAGTCTAAATTTTGGGATGCATGGAGAAAGTAAATCACAATCAATGTGACAAGTCCATGACCAATGATAAAAATTTCCTCAATGCAATGGACCAAGTCAAGTAATCCCTCAATTAGAAAAACATAACCCTAAGCTTTTATGACCTAATCATAATTTCTACCACACATTGTAACACACAAGTCAAAATGTTGAGCTTCATACCTATTAGTGAGGATATGGAGTTTATGACTACCTCATAACCCTCAGGCACTTAGCTAATTATGTTATGTGTTCATTAAGCAACTCAGGGTCTATGACTACTTGGTCATCAACAAGTGAAACTATGAGTTGTACAACTATAGCTTGACCTTTTTTTGAGGATTGAGATATGTAATGGAGGCTAAACTCTATGGTTATGACTTTTCATTGAGCTATACAGCTAATTTTTTAGATGTTGGTCATTGTGGCTTTAAGTATGTTGTCCTTGAAAATTATGTTAAGTTGGCTTCTGAAGATGTAGTATCTCCATTTCTTCAAAGAGAAGACTAGTTGATGAGTAGCCAGGTACCCCTATGCTCAACCATATGAATCACAAGTGTTCACACATGATTCAGTTAAATTCCATGGATGGAACTAGTTGCGGTATCTAGATCACTATGCTTTGATCATAGTTCACTATCTTCCCACTTGGACTAGTGGTAGCTTTGTCACATATGGTTTAGTCTAAAGTGAGGCATATGATGTTGTTCCTAACTCTATGCTACTCCTAATAACGATAAAGAGATAAATTATTTAAACTAATGAATAATGGAAAACAAGATCTAAACTAGCCTATGGTAAATTGGTATCTATAGTTAATCATCGATACACATATTGGACTTCATGAAACCACTTATGGGATTGCCAAGTGTATGTCACTAGTTGTGCCCAACTATACACCTCTGGATTACCATGTATTTACACTTAAATGCTCATGATTAAGATGTACACATTCTGCTTAATAATAAGAATAGTAACTAGCAATAAATGAAAATGTTTAACTAAAGAAAGTAGTAAATAATTAAAGTAATAATAATCTAAGTGGATGTTGTAATGATGGAAGTAATATCAATCTTTATTGCCAGTCATGTAACATGTCCAAGTATGTCACACTAGAATAAAGATACCTTATGATTACAAACATTACACTGTAGGCATGCATTGGGAATAATAGAGTTTAAAGAGAAGAAGCTAAAAACTAAAATAAAAACTAAACTATCTCCCTAACTACTGTTGTTCCATATAAATACCCAAGCATCATATTTATAGGCATATCCAAATGAGGTGATGTTAGGTATCAAATGTCACTTATTGGCTCTGACATTGGGCACATGACGTTGAGGCTTCGACATCATGTATTTGATGTTAGAGCTACTAAAAGATGACTCATCATACCCTCATGATTAAAATAAAACTCATTCTAAAGTTAAACAAAATGAGGAACAAGTTCCTTAAAAAATATTAGGTAGGTATGGGATTATTGACTAACTCAACAATGAACAAAATAAGAGACTCTTTGCATTCCATAATGATGTAGTACAAAAATGGGACACAATATTACAAATCAAAATAAAACAAAATTGGGAAGCTCATGTGGTACCTGGAGGTGGTGGCTCTTCCATTGGTTGTTTCCCTTTATCTCCAAGCTATTGAAATTGGTAGAAATTAAGTAAGGCTTGTAGCTTTTCTTACTTCATCCTTGGTTCATGCACCATCTAGGCTACTATGCCAATGTATGTTGGCACTGGTACATTCCAAGGACATGGAAATTGGGAAAACATTTGATTTTCCTTTACATACCATGCTACAAACTACTGTCATTCTTCCTTGAAAGCCCTAACTTGATCTCTAAGATCATGATAATCTATCAATATGCAAGCTAGGTTTGAGGCTACATATTTTTGTCCCTAATAACTAGCCCTGACCACCTCTAACTTTGAGTTTTCCACCTACAATTTTTGTAAAACATCTTTCTAATCTACAAACTCTTTCTCATACAGCGCATAGGTGGTCACCACATGTTTCTCCAGCTCACTTTCGGGACAACCTACTATTAACATGGAAAGGTTAGCTTATCTAAGGTTAGCCAATGCCATGTACTCCTTTAGATCCTCTATATGTAGGTCTTTGTTCTTAACTTCCACTTGTTGGACCATGGCATAATTGTCCAACATAGGCTACCACTCAAGATTCTATGTTGACAAGGAGTTGATGTGGGCTTTGGTCTTCTTGATTTCCTTTTCATTAATTTGTTTATACATGCCAACCTAGTCACGGAAGTGCTCTTTTAATTTTTCATGCTTCTTGACCTCATTTTACCACATGCTAATTTGAATTGTTGACTTCTGATGGATAGTGTGGACCTCCTCCATGGAGAGGGTTCTATTCTCCTAGGACAATCTATTCATATCCTAGTTGACCCTCACCAACTTTTCTTACAATTGGTGGATTCTTTCTTCTAAGATGTTCTTTTTTTTTTCTATAATGGTGAACCTTGAATTTTCTATAGTGAGCTACTTATTTTCCTTTTGGACAAGGGTCAGTGCTTTTTATACACATGAGATTGCATGTTTGTAGCAAAGGCATTCCAAACTACTATTTCTTTTTCTTGGTCTACAGCTGCTCTTTCCTTTGCTAACTTGGTGAGCTTCTCTATCCTGAATTACTCTAGTTGGACTGGCACAACAAAATAGGCAAGATCCCATTGTTCAGCTCACAAGGTAGCCAGCTCTTCTTGTAATCTCTATATCTTAGTTTCTACATGTTTTTCCCTGACTTCTACCATGACCAACTTTTCCTTCATGGTGATGAGGTATGATTTTGCTACAGTGACATCACTAGGGATGTCAAATAGAGTGGTCATTACTTGATCCATTTGCAATAATTGATCAAGCATGTGCTCATGCATTGTAGGAGTCATTGAGATACTGGACAACATCTGTACATCTCTAGTTCTTGCCAAATCTATTAGGGGCACAATAGGCATATTGAATGACTCTTTGATGTGATTAGTAATCACCTCTGTTGCACCTGCTACATTCTCATGTTGTAGCACCACAACTATGGCACCTTCCCTAGTTTCCAATGTTAGTTGGTAGGATGCGGTATTCCCAAAGATCTAGCATGACCATTGGGATCCCTCTTCTCCCAATTGTATTAAGATCTCCCCCCTTGTTAGATCAACTAATACGATGGGTTGTATGACATCATCCATGACTCAAAAGAGATTGGCCTCATCCTTGATTCTATAGCTAACTATTTTAGCAATCCTCTATAGGTGGCTCATCAAAGGCCTATAATCTTGCAGTGGCGGTGGCGGAGCTTGTGCTTGTGGATGTTGTTCAGGCTCTTATTGCATCTTTGTTTATAGCAAGGCCTTCTTCTTTGGTTCTTGTTCTTTACTAGAATTTTTTCTTGGTGCTGCAATTTTTAGGAGTTCTATGAAGGAGGCATGCTGAGCCTTTCTAGGGATACCATTGGTATATCCCAAGATTCTCACATGCTTGCACAACTTTCTGATTAAGCAGGGAAACAAAATTATTGGTCTTCCTAACTTCATTTCTTTAAACTATTATTGGATTTTAGTGAATTAATAATGAGGAAGGTTGGCTGCAAATTTTTCCATTAAAATGGCACTTCCCTTAGCTGCATAAGTAGATATTCAATTGAGCCCTTTCATGGGAAATAACTGGTATGTCCCAATCATGAAGTAGTTTTTCTCCTCCAAATTCATTTCATTTTATGAATTTTCCTCTTTGTCGTATGTCCATATCAGCCATAATTTCTTTGTTTCAAGGTTAGATCTGGTAGACAAGTCAGCAACCTTAACCCCTTCATTAGGTAGGTTGAGAGGTACAACAATGTCCATAACTGAATAAGAGATGATCACCCTGTACATGTTAACCATGGTGCCCTCATCTTTATTATGCTAGAATTGATGGACTTCACCTAGGTACCATTCACCACTATCAGACAAGATAGGCCACAATGGGGATGCTTTGAGTTGCGTCTACATCACTTTTGAAGCAAACTTCATGAATGAACTAAAGTTTGTTTCCATAATGACCAAAGCCAATGTGGATTTTTCCAAAGTGGCAGCAAGGTAGTCAAGGGGCAATGTGAGATGTTAGCCTTGTTTGGGGGTCAATACTTCTACCACCTCTTCTTGGATCGATTGCCCAGTAGTAAGGGCCTCTTGATGAATACTGAAGGACTAGGCCTCCTGCTCAGCATGTTACTTACGTTCTTCTTGCAAACCATAGCCATCTCATGGATGCTTAGTAGATCTCTACAAGGGTTCACCCCGGGCACCTCTTTTTGGGGTCATTTTCAATTAAGAAAAAACCAAGTGTTACAAAGGTTATGTTTGTTATCCCCAAAAAAGCATCTATCTCTTTCTATGACCCTCACAACTAGTTTTTTTTTTCATTATATGTGGCTTATAATAATGGTTATGGGTCCATGGGTTAGAAAAATTGGATTCATGGCATTACCATGAATGATTTTTCATTATAATTCCTAAGGTTTTCACCATTCTTACCCTTATGATACCTCCCAGGTAATAACAAATTTTAGAAAATCAGTGCAAGTTCTACACACCCGCATCCCCCCATGACTAAGTTGAACACTTCATGTTCAGATGGATTCAAATAGCACATAAATTAGAGTGTTAGAGAGCGAGATATCACAAGTGGAAGATAGATGTGTGGAGCTCTAATTCATGAGAAAAAATTTCAAGAACTCCCCTAATAGCAAATAAGAAAAATGAAGTTCAAGTTTTCACAACGGTCATATTTATATTATTTTTTAAGACACGACGTCAAGTACATGATGTTGAGGTCTAGATTTTTGCATTTGATGGGATCAATGAACATGTAAACTAAATTTCTAGGATTTTTTGGAATGTTTGAGGTTAAGTTTATCCTCTTAGGTAAGTGAAAAATTAATTTGAGGCACCAAAAGTTTAATAAATTGAAGTCATTGATGAGAAAAACATGAGAATGAGCAAGAAAAAAGGCATTGAAATTGAGGTTGTGGGATAGATTAGTTTCATAATAAGGGAAATAATAAAATATAATAATTTTTGCACTTGGAAGGTGAAAAATGATGTGGTTATGTTAAGCAAGTATGAGTCACAAAAGTTACACAAGTGGGTCCTCCCGAAAGTAGGCTCTAGCCTCTAATGCCCTTATGTAATCACTCTGATAATGTCTGTAGGCACTAAAGGGGATGAATGTAATGTAGACCTAGGAAAAAAACACACATGTTAAAACCATTGAAATGAGATAATAGCTCTGTGTGACACAAAATCTCAAGTTATGATTATTCAGACAATGAGGTGAGATGAATGGTAGAACGGATTGTAGAAATTGGGACATGAGGTGTTGTACCATGATCACAATGAAACCTCATGTGTTATTAATGGATAAATAACTATGTGTCCTTCTTTCCAAGATTCAAACCAAGTCCATACCACTATATAGTAACATTGCATTGTTTCATCACATCGATGGACCACTATAAGACTATCAAAGTTGCAAGGAGTTACATCACTTCGTGTTTGGTCCAAGGGAGGAGCTAATTATGGCACACTTATTATATATTTTTTGTCTTTTTTGTTTTATTTTTATTTTTTTTGAAATTTTGAGAAGCTACCAACCTTCATGCATGGGTACATGTCTTTCCAGTGGGACCTGCAGGAGTTTATTTAGTGTCAGTTTAAGTTACTCTTACTCTCATGTTTTGTTAGATCTACAAGGATATAGTTACAACCTTAGCAATATGAGAGAACATACAAAAGTAGCCAAAGAGAATCCACAAATCCCCTTGATGTCACACCCTTTACATTCCACCTTGGTTCTGCACTCTTCTATTTGAACACAATGATTATGAATTTATTTATAATTTGGATGATGGAAAAGATTACCATTATGAACAAGGCAATAACCTCTTATTAGTGTGATGGGTGGATGGATGACATGGTCTAAATGTCTAAATAATCAATCCCTTATGACTTAACAACATAGAGGAAACCACACCTCAATGGCCAACATGATCATCTTAGTTACAAGCAAGATTACCAAAGAAAATGAAAACAACAACTAGAAAAAATTGAAAGAAATAGAAAAAATTGAATCAAGAAATAGGAAAATGAAAAAAAATTGTAAAACAAAAAGATTAAGAGCACTTAAGAATCCTAAAGATTAGAATGGGGGTAACCCCACGACTGAACATTTGGTCATGATGAGGATTAATAAGTGGATACATAGAATCCATTCATGTATGAAACATTGGAAACCATTCATTCCCTAGCCACTGGGTGTCTATTGGTGCTATGATGACTGGGTAGAAAAATTGTTGGTGATACACTTGATTGTTATATGTATGGTGTATCAAGTTTTGAGGTGTGTTTACATTAGAGAGTGCTAGCCCAGAATTGTACCCTTGATCATGGTATGGAATGCATGGATTTAATTATCTCCTCATGCTTGTAGATCCATTAGTTGAATTTAGGATTGGAGTACTAATGGATTATGGCCCTTGTATATGGTCAGAGGACATTGGTTGAGATAGGAAAGATGATGCACTAGATTGGCATTGTGTTGGCTTAGGTGATGTGGTGGGTCCACTTGTGGTTTTCTTTGGCTTACAACATTCCCTTTAGAAGAGATGTTTCCTACATTATGGATGGGATCCACCAGTGTCAGCATTTCTATGTACATTTGCAACACCAGTGACACTTATTTGTTGATATTGTGGTGCTGAACCTTCCTAAGTTACTGGTGATGGCCTATAAGGAGGTGAATTATGAGAATATCAAAGGTACATTGGATGGTAAGAGGCATGAGATGGTGAACCTTCAGTGGATGTCATGTATTGATGGTACTCAAGAGAGTGGTAGTGGTGATTAGAAGTAGAGGATGTAGAACTGGTTGGAGAAACAGGGTGTTGAACATAATATCTGTGTGGTTTTGG
>MNCI01006260.1:0-29362 GCA_015680685.1 Gnetum montanum
GCCTAAAATTTGAAATAAATCTTTCGGAAGAAAAAAGCCCTATTTAGCGATGAAGTAACCTGCACAAATTTTTCGGAAGTTGCAGGGACGAGCTAGAAACACGTCTTCTTATTCTCTATCCTTGTTTTCTGTTCTTTGATATTTGTTCTTTGATTTCTGCAGTGCAACCGTAGCCAGACCTTTACGTGCGGGACAAAACACAGAAAAATGCAGGTTCAGATTTGGGGGTTTTTTGTACATGGTGCTATTTTCGGAGGCCCCCTTTCCTGACTGCCGCCACCGCGTGTTGTGTTGGTGCCACTGTCATCGTCGCAGTCCTCACCTACCTCTGTTCACCCGCCAGATCCGTGCCTCCATCGGCCAAATCTGTGCTTTTCTCAGCCAGATCTGGCCATTACCGAAGCCGTAGTGGCCGCCACACACAGAATAGTGGCCGTCACGCACAGAACAAAGGCTTCTCTCCTTCCGCCGCTGTCCATCCTCCTTTGTCGCCGATGCACAGCTCTCCCCTGCCGTTTCTGCCTTCTGCGCAGGCACTTTCGCGATGGCCAGCAACGACGCACAGACTAGCGCACGTGCCAACTCAAACGCCGACAAAAGGCAGATCGGCTCCACTCATAGCGGCGCTCGTATCAGTAGCAGCAGCGGTGCTCCAAGGATGATCTTCAGCACCGGTGCTCCAATCCAAGGGTTTCAGGCTTTTTTGGGTTCCAACAACTGCGTGAGTGAGGGTTTTAGCATTTTTTCCCTGAATGCAGCAAGCGTGGACGAACTCCAATGATTACACCATCGTAATTCAACGGCTGTGCCAAAATCAGGAGCCTACAAAAGGGCGTAAAACTAATATATATATATTTTCTGAAATATTTTTGAGAATGGTATTCCAACATTTCCACCGAAATCCATTTGAGCTATGGCAGCAAATTTTCCAAAAGCCAGTTTTTGCCCCAAAATTACACCCATAGCAATCTTATCATCTCATTCAGACTTTGATTTAGAACCACACCACAAAGTCTTAACCAATTGAACTTTGATTTGCCAACAACCTTAGAAGCATGACTTGACCTTTGTGAGTTATTGAAAATGAAGCAAGAGGCTTACCAAAATTGATCCCATGAGTTTTTAGTTTTCAAATCAGGACTGCTCCATAGAATGGCCAAATGTGCCAACACCTATAATAAATGTAAGTCAAAGAACACTATAAACACTTTCCTTTAATAACCTATTTCTATGTGCGTATTGACACAAATTAATACTAATATTTTTCTATGAAACTGAAATTGAGGTTTTATTATGTCTAAATACCCAAAGGATCTATTGGATAGATATTACATTTGTATTATGAAAATTACACAAAAAAATTGTATAGATTTTTTATTACAATATTATATTTTTTTCTCAAATGTTTAGTCTAAGGGTGATGAGCAGCTAGGTACCCCTATGCCCAACCATACGAATCACGAACGTTCACACGCGACTTGGTCGAAATCAGCAGACTATAAGCACTTAACATACACCAGACTTCTAACCAGTGAAACCTTGGGTTAGAACGGTCGTTGTCATCCTAATCTTACTTGTGAGGTTCTGTTTACAATGGTTAAGTGAGACTAAGGCTAATGATTTTTATATCTTTTTAATTATCTTTTTGGTGGCTAATTAAGGTATGAAAAGTAAGGAATAAACTATTATCTAATCTCTAATTATCCTAGTTTATATTCTAACTATTCCTATCATAAGTATCTAGTCCCATCTTCCAAGCACATTCTGAGCATCTCCTAACACTACTAGGTTACCAGACGTTAAGCGTCACTAGGCTTACCAAGTGTTTGGACTACGTTCGGGATGGTCGTACTTATGGCCTTAACGAACTACGAATGAACAATAATGATTGAAATGATAATAACGAAAAAATAAGTAATCAACAAGTAACTAATAAAGCATAAACACATTAAACTATTAAATGCATAAAATAACTAAGTCCAAATGCTGCAAGGAATGCTTGAATAGTTCATCTTTATTGTTGTCACGCTAATGGGCTCAGATACATCAACGCTCGAATAAAGAGATGATCACTTTTCTTACACCTATTGTAGGCACTTGGAAAAAATTCTATCTCCGGTGGGAACAAACTACAAGAGCTTTACTACAACTACTCAAAAAGATGCCTAAATGAGGCGGAAGGCCCTCATATTTATAGGCCGGGAAGGGTGGCTACGTAAACAGGGCCACATCAATGTAGGGAGGCTACGTTGATGGGCCCACGTTGATGTGGTCGCGAATACGCAGCCTAGTTGACGCATTGACTTATGACACTTCATCATACCCCCACGACTGAGCAAAAACTCGTCCTTGAGTTACTTTACAATTTGGAAGGTATGGATTCTTATTTACAACACACATAACTTAAACACATACATGACACACACATGACACAATATGAATTTACCAAGTGCCCGAGTTACAGAGGAGGACAAATTACAAAAATGGTGATGTTCAGAGACAAAATTGAATGCCTTGCTGGTCCTGGAGCCTCTACTGTGTAGGATGATGCATAAAATTGCTGGGGAAGATCACACCATCCCTGGGGGTGGTGATTCTAACGGACCTTCTCCAACCTTTGGCCCATGCATTGGTGGTGGCACGAATGTTGGTAACCCCGTGGTAGCTACAACTTCTGGAGACAGCCAGAAAGCCTCCAAGAGAGCCCTCATTTTTTCTTCTTTGCTTCTAGGGACGTTCACGGTCTAGGTAGCTTCACTAATGTGTGTTGGAACTGGGATTTTCCAAGGGCAAGGCAGCACCAGAATGAGTTGTTTTAAATTGACAAACCAGGCTACGAATTCTTTGCGTTCGATATCGAGCGCTCGGATTGATGCCTGTAGTTGCTGGTAGTCACTCATTCTTCGGGCTAGGTCCTCTACGATGGTATGTTGGCCTTCAAAGCTTGTGTAGAGAACCTCGAGTTCCATGTTTGCTGTTGCTAGCTTTTTTTTGTTGCCTTGTGCACCTGGAACTTACCCTCATATAGGGAATACAAGATGGCCACTTGTTTTTCTAACTCTGACCATGGTCTCTCGGCTGTCAGCATAGCTAGTTTTGCATACCGAAGGTTGGCTAACTCCATGTATTCTTTCATTTTTTCAATTTGCAGCTCCTTTAGATGGAGTTCTACTTTATTGTAGGTTTTCAATCCATCGAAGATAGATGGCCATACATCGCCTCCCTCTCGGAGCTGCTGGAGCACTTGGTTCATCTGGGCTTTAGCGACTTTAATGCACTTCTCATTTACCTCCTTCTGCAATCCCACTTGGTCCTTGTAATGATTTTTAACTTTTTCAAATTTTAGGGCCTCATTCTTCCAAGCAGAAATTTCGATTGCAGACTTCTGTTGTAATGCCCGAACCTCCTCCATTGACAGATTCTGATTTTTAGCAACCAACCTTCTTATGTCAACATTCACCCTGGCTAGCTCCTCCTGCTGTTGGTGGATGAAATCTTTCATGTGTTCGTTCTCTGCACCAACATTACGCAGGCAATGAACTTTTGCAGTCAGCTGCACATTCTCCTGTCGAACCTCTACCAAGTCCTTCTCTAAGTGATATACCCAAGCGTCTGTTATGGACTTGTCTAGGATTGCCATCTCCCTTACATCCTCAACAACCTGAAGTTTAAGTTGAAGCTATTGAAAAGCTTCATCTCTGGTGATTTCACAGTTGAGGATGGTTAGATCAACAAGCTAGGCTCTTAATTGGGCTACCTCCATTGTCAAGCACTGACAAGCAGCTTGAGCAACTTCTAGTTGCCCTTCCAAAACATGGCTCTTGCCCCTTGCCGAGAGCAGCTCCAATTGGGTCGTAGTGATGTTTTCCGGAAGATTGAAGACATCCAGACGCGATTGCTTGGTTCTCACCATTTGGTCCAACAATTCTTCATGTTGGGCTGCATCAATCTTGCTATGTGAAGTTTCAGCAGACACCTATACATCTTGTAGTCCATGGATGTTTGGTGCAGGTGTTGCCGGTGCATTGAGAACTGTAGCAATTGTATCAGCAACCACTTCAGCCGTAACTTCTTGTCCCTGGTGCTGCATCACCAGGACCATCATTCCCTCACCATCTTCCAAGCATACTGAGAAGGTAGCAACATTCCCTGAGATTTCAGGGAATAACTGCTAGGTTGCAGTTGATACATATTGAATGCTTGGATCTGTTCTAGTTGGAATGGATGCTTGGGCGAAGGAAAATATTGGCCCTACCCTTTCAAGCAAGCTGACTGATTAAGCCACTTGCTCTAGGTGGCTCATGGCAGGGTGATAGACCGAAGGATCTTCTCCTCCACTAGTTCTGCCAGATTGCTCTCGCTGACTCAAGAGCATTTCTCGAATCTCGCGGGTGTATTCTACTGTTGTTTGCGAGCCCGACTGCGTTGTTTGTTTAAGTGGTGGAGGTGGTTGCTACTCTTCCTCTGTCTATGTGGTGGCAGGAGTTTTTTCTTTCATCATCTCTCGCCACTAGGCAATTGGGGCATGCCGGATTATGTTGTTAGAATATCGTGCTATCCCTGCCCATTTGCACAACTTTCGAATTAGGCAGGGAAATGGGAGAGCTCGTCTTCCACATTCATTCTCAGCAAACCTCTTCTCAATCTCCAAAAATAATAGCTATGGAAGACTCATGGGAAATTTTCCACTCAAGGTGGCACACGCACGAGCGGAGAAGGTAGTGATTTTGTTGGGTCTTACCGTTGGATTCAGATGGTAAGATGCAATCTTTGAGTAGACTCTCTCCGTCGTGGTGAAGGAGCCGAATTCCTTGCGCTCTACCCTATAGCACCGTTTGGTCCATTGCACCTTTACCTCTGGATTGGCCTGTTTCGAAATTTCTACCACATCTGCCCCAGTTTCAAGCAACCCCAGAGCTTGCGCTATTGCTTCTGAAGAGTAATAGATATAAATGTCTTTGATTCTTACTCTTGACCCTGGCTGCTGATTCATCTAGAAGAGATAAGTTTCTCCTAAGTACCACTCAACACTGGTTGTGATGATTGCCCACATTGGAGAGTTCTGCAATTGGAGCCTCACGTCTTCTGGCACGTTCTCGAGGAATGGTCCAAAATTTAACTCTTGGAGGACTGTCCGTTGCACCTCGTGTGGCGTGATAGCATCAAGGTAGGCTTGGGTCAAGGTGACCTCAAGCCATGGTGCTATCCCAAGATTCTCATCCCCTAGCGATTACACGTCGGAAATCTCGTCTTTAAGAATTTGGTGAACAGATTCCACGTTAGGTCATTCACAGAAGGGCCCAGTTGCATGAGAGCCCTCCACATACTCTAGCAGTTGCACACCTCGTCCCCTTCCCGTACGTGGGCGCTTGTCCCTTGGTTGTGATGGTCCTTCATCCCTTGGGTGCCTCAGTTTTGGTGCCATCTGAAATCAAACATAACCATCTGTTAGACCGTTCATAATTAACTTAAGATGGTCCATATATACTTTCTCAGTGTGACCAAGTTATGATAATGGCACAGGCACACCATTAAGTATCCCAGAGTGTTAATTTAGGGGTTAAGGTTAAAGGTTTTGTAATTAAAAATTAATTAATTAATTAATTAATTAATTACATAAAGGCACCACCCCCCACGACTAAGAGCATACCTTTGATTACGTAAAAAGGGGCAAGGGTAGGTTGATGCTGACACACGATAGAATGTAGGTGCATTGGGAAGGGTTAGGCAGAAAAAACGGTAAAAACTCCCCTCAATTTGAACTCCAAATGATGAAAAATGCAAAGTGCGTCAGGATATATATAGGGGTTGGGCGCTGTGTTGATGGGGCCACGTATACGCAACACTGTTCACCTGTGGACCAGTGTTGACTAACCCATAAAACACCGGAAATGAAGACTTTGAAAATCCAAATTGAGGCGATTGAAGCACGGGGAAGGCTCAGTCATAGCTGAGGACAAGAGGAAGGGAATGGAGCACAAAAAGAGACAAAATTGGAGAACGGGGGTCAAAAAGAACTCTTGTGAGGAAGAAATCGAATGAGGGGACACAGAAAACAATCAACCAAGGAATCCAAAGGATTGGAGGCTTAACAGGTGGAACCAGGAATATGCAGGTGGGTCCTCCCCATAGTAGGCAACAACCTTTGTAGCCCCTGCATACCCTCAGCACTAGGGTCCGTGGGCCCGAGTGCTAATAAGTGGTGTTGACCCATGAAGACTCCAAACCAAGAGAACCCGCCAAGGCATGAGAGACCTACAGAAAACATGACAAACATACAAAACATAAAAAGGGCAGTGAGGTGAGTATGGAGAGAAGTGGGAATGGGAGGAGATGAGAGAATGAAAATTTCGAGTGTTGGCCACATGAAACCCCATGTGCGAGCGTGGTTAAGTGACCCGGTAGAACCTTTCCTGAGGGCAGATCCAAAACCATCCGTAATCATTGACTTTGCAGTGATAGACGAAGTCCTTACCATCCCCCAAGGAAACAAGAATGACCCCACAGAGAACCACCACTCCAAGAAATGTGAGAAGAAGGAAGTAAATGGGACAAAGTTATAGAGGACCAAGGAAGTCCCATAACTAGTGCGTGTGGCCCGTGAGAGGCGGTCTAATGGATGTGCTTTGAATTCCAATTGCGATATGTTTTTTTTTTCTGCGAGGGAACCACACCATGCAAAGACCCATGTGTGTGTGCATGCATCTGACCAAGGGGTGTGCTTTGAATCCTTAGTTTATTGTTTTTTTTTGTTTGTTTTGTATTTTTTTTTCTTTTTCTTTTGAATTTTTTAGGGAGGATCACACCATGCAAGGTTGAATTGCCAAAAGCTTCTGTGGAGAGAGATTTGGAGTGGTAGGAAATCTGTAAGGACACACCAGAAACCCAGGGAACAAAACAGAACAATAAATAAAGCATTCCCCTTGAAGTCACACTCGATTCAAACCAATGGGCCATCCCTCAGTCGGGGAACTACACAAGTCACACATTGATTACAATGTTTTTAAGTGGAGGGGTTGCATGTTCATGACAAAAGGAAAATCATGGAATGGTGAATGGGTGGATGACGTGGACTTATTGCTGAGTTTATGAAGTGAAAACAACGTAAAATCCAAGGACAACCATGCAATGGCAGGAGCTAGATAACGAGAAATATTATTATAGTATCCATCGTAACGAAAATCGACCGTGCCAAACAATATGATGACAAAAGGTAAACAAAAAAAACGCGAAAAAATGGAAAAAAAATAAGAGTAAAATAAAGAAGTGTAAAACAAAAAGTGGAAAACAAAAAAAGTGTAAAACAAAAAAGGTGTAAAACAAAAAAGTGTAAAAAAAAAAATAACAAAATCGTAAGGGGTGCAGTGAAATGGATCAACAAGGATGAGGGTCTCCCCCACGACTGGGTGGAAAGGAGGAGACATGAAAAATGGAGCGTGGATGACTAACTGATGACGAGGTGGTGGCACTGGTTGTGTGGAGCTCACGGAAAGGTTTTAGTTATTGGCGGTTGACCAACTGTGTTCTGGTGGGATCCCCAGGTTTGTGGATGAGCAAGGCTCCGAATGGAAAGGATTCAGAGACAATATAAGGTCCCTTCCATAGTGTCTGAAAATTTTTCGGTTGGGATACATGTGAGGGGTTCCAATACAATACCTTATCTCTACATCGAAATGTGACCTTTCAAATCCTAAGATCATGTCGTTTCTTGTTATAGGCCTTGTGGGTTTCATTGGAAATAGGGCTACTAATTGGTTCTCATCTAGCACACTTAAATTGATTAATCACTCTTGTTGTGCTAGCAGTAGGTCAAGACCGAGGTCACAGGTGGTGGATAATGTCCAGAGTTCTAGTTGGATTGGAAGTGTTGACAACTTTCCGTACACTAACTCATAGGTAGAGTATCCTACAAGAAGTTTCCAAGTGGAGCGATAGGCCCATAGGGCATTGTTGAGCTTGGTACTCCAATCCCTCTTATATTTGCTAATGGTTCACGTAAGGATCTTGGTGATCTTCTTATTGGTAAATTTGACCTGCCCGTTGGCTTGGGGGTGATAGGGTGTTGTGAATTTATGTGTTATCCCTAAGCATTATATGAGTTTTTGAAAAGTGACACCCGTGAAGTGAGTTCCATTGTCAAAAATGAGTGCGTGAGGCACTCCAAACCTGGTAACGATTTGTTGCTGGAAAAATCGTGTGGCAGTGTTGGAAGAACAGTCGTCGATGGCTGTAGTTTTTGCCCACTTTGTATAGTAGTCCACTGCCATGATGATGTATGTCTTTCCATTTAACAAGGGGGTGATGGACCCCATGAAGTCGATACCCCAGATGTCGAAGGGCTCCAGTGGCTGAATCCACTGTTGAGGTCCCTCCAACCGTGCTATCATCCCACCATCTCTTTGGCATCATTCGCAAGAGCGGGCAAACCATTGTGCGTCCCTGAAAAGTGTAGGCCAATAATACCCTGCAATCAGGATTTTAATGGTCGTTTGGCATCCAACATAGTGGCCCCTATAAGGGCCCTTGTGAGCATCTTGGAGGACATGCAGTGTATTAGCATCAGGGACACACCATCGAACTAAGCCATCTACGCACACCTTGTAGAGGTGGCCATTGATTTCCATGAAATGCTTGGCCTTATGGAGAAACTGCTATTTTTGCTGATGGTTCCACTCTTTTGACAGCTCCTAGGTTGTAAGGTAGGTGAGGATGTGGTTGAACCAAGGAGATTCCTTGGGTTCTTGAGGATCAACGGTGCTTGTGAAGAGGAGTTCATCTGGAAATTGGTCAGATAAAGGCTCCTTCTCTTCTGCGTCATCCCATCATATCCGAGAAAAGTGGTCAGTGACCACATTCTCAGTCCCCTTTCTATCTACCATGGTAATATCAAACTCCTGAAGAATCACTAGCCATCAGATTATGCGGGGGCTTACCATTGGTTTGTTCATCAGGAACTGGATAGCATTGTGGTCTGTGTGCACAAACACCTTGTATCTGAGCACATAGTGCCGAAATTTGTCCAAGGCGAACACCACCACCATCAATTCCTTCTTGGTGGTGGTATAGTTCAGTTGAGCACCCACAATGCTACAGCTTGCACAATGGATATAATACAGACGTTTCTGATCGTCACACTGTGTAAGCATGGCTCCCAAGGCGTAGTTGGAGGCATCCATCATAATTTGAAAGAGTCTAGACTAATTAGGTGCCTGTAGAACCAGAGCTTCTATGAGTTTCTGTTTCAGCTCTTGGAATGCAGACTCGCATTCCTTGGTCTAGATGAATGGAGCATCCTTCTTTGTAAGCTCTACCAACGGCCGAGCAATCTTCGAGAAGCGCTCAATGAAATGCCAGTAGTAACTAGTGTGTCTAAGGAATGACCGCACATATTTGACAGTACTTGGTTGACAGGTAATTCCTTGGATGACCCTAATTGTTTTAGGGTCTATGCTGATCCTTGTTGATGAGATGTGATGCCCCAACACAATGCGCTCTTGGACCATCAGATGGCTCTTTTACCAATTGAGTTGTAGATTGGTGTCTACACGCTTCTTTAGAACTTACTCTAGGCTGTCCAAGGCTTGCTCGAACGTGGCATCATAGGTGGAGAAGTCGTCCATGAAGACTTCTACACCATTGCAGATTTGTTGCTGGAAGATGCTTAGGACAAGCGTTGGAACATCGCAGGTGCATTGCACAGGCCAAAGGGCATCTTCTTATATGCAAAATTCCCACATGGACTCGTGAAAGTAGTTTTGGCATGGTCCTCTGGTGCTATTTGGATTTGGTTATAACCACTATAACCATCCAAAAAATTGTAATATCGGTGTCCTGCGATTGTGTCCAACACCTGGTTCACAAATGGGAGTGGGAAGTGGTCCTTGAAGGTCACCATGTTAAGCAACTGGAAATCAATACAGACCCTCCACTTACCACCTTTCTTGGGTATGATAACGAGTGGGCTAACCCATTCGCTATCGGCGACAGAATAGATGAATCTCGCCTTCAACAATTGTTCAATTTCATCCTTTACAACCTGCTTCAATTTGGGATTCAACCATCTTTGTGGATGTCTTCATGGCTTCATGGAAGGGTCAAGATAGATCCGGTGCTGGAAGATCCTGGGATCAACTCCACTCAACTGAGGATAGGACCATGCGAATGCAGCAACCCATTTGTTCACCATCCCCAACAATTTCTTTTTCTGTTTAAGAGCAATGGCAACATTGATAATTACTAGCTTTCCATTTTGCAAGAATGCATACTCTAAGTGAGCTGGTAGGGATTTTAGCTCAAGGGGCTCTTGCTTGAAGCTCTCAGGGATTTCTAGCTTTCCCTAGTCATCTTGATCATCAATAGCAGAGATCTGTTGATGAATCTCCTCCATCTCATCCGTGCTTTCAACATAGGCTTGCACTAGCCCCTCAAATGGTTCCATGGATAATGTGTTGCTAGCAGGATCAGCTGTCAACCACTGGGTGCCCTCTTGGTTAGTGGCTACTATGTATAGGCATTGTTGAATGGGTGATTCCTCGGTACATCGACTACATGCTTGAATGGATATCTACTTAGCAGACCATAACTGCTGCACACAGTTGCACCCTGAGTCACTGTACACAATGCATGGAACTCTTTTCTTCTCAATCTTCCTGAAAGGATTTTCCTTTGAAATTTCTAGGGATAGATCTCGGAGTCCTAGTCGTGCATCTACCGTGCTTAGCCAGGTTCTTTCCATGATGATTGGGAAGTTCCCCTTATAGTTCTCTACACGGATGACCAGGAAATCAGTAGGGTAGGACCACCCATAAACGGTGGTCACAATGTCCTCCACCAAACCCAAGGGAACGATGATGGATTGGTCTGCTAAATTGAGCCGAATGTTGCTTTTCTTTAGTGGGGGCAAGTTCCAGTCCTTGTACATGTCATGAGAGATCAAATTGACCCCTGACCCTGAGTCTAGAAGAACTTTGCACGGCTCGTTCCTAGCCACCTAAAGATATATGATGGGGCTTCCTGGATCTGTTAATTTCTGGGGAAGAGAACCTGCTTTGATCCAGTCGGTCATGGCATGTGTGAGCATGATCGTCTAGACATTGGAGTGCAGTGGAGAAGAGGACTGCTCGAGTAGTATGATGGTAGAGGCGTTGGTAGGTTCAGAGGCACTGGCCACAAGCGTAGGTGAGGGTGTGTTCAGATTATTGGGCTGGAAGAAAGGATGTTTGCGTGGCTTGGGTTCCGGTCCACTTGGTCGAGGTGCCGGTTGTAAGTTAACAGCCCTCGTAGCATTTCGTTGTTGTGGCTGTGGCGGTATTTCTCCCTACATGGATGGAGCAGGTGGCAACTGAGAGGGATGGTGTGGAGGAGTGGTAGAAGAAGGTGATGGAGGGTAGAAGAGATGTGGGTTTGTTCCTCTAGGTGATGGAGATGGATGTCTAAAATATTCAGGGGGGTGGTAGTAACTGGGAAAGGCCGCATGACTGGAAGAGTTTCTTGGAGAGATCGGTTGCTGAACATAGTACCCATAAGGATCTAACTACTTGTAAGGGTATTTCTGCCTTGGATGTGGCATCCCCCATGCTTGTGGTTGCTGCCACTGTTAGAAATATTCATACAGTTGTGGGGGCATTCCACTTGGATAGTATCCCTACTGCTGCTGGTGAAATTGCCTGGGATTGCCTTGTGGATAAGGCAACCTTTAGGGTGTCTGCTACTGCGCCAAACGAGGGTTCAAGGCATAGACCCCAGACTATTGAAGGTGGGACACCACAGGACACCATCCCTTAGGATGTTCATATTGGCATATGTCACATTCATCATCCTCCTTAGTGTCAGAGTCTGCAACCTGTTCTGCTACAACAACTTTTCCCTTACCCTTATGTTGGGTACGTTTAGCTCCCTTATTCCTGCGCGGATCATGGTCACTACCTTGTTCTTTGGACTCTTCTGTAATTTTCAATACACTTTGGAATTTCTCATCTAAAGAGTCCCACATTTTATCCACCTTTGTCGATATTTTAGATGCAAAATTTTGTAATGGAAAAGTCTTTCAATTCATCGCTGCTTCTAGTGGTGACTCATCCTCCTCATCACAAAATCAGACCTCCCTTTTTCTAAGGGAAGGGTCCCGATTGAATTCTTTTGCACTCTCCTTTTTTCTAAGTTCTTCTTCCTCTTTGGCCACCTAATCAATGAGGTGCTGCAACTGATGGATCCTTAGCTCTGATAATCATCCCTTAGTGTACACACTAAGGGTCTTTTGTGTTTCAAAATGGAGCCCATTAATAATGTGACGAAGTTGTGCTCACTGAGAGTAACCATGACCAGGGCATCGATGCAACAGTGAGTAATACCTGCTCATGGAAGTATCCAAGGGTTCATGATTCCCTTGTTTCCAACCTTGGATCTGCCATCTCAGATTTGCCACTCTAGAGTACATTTGATATTTTTCATTAAAGATTTCAAGCATCGTACTCCATCTTCTGATTGATTCTGGCTCTAAGGACTGGTACCAACTTTTAGCTTCTTTGATGAGTGTGTGAGGGAACAACTTCAATAGTTGCCAATCTTTATCAATGTTTTTGCAGGGTGTAGGCGTCATGGAACGCATGTAGGTGGGTCTGCGGATCACAGTTGTATCCCCCTTCAAATCTGGGGATGTTGTTCATGTCGACATGCTTGATCCGACTATCCTTCATGTGCCTACTTGGAATGTGAACTGCCTCTGCAATTTGGAGTATGCTTCAAGTAGCTAACAACGGCTTGTCTGAATCATAGTCCTGTTGGGAACTATGACGTCTGTGATGATTTTTGCCACCCCTTCTTTTATGTTGGCGAGCATCATGCGATTGGTCACGTGCTTCCTCACATTGCCCCCTTCGAACTTGTTTACCATCGTCCTTTCTCTCCAGCCTTCCCCTGTTACGCTCAAAGCCTGAGCTGGATGATGGCATAGGAGAGGGGGAGGACAGAGAAGAAGGAGAGGCATCATCACCGCTCCAGCGTCGATCTCCCCATCTACCGTAGTGGTAGCCATGGTTATCTCCTCCAGCTTTGCTACGTGATCCATCATCCCCTTGAGGATTGTGATCACTTGGAGGTTTGTTCTGAATGACTGACTGGAGGATCTATGGCCCTAGGTGAAGTTCGGTCGAATAGGTATCATGAAATACAGGATCCCCATCGTCTTGTGGCCCTTGTGAGAATAAGGGGTCACTAAAATGTTTCCCCTTCTATTGTTCATATCTCTTAGCCTGCTGCTGATCTCTTCTCTATTGAGCCTTCATAGGATGATAGTCTTGGTAGTCATGGTCCTCCATCACATACTTCGCCACCCGGTCCTGGATGCCTAATATACCCAGATTGTGATATAGCATCGCAAGAGCTGCTCGGTCGAGCAGTAGCACAATGCTACCCTCCATGTCCCGCCATTGAATATGCTCATCCTGATGTAGGATGAATGTGAAATCAAGGACATACTCATCGGGATGTTTGTACACCACCCGACATTCTTGTGGCACTGGTGGATCAAATACCTCTCTCCTGTGAGAAGACATATTGGACGTTAGATGGTCCATGTAACTGGTGTACCTTACTATTAACTTAAATTTTCCTAGCATGCAGAAATATTTCTATCCTGGGTCTGTTCCAACAACTTAAATGATAATTTCACTAAGGTCAGATGACGCATGTAAGACTAATAGTCCCTGGCAACGGTGCCAATGATGAGCAACTAGGTACCCCTACACCCAACCATACGAATCACAAGCGTTCACGGGCGATACGGTCAAAATCCACAGACTGTAAGCACTTAACATACACCAGACTTCTAACCAGTGAAACGTTTTGTTAGAACAGTTGTTGTCATCCTAATCTCACTTGTGAGGTTCTTTTTACGATGGTTAAGTGAGACTAAGGCTAATGATTTTTATATCTTTTTAATTATCTTTTCAGTGGCTAATTGAGGTATGGAAAGTAAGGAATAAACTATTATCTAATCTCTAATTATCCTAGTTTATATTCTAACTATTCCTAGCATAAGTATCTGATCCCATCTTCTGAGCACATTCTGATCATCTCCTAACACTATTAGGTTACCAGACCTTAAGCATCACTAGGCTTACCAAGTGTTTGGACTACGTTCGAGATGGTCGTACTTATGGCCTTAACAAACTACGAATGAACAATAACGATTGAAATTATAATAACGAAAACATAAGTAATCAACAAGTAACTAATAAAGCATAAACACATTAAACTATTAAATGCATAAAATAACTAAGTCCAAATGCTGTAAGGAATGCTTGAATAGTTCGTCTTTATTGCTGTCACACCAATGGGCTCAGATACATCAACGCTCAAATAAAGCGCTAATCACTTTTCTTACACTTGCTGCGAGCACTTGGAAAATATTCTATCTCCTGTGAGAATAAATTGCAAGAGCTCCGCTACAACTACTCAAAAATATGCTTAAATGAGGCGGAAGGCCCTCATATTTATAGGCCGGGAAGGGTGGCTGCGTAAACGGGGCCACGTCGATGCAAGGAGGCTACGTTGACGGGCCCGTGTCGACGCGGCCACGTATACACGGTCCCATATACGCGGCCCAGTCAACACATTGACTTATGACACTTCATTAAAGGGAAACTAAAAATAATGTGCTACTCATCCTTGAGATCTCTTGAACCACATAGCCTACATATGCATTCTTCTATAAGAATTTGCATCTAGCTTCCACTTTCTATTCTAAGATGATATGAAGTCAAGCAAAACATAAAAATGCATCTTATTGGGAGTGAACTTCTGAGTTTAATTGAGTACCTCTTATGTATTCCAAATAATTCTTTTCCCTACCTTCTATATTTGACCATACTTTTGTTAGTACTCGTTATTGAACCAACTTACACATATGCTTTGAATGACTTTGCATCCCCTTTGATGAGATATCCAAGTCTTTAACCATTGTATCCCTTGAAAATATTATTCCTAATTTTTTGTTTTCAATAACTACTTAAAAAAATTTGATCTATTCTATTTATGCTATTTTTTGAGTATATGTAATACATTGATAATTTTTGCTTCTAGAGTAAGTAGATTACACTCTTGCAAATGAATAAAATAGGATGTTTGAACTTTCACATTTAATTTATCAAGTAGAAATATCTTTTATGCTCTTTCAATGGCCTTTCAGTTTTTTGCACTAAGACCCAATCCCTAAACTATGGATCCATATAACACAATAAGATAAATAAGATATCATACTGTGTTTTATTGAGTTTCACAAAGGTGACAATACAAGCTTCAACACAATGATAAAGATTAGCAATCATTCGTGAAAGCATGTAAATGAATCAAAATGTTTTTTTACACAAATTTACTAGAATGGTAAGAAAGACTTTTCAATGTAGATGCAAATAAAGTAAAATATCTATCCTATTATGTAAGGATTATAGTACTATTGAATTTTTTATTTTTTTTTTGTAAAAGTACATTTCTATACTAGACATGAACAAAAGTTTGCTAGAATTGGAGCATTTTTACTTTACATTCTCTTGCATCAAAGGTAATAGGTTCAAAGCCTCATAAGGACACCCTATCCATGTCACCATGAAGACATTGTCATTTCTTGCATTTGCATACATTAATAAAGTGACACAAGAAAAAGAGCAAAACCCATTTGTGTGTCTACGACAAAAGTGGATGGATGTAACATATAGATGGGATGATAAAGTAATAATGAGTTGTTACCTTAGTGGTAAGACTTGATTTGAAAGATGGAAGGCATTGATTTAATTTTGGTGGATAAGGTTGAGTTATAAAGTTCTAATTGGACTATATATCTTAGTATCTATATTACAATTATTTTAAATTTCCAACAATACACATAAAGCAATAAAAATAGATAAAAGACATGAGCAACATTCATTTCTAAAACAATACATTCATTAATGAAGCAATGGAAGCATACATTTAATAATAAAATAAAATAGTTGAAATATATGGGCAAGTTGCCCATATACGGTCCTTGTAAGTTTTATTTTAATCGTATGAAAATAGCCGTGTATACGGGCACAGTTCCGAATATCCAGAGTTTAACAAAATATGAAAGTCCAGCCCTGGTTGAAAGTGAGCGTGGATATCCGTCCTACAATCTGATAATGAAAACTATGTGATAAATCAAGGATCAGATTCATCTGGAGTAACATCTCATGCTATTTTAACCCAGAATTCCTTATCAGGACGGCTAGCAACAAGCGGTGGCAGGTGTGTGTAGCATTCATTTAGAAAACCACGCAAGTGGGTCCACTGTCCACGTGAACTTCGTCACTCGTCGACAACCATGCCTGAAGTGGGGATCACCGTTCGTTCGTTTCAAATGTTTGTAGTTTAAAAATCAAAAATTGGTCGACAACCATGTCTGAAGTGGGGATCACCGTTAGTTACTTTCGTTTCAAATGTTTGTAGTTTAAAAATCAAAAATTGGTTGGGAATAGTTGGCGTTAAGTTCACAAGTTAAAGATTTTATTTTTCATATATAAATAATAATATATTTATTTTTTAAAATAAATTTTAATTATTTTATTTCAAAAATTTATATTTATTATATTGGTAATAAAATCATTATTATATGAAAATAATTTTTTAAAATTAAATGATATTAACTCATATTATATAGATCATAAATTAAAGTGGTGAGGAGTCCCATTAACTAATCACCCACATTTTAACAATTACATATTATGGTTTTTGATTGGTATAGGTAACCATGGCCATTTGACTGGTCAAGCCATACACCTTCAAATGGTCACACAATTTGTCATTGTTTCTTTTGCAAAGGTATGATTTTTGATAATTAATTTCAATTTTGCATGGTTTCATTTGAATGGCAGTTAAAATTAAAAGCCATGCCATAGTAAAAAAACAATGCATGTGACAATAACATAGATTATGGCCATTTGACTTCCTTAACTATTAGCCATGCCAAGATCCAAGAACCATAACATGGGCTCGAGCATATGTCATGGTTTTTGGTTGGTATAGGTAACCATCGCCTGTCTGCCCAAGGTGTGCACCCGCAACTACCACATAATTTATCATTCTTGTTTTTGCAAAACCACGGTCTTTGACACTTAGTTTGCTAACATTGTGAGCATTCATGTGAATGCGACCTCAATTAAAACCTATGCATCAAAAGAATATGATTCGTGGAAGCTAGCAATTGAAGATTCATGATTCTGAATGTATTTGGGTATGTGTGTGTTCAGAAAAAGTGGGGACTGGTTTGTAGCGGAGGACGTGATAGAGAAAATTTGAATATATTAGTTTTTTAAACAAATTAAATCTCATAAAAAAGAATTGTAAAATTCAAGTACAATGTATATCATAAAAAAATATTGTAGAATATAGAACAAGTACAATATAAATTCAAAATATTGTTAGTGCCTAAAAATTGCACAGAAGATTGCAATATCACCATTATGAAACTGAAGCAAGAAAATTTGCAAAGGTATGGAGGGCATCGAATCCATTTCCTTACTTAAGAGCCATAATCTTGCCAGATATATGATTTCTGCAACAACCAAGCTCACAGCAATAAAATGAAACCTTTTTGTTACTTAATCTAATTTTTCTAAGCCTCAAGCCTTAACCAAATTTATAACAAATCAGGTTTGCTAATACTTTTGTTCAAGGACAACCTGTGAGTAGCGCTGTAGGGCCATGTTGGAGATGACCAAGACACAACTTAAATAAACTAAACTAAGCACAGCCTAGTAACTCACCTCACCTACTATCATTGAAAACCTTTGGAATGTGGGGGATCAGATCAGTCATGATGAAGGGGGAAAGTAAAAAACATAGCATCATGAACATGCATATGGCCATTAGCCATGTGCTGCTGGGCTTCGTTGGCTGATAAGCAAACACATTTTACAAAAAGGTTGAACAAGCATCCATCCGTTATCATGTTCATGACTNCAAGGAAATGGATTCGATGCCCTCCATACCTTTGCAAATTTTCTTGNCCCTCTCCGTCTGACCCAAACTTGGCCCTTCGGCGTTGGGTTACCAAAGCAGCCTTTACGTGATTTCCGTGTGGCTGTTTATTTATTCGTACTCCATTGTTTTCTGTGGTCCAGGTGTCATGCCGATGCCATGAATCTCGATTGCTTGCTTGCCACTTGACAATGAAATGAAGTTTCCCGTAAGAATCACGACAGGAGAGGGTAGGTAAGATTTTAATGCACAGTGCAGACATCGAGAACAAGGCAAGAATCAAAAGGGCAAGAATAAGGCAAGGAGACCATTTCAATGTATATATATACAGATCCAGACAAAATTTTATTGGAAATTAATGCTTTTCGCTCTCTTGAATCCAACAAAATTGATCCGGAATAACGAATCTCTGCCGAATAGATTAAAACTAAAACCATGTCAAAATAAAAACAACGTAAGTGACCAATAACATAAATCATGACCATTTAACTGCTTTAAATATTATCACTTGACTCAGCCCTGATTATGATGGAAGTATAGATAAAAGGGAATGCAAGCATATTCCTGAAAACGCGTATGCGCAACGCTTTGGAAAGGAATTTGTTTATGATAAAGAGGATGAGGGATATGGATTACATAACCCATCTGCGTAGGAACAGGAGCAACACTAATCTATCTGTGTGTCTGCAACATCAGCTGGAGCAAACACTGCGGTGGAAGATAGAAGTAACAGAAATGGAACAAGGCACTGCTGATTTCCATGGAAGTAACAGAGGTAGATGAACACAGGCATGACGAGGGTGATGCTGGCGTATGGTAAGGAAGAAGAATGGCTGAAACAGCTGAGGGACGAACTCATGAACCACCTCCGCCCTTCCATATTCGCATGTCCATTTTCCATCTCTAGTGACAGTAACAAGAAGTTTCATTACCTTCCTGAATCTGTTGGTGTAGGGCCTTACCACTCTGACAATGAATCCCTCATTTCAAGTTAGTCGCAGAAGGATGCTGCCAAATATCTAACAAACAATGGTTTCCATTCCATGGTGAAGCTGTTCGAGAACTGCAATGAAGAAATTCGGGGTTACTATCAGTGTCGTAAAAGACTGCAAGCAAATATTGGCACAGATGATGGCCACGGATGCATGTTTTGTTTCTGAGTGGCTTTATTGTCTTTTTTCTGCCAGTAAGTGCTAAAAACCTGAGCAGGATACCTCATCCACATCGACATCTTTTACTGTTCAGGACGATAGCATGCTTGTTAGGAAGATATTTAAGGACATCATCAAATTGCCCTGTCAAATTCCTCTTCCTCTCGGGAAAGAAGCCTTCTGACGTGCGTTTCAGCACCAATTGAAAGGGATAAAACAATGCTCCGAAGAGTTCAACCGCATGGTAAATGCTTTCTGCTACTTGGTACTGCCTTTGAAATGTAAGAATCAAGTACTTTCATCTGCTCGGAACGTTAGATTAATATGTCCGTGGCAAACCCGAACAGGAACATGGCATATCTGCAGTGGAAGATCATTTGGAGGTGAAATTGGCGAAGATACCGCTTCCAAAAGCACAAATGTAGGAAGCGTGTTTTTATTTACAATTTGTAGTGGTTATAATAAGAAATATCACTGAGTATGTATGTAATAATTCGAAGTCATCTTTGCAGGGGCCTATGACAACTATGATACAACATCTGCTTCACCCTATCAAGATATGTTGGTGAGTGGTGGCATAGCGACCTGGTGAAAAGGGTCGTGCAATATGTCTGTTCACTCTGTTGCAAACTTAGACTCGCACGCAAATCTTTTGCCTATGCAGAGGAACCCGCCTCTGCCTTAATGGAAGATATAGCGTTTGTAAAGGTATCCACCCCACCTATGTCCAGCCTCCCACTTGAATCTGTCACGAGCGCAGAGGTATCCGCCCCAGTTTTGCCCGTAAGATCATTTGAATGTGAAATTCCATGAAGATACCGCTTCCAAAATCACATACGTATGAAAAGCGCTTTAATAAAAAATATCAATGAATATGTAGGTAATAACTGGAAGTCATGCTTGAATCTTGCTGGAGCCTGTGAGAGCTACGGGGCCAAGGGAATTTAACGTTGTGATAGCAAAGCCAGAGGGAGAAGAGCAGAAGATTAAAAGAGGCACATTGAAAATTCCATCGGCGGCATAGCTGAGCAGGGATCCTTTTCACGGAATGTCACTGGGGTGTCGCATCCATCAAATACGACAGCTATATCAACAGCATAAAATTGCCAAAGCTGGTGGTGGATGACATCTCTGAGATGGTTCTGCACTTCAAAATGTTAATCATATAAGCATACTAATTACACTTTGCATTCATGGTTTTTGATTTATAATTCATTTACCAAGGCATTTGTAATTAGAATCAAGCCTTGCTTTCAAATTATATATATATATATATATTTATGAGACCCCATTGAATCTCTCACACACGTATATATATTCATAACACCACATTGTATCTAAAAGCTTATTGAACGAGATGTTGCTTTATTTTGGAAAATTAAAAAGCATTGTAGCATCTATAGCATTGTAGCATCTATAGCTTGTAGCATACGCGATATCACACCCTGTCTCCTCATCTATAAATAAGAGGTAGACAGATCAGTTATCATCATTAGGAGAAGTAAGTCAATTTTAGTTTAAGTGTTTTAATTTTTTTCTTTCAACCCTTTTCCTCCTAGTGTATGCCCGCAGTGTGGTGATTGTAATTGTATGACATCCTTTATTCGAGTGTGATGTACTTGAACATGCACATGACCGACAATAAAGATCAAGATTACTTTATCATTACAGCATTCACTTAGATTAATTATTTATTTACTTTTTATTTATTGGTTTCCTAATTAATCTCTCTCACGCTTAAACTCCTATTAAACGTGGAATGAGTACGACTTGATTACGAGCATTTAAGTGTGACTACTTGGTAACCCAGTAGCATACTTAGGATCTGCACTTGATAATCACAGTGGTAGTCATGCACAAAGTCCAAGATGTGTACGGATAATTAAGGAACGGATGCTCATCGCACTTAGGCTAGCTTAGATTCTCTCTCACCCTTCTCTCTTAGCTTAGTTAATATTATCTTCCATTGCCTTCAGAAGTAGCATTAGATTAAAAAACATATCATACACCTCACTTTGGACTAAACCATATGTGACAAAGCTAATACTAGTCCAGGTGGAAAGACAGCGAACTACGACCTAACGCTAATTATCTAGATGCCACAACTAGTCCGTCTGCGGAGTTCGATCGGATCGTGCATGTAATGCTCGTATTTGTATGGTTGAGTGTAGGGGTACCTTGCCACTCATCATTGGCACCGTTGCCGACGACGATGCTAGTTATCTAGATTAGTTATATCATACAAGGTCACTGTATAGGACTTAAGAATATATCTTTTACGAAAAAAATATTTATAAAAAGTCACATATAAATTCACACACATTTTCACAACCATGCCTCTCCTACAAGATTACGATAATGCTACACTTAGTGAGGAAGTTCATTGGAGAACCAATGAATTATATTACAATGAAGATTGGAGTACACATCTTGAAGTGGGGGTTTCTTATAAACATAAATGAAAGCAACGTCATCCCAACGCATGAAAGAATAACTTACCCGATGACGATGAACCCCTACTGGCCACTACAAGCCTAACGCAAATACAAGAGGCTATTTGAATCTCCCGTAGGCATTGTAAAGAGATCATTCTACCCAGACTCGATTTAAACAACTTTCCCAATTTTTGAGGAGGCTATGACTTAGATCCACATTGATGAGTGACGAGGTACCCCTACACTCAACCATGCGAATACAAGCGTTGCACACGCGATCCTGTCGAACTCCGTAGATGGACTAGTTGTGGCACCTAATAGTTATCCTTAGGTCGTAGTTCGCTGTCTTCCCACCTGGACTAGTATTATATTTGTCACGTATGGTTTAGTCTAGATGAGGTGTATGATGTATTTTCTAATCTATGCTACTCCTAAAGGCAGTGGAAAATAATATTAACTAAGCTAAGCTAAGCTAGGAGGGAAAAGGGTAAGAGTATCTAATCTAGCCTAAGTGCGATGAGTATCCAATTCCTTGATCAACCGTACACATCTTAGACTTTGTGCACGACTACCACTGGGATTACCAAGCACAGATCCTAGGTACGCCACTGGGATACCAAGTAGTCACACTTAAATGCTCGTAATCAAGTCATACTCATTCGGTAGTTCTAGGAGATAAGGGTGAGAGAGAAAGTAGTAAATAACATTTAAATAATAATTAAATAAACAAAGTGAATGCTACAATGATGAAGTAATCTCGATCTTTATTGCCAGTCATGTGCGCGTCCAAGTATGTCACACTCGAATAAAGAATGTCGTACAATTACATTCACCACACTGCGGGCAGACACGGGAAAATAATCTATCTCTGAAGTGGTCAAACTGCCAGAGCTTCACTACCTCTAACCTATGTATTGGAACAAGGGAGAGCCGCCTCTTATTTATAGACATTGCAGCGCACTGCGATATCGCATATGCGATATCGCGGCTCATGCGATATTGCGTCCCATCATACCCCCATGACTGAATAAAAACTCATCCTCGAGTTATAGTGATTACATAGTGGATAGGTATGGGATTATTGATTAAAAAAGAAATGAAATGATGCCACAGTGTGGGAAGACACAACACACAAAATATATACAACTACGATAAAAATGATGGAACTCATGTAGTTCTAGGTGGCGGTGGCTCCTCCATTGGTGTCTTCCCTTTGTCTTGTGCTCTAGGTTTTGAAGGTTGATTGCGCTGAAGAATGGCCTGGAGTTTCTCCAATTGTAAGGCCTTGAGTGCCTTGGCACACGTGTAAGTTTGCGCTTGTGCCATAGAGGCAGCCCAGTCAGCCTTCTCTTTTTCTTCTGCCATCCTTTTATTCTCTGTCAACAATTTATGAAGTTGCTTGATTCTGAAAGTGTCCAGCTAGTTCTGAGCAAACTTTGACCCTGTATTTAGAAGGTTTAATACTTTCAAAATGGCTTGAACAGAGAAATCAATAGTCACACCACAAATGTTAACCATGGTGCCTTCTTATTTATTGTGCCAAAATTGGTACGTTTCCCCTAAGTACCAGACACTGCTTTCAGAGAGGGTATCTCTTGCTTCTGCTTGCCCAGACCGTACGGTAGGAGGATCTTCTTGATGAACGTTGAATGATTGTTCCTCTTGTTCTACATGTTGTCTGGTAGGATCTTGTCTTCCACCTCTCTGAGATTGTTCGATCGCACCTTGAGCAAGACCTTTCTGTTGTTTGTGTTTCGGACTATCTGCAATCACACGAGACCAATTGTTAGTAAGGTTGTTACCAAAGTTAGGTTATACCTTACTGCTTGCCTTAATAGATTTACTTTATTTCTGTGTGATGTTAATTATTGGAAGAACATGTCCCTAAAAGATTATAATGTTGAGTCCTCTTTGCTTAGGTGGTTTCCAAATTTAATTTTATGGTATAGCTAAGGGGATTAAATGATTTTTTGGTCACAATTATTCTAAGTGTTACAACTAATTACCCTGAAATATGTCCTTTGGGCGATGATGAATTTCAAAATATTTATGTGCTATTCAGCATGTGCCCTTCCCCCATGACTAAGTTGAATACTCCGGGGTCAAGTAGGTTCAAACGGAATGAAAATCGGAGTACCAGCAAGCGAGTTATGGAGATGAAAGCAAGGAATGTGTAATTGCAAGTCGTAGAGAGAAATTTGAAAAACTTCTCTTGCGCGAACAGTTGCAGATAATGTTGATTAGCACAGGGGGGTCATGTATATATATATTTTTATTGAAGTTAGGGCGCTTAGAGAATGTACCAAATTTTTAATATTTCTTTGAAATTAAACAAGGTAAACTAAGGACATATGGACGATTGTTAAAGGGTTCCAGGGTAATTCAACTAGTTCCAAAGGCATGAAAATTATGATGGTGTGTTTATTAATAAATACCTCGGATGGGAGAAAAAGGCTATGTGATGATTCATAGGAATGTCGAATCAGAGGGATAGTAATAAGGGAAAGAATATCATGAACAATACGCTGAGGGTAATAAATGGTATGTGTGAGTTATGTCATAAGTGAAGATTACAAAAAATTACACAAGTGGGTCCTCCCCAAAGCAGGTTTCAACCTATAATGCCCTTGTGTGACCACACTTAAAGTGTCCATGGGCACTAGAAGGGTTAAATGTAATCCACACTAACTCTACAAAACACACACATGTAAATATCATTGGAATGAGATGAAAATTCTATGCTACACAGGACACAAGCTACAATTACACGAACAGTGAGATGAGATGAACTATAGAAAAGGATCGTAGAGATTGGGACATGAGGTGACTGACCCAGGACACAGTGAATCCTGCGTGTAAAGCCTGATTAAAGTGTCATTAACCCATTGTTCCAAGATCAGGACCAAGTCCATTCCTCTAATCATTGACATCGTATTGTTTCATCCCATGATGAGTGACTATGAGAGTACCACAACAACAAAGCATACGATCACTTGGTGTTTTATGCAAGCGAGGAGTGATTTTTGTTTTTTGGCACTTTTTTTTTCTTTTTCTCTCTTTTTTTTTAAAATCGAATCTAGAGAAGCCGCCAACCTTCAGGCATGGGTGCATGTTTTTCCAGTGCGACCCCCTAGAACAACATTAATTTTTGAGTGCCCTTTGAATTACACTTACTCCCATTTTTCATTAGATCTACAAGGATCTTAGTACAGCCACGTTGCATGATAACACCACAGTTGTCACCAAAGAGAATCCGCAAATCCCCTTGATGTCACACCCTAATCATTTCCTCTTGGTCCATCCTTCTTCATTCTAGGTACAATGAACATAAAATTAAATTTTAAGTTTAAAGAATATCAAGAATATCACTGTACCCTTGAACAGATCCTCTTATTCATAGAGTGGATGAGTAGATGTAATGGGCTCATTGTCCAAATAATTGATCACTCATGAATTAATAACATAAAACACACCTCAACCAACGATCCATATGAGTGTTTTATTTGTAGATGAGATTACTTACAAAAGTGTAAAAAGACAAAAACACAAAAACACAAAAAGATAAAAAGATAAAACAAAAAGTTGAAAAATAAAAAACTGGAAAACAAAAAGTTGTAAAATCAAAGAAAATGAAAAGTTATTAATCCTGCTTGTTATTGGAATGGGAGATATCCCTCATAACTAATTGGTTGAGCATGGCAAGGATTAATAAATGGATGATGAGGATCCTTGCATGTTGGAAATATTGGAATTGGTCCATACTTACCCCATTGGGGTTCACACACTTGATGATAATAAGCATAGTGGGGCACTTTATGCAATGTAGTTTCTGGATAACGAGTTGACCCACTATGATGTTTGGGATTGGAAGATGGTATGCAAGGATTAGAATGATGCATCCCATGGTTGTGTTCATTGGGCTGTATGGTTGTTGGAGTGTGAGTTGGTGGCCCTCATGAAGGTACATGAGGCATTGGGTTCAAAGGAAAGGGTGCACCACAGTGTGGAACTTGTGCTGAGTTGGAAGATGCAGTGGCCTCGGAATTGTGTTGTCTCTTCTTATGGTCGTGTTTAAAGAAAGGACGCTTTTGATGTTGAGGAGGCTTTTCACTGCTGTTAGTAGCAGTAGCACAAGTGTTGTTCATGGGTTGTTGCAGTGGTGCAGGAACCTTAGAAATAGTTGGTGACGATGTAGAAGAAGGGAAAGGATGAGAATGCTGAAAGTTAGGAGGAGGATAAGATGCACAAGGTGGTGGTTGTGTTGGAGGCATGGGTTGATAGTATTGTGGAGAATAGTACTGTGGTGAGATAAATTATGGTGGCCCAGTTGGAGAAACAAGATGTTGAATGTGATAAGCATTTGGGTTCGAATGATATGAAGGGTGTCTCCAGTCTAAGGGTGGTCTCCCCCACGACTGGGATTGTTGCCACTGTGATCGAAAATAGTATCTTTGTATGAACTCTGGATGCAACGTGTTTCCCTAATGCTCATGTAAATGTAATAATATTGGGCATTGGCCTTTTGGGTGATCGTATAGGCATATGTTGCATTCATACGTATGATTAGCAGTTGAGCTCTTATTTTCCTTATCCCTTCTTTCCGATCGTCTAATGTTTTGTCCTACTTCTTGGGTTGTCAAAGCTCTATCTCCAATGATATTGACACATTCTCCACACTTGTGATATATCCAGTCCAACATCTTATTGATCTTTGCCTTGACTTCTTCTAATGTTTGTTGTATTGGCAAAGATGATGTGTCCACCTTGAGATTTGTTGATTTCTCCTTTGTATGATCATGGACCTTTGTTAAGTTAAAATTTTGGTCTCATTGATGCTTTTGCTACCCTATTAATAAGCTCTTGGGGTTGATGGGTTCGTAGTTCATATAGTTGACCTTGGGCATACGTTCCTAAGGTCTCTCTTGTTTCCTTACGTAGCCCATCACAATCTTCATTGTTATATAGTTCATTGGTTCTCCAATGAACTTCCTCACTAAGTGTTGCATTATCGTGTTCTTGTAGGAGAGGCATTATTGTGTGTGAATTTATGTGAACTTTTATAATTACTTCTTTTTAAGAGATATATCGTTAAGTTCTTTACAGCGACCTTGTATGATATAACTAATCTAGATAACTAGCACTTTCCCCGACAACGGTGCCTATGATGAGTGACGAGGTACCCCTACACTCAACCATGTGAATACGAGCGTTGCACATGCGATCCGGTCGAACTCTATAGACGGACTAGTTGTAGCACCTAGACAGTTATCCTTAGGTCGTAGTTCGTTGTCTTCCCACCTAGACTAGTATTATATTTCTCACGTATGGTTTAGTCCAGATGAGGTGTATGATGTGTTTCCTAATCTACGCTACTCCTAAAGGTAGTGGAAAATAATATTAACTAAGCTAAGCTAAGCTAGGAGGGAAAAGGATAAGAGAATCTAATCTAGCCTAAGTGCGATGAGTATCCGATTCCTTGATCAATCATACACATCTTGGACTTCGTGCACAACTACCACTAGGATTACCAAGCACAGATCCTAGGTACACCACTGGGATACCAAGTAGTCACACTTAAATGCTTGTAATCAAGTCATACTCATTCCACGATTCTAGGAGGTAAGGATGAGAGAGAAAGTAGTAAATAACATTTAAATAACAATTAAATAAACAAAGTGAATGCTGCAATGATGAAGTAATCTTGATCTTTATTGCTGATCATGTGCGCATCCAAGTATGTCACACTCGAATAAAGAATGCCGTACAATTACATTCACCACACTACGGGTAGACACAGGAAAATAATCTATCTCTGGAGTGGTCAAACTACCAGAGCTTTGCTACCTCTAACCTATGTATGTGGAACAAGGGTGAGCCACATCTTATTTATAGACATTGCGATGCATTGTGATATTGTGTACGCGATATCGCAGGGGAAGACACGATATTGCGTATGTGATATCGCAGGGGATGTGATATCGCGGCCCATGCGATATCGCATCTCATCACACATCAACATTTACAAGCCTTCTAAGATTGCCTACACATGGAACAACATCGATAACGGTTGACAAAAACTCAAGTTGTTTCCTATGACACTCATTGGCCAAGCAAAAGTATGGTATAGATCATTAAAACCAAATTCAATACGATGTTGGCCAACAATGGTAGAAGTATTTAACGAAGATATCAAACCTACGCAAGAGTGTCAGCATTGAGGAAACAAATCCAAGAGTGGAAACAAGCAAAACATGAACCCTTGGACATGGCCTTAGAAAGAGATTATGCACTGTTAAGCAACTGTCTAGGCCATGGGTTTTCCAAGGAAAGGCTAATGTACCATATCATTGATGGGCTTCTTGATGCAACAAGAGAAACCCTAGGGATGTATGCCCAAGGTCAACTATACGAACTATGAACCCATCAATTCCAAGAGCTTATTAAGCGGGTAGCAAAATAAGAAGGAGAAATGGCTAGATGGGAGAGTGTTGAAAAACATCAACAGGACCAAAATCTCAACTTAACAAAGGTCCATAATCATAAAAAGGAGAAATCAACCTATCACAAGGAGAAAGAACCATCTTTGCCGATACACCAATCAGTAGAAGAAGTCGAGGCAAAGATCAATAAGATGTTGGAATGGACGTATAAAAAGTGTGGAGAATTATTGATATTATTGGAGATAGAGTTTTGACAACTCAAGAAGCAGGACCAAGTATCGTTAGACAATCAGAAAGAAGGGATAAGGAACATAAAGGCTCAACTACCAATCATATGTATGAATGCAACATCTGCCTGTACAATCATCCCAAGGGCCAATGCCCAATCTTGTTACATCTATATGAGCATTGGGGAAACACGTTACACCCAGAGTTCGTATAGAGATACTATGTTCGATCATAGTGGCAACAATCCCAGTCGTGGGGGAAGCCACCCCTAAACTGGAGACACCCTTTGTACCAGCCAAACCCAAACGCTTATCTAGTCCAATAACCTATTTCTCTAGTTGGGTAAACATACCCTATCTCACCACATTACCATTCTCCTCAATACTATCAACCCATGTCCTCAACACAACCACTGCCTTGTGCACCTTACACTTCTCCTAATTTCCAAAATTATCATCCTTTTCCTTCTTCTACAACACCACCAACTGCTCCTAAAGTGTTTGCACCACAGCAACAACCCATGAACGTTACTTATGTTGCTACTGCCAACAGCAGTGAGAGACCTCAACAACATCAAAAGCATCCCTTCTTTAAGCATGACCGTAGGAAGGGACAACACAATTCCAAGATCACTACATCCTCCAACTCGACACAAGTCAAACACTGTGGTGCACCCTTATCTTCGAACCCAATGCCTCATGTTACTTCATCAGGGCCACCAACTCACACTCCAACAACAATATGGCCCAATGAACATAGCCATGGAAGGCATCATCCTGATTGTTGCATACCATCTAATGGTCACAAACATCATAGTGATTCAACTCTTCACCCAAGAACCACATCTTACAAATTGCCCCACTATGCTTACTATAATTAGGTGTGTGAACCCCAATGGGGTAAATATGACCTAGTCCGAATATTTCCAACATGCAAGGATCCTCATTTTCCATTTATTAATCCTTGCCATCCTCAATCGATTAGTTATGAGGGATATCCCCCATTCTAATAACAAGCAGGATTAATAACCATTTTTTATTTTCTTTAATTTTACAACTTTTTGTTTTCCAGTTTTTCATTTTTCAATTTCTTGTTTTATCTTTTTTATCTTTTTGTC